>CM060863.1:6099776-6517276 GCA_030737845.1 Acorus calamus | reverse complement strand
TCTTGGTGGAGATGGTGAGGGGAAAGATGGTTGGAGGTTGGAAGATTTGGTTGGGTAGATGAGAGGGAGTGATGGTTGGGGATGATGAGAGATATTTGAAAAAGTGAAATGAGAGAGAGGGATTTGATTTTTGTGTTCTAGTTTTTCGGGATGGACGAGAAATGGTGATGAAGAGAGTGTGATGTGGAGGGGTTTGGCTTGGGAGACGGGTTCACTGAGTGAAGATTGCTTTTTTTTTTTTTTATATTTTGAACAGCCAATTAATAGCCGTTTGATTGGAGGAACACAAAATGGACGCCCAACATTGTTTCCGGCGCGATGGACATAAAGACCGCACGACCGTAGGTAATTACTTCCATATATATATATATGCACAAACCCATATCCAACTCTAAATTAGCAAAATTGCAGGCATGTGAATCGTCTCAACTAAGGCTTCTAAGTTATTTTATTTTTTTAGTTTGATTTATGATCTCTTTGCTGTGAATTCCTTGTTAATCATTGAGCTAATCAAGTCACCCAATACTAATGTTTGATTTGTGTACTGTTTTTCAGTTTTCACGAAGGTACTGGCTATATAGGTCATAGGCTTCAATAAACGCCTAACCATTGTGGTATGCATGTCTTTATCTCCTTACATATCTTTAAATGTTAACAATTTTTCTGATAAAAAAACATGTTTATGATACCATGATAGGTTTTGCAGTTTGATTTATAATCAATTTTTTGCAGGTTGTTTAGTATTGCTTATGAATGACATCACTGAGTAACCAGTGAAAGCAAAAAGAAGAGTTGGTTGGATCATTTTACAAGAAAGTGATGAATTTGTTGGGACATTTCCCGCATGTATCTATGGAGTACCTCATCATCACAGTAGTGGCTGTGGAAAGGATGAACCTTTTACTTTATATGTTTTTATTAAGATGTCTCAATTTAAGAGTGTTTTGTGAATGGAGCTTTTTTATATAATGATTATTTAATTTATTTTCTAAATTTGTTTTTATGTATTTGTATTGTGATAGTATGGTGGGAATGATGAATATTGAATTTGAAGTGAATTTAGTGAAAGATTTGTTTTATGAAATTGTTAAAAAATAGGGTTGGATAAATAAACAGGTGGAGGATCATGTGTGTATATAGTTGTTTATCTAATCCCAGTAGACAGCAACCCTCCCCAAAAATCCTATGTGGGACATCAAAATCATATGTAATTCAAATCAAAACACTAAAAAGAAGCCTAAAATCATCAACGTCACCAACAGCGACGGACTATATTCGTTGGCCAATAAGGATCCAGCAATGGCCTATGTCCGTCGCCAATAAATGTCAAACTTTTGCCGACACCCCAACAGCGATGACCTACTACTGACGGCCATCGCTAAATCTCTATAGCGACGGATTTTAGCCATCGCTATTGATTCTACAGTGTCAATAAAAAAATTGGTTTAGAACACAAACCATTAAATGTCAAAATACACCAGGAATTGGACTCTGGCTCTCCTATAAGGATTTTATGGCTGGAAGGGAGACAATCATTTCTTGTTTCCTGAATAAATTCCAGGATATTTTCATGAAAAACATTACATATCACATTGTCATACTTATAATATTAATGACAAAGAGTATCTGCAGAGACCGGATGGATCCAATCAATCTGGTGGGTAGTCACATGCATGGCACATGACCATAAATATGGGGCGTGAAGTCAAATGGATCATATGATATGAATGTAATTTTTCATATGTCAATATCTTATTGGAGAATGGAGAGTGACCAGAGTCACTTAAATAAAGCGTGGAGAAGATCCCATAGAAAGGAGAATTAATGCATTTTGTAACATACAGTAACGCATGTTGAATAAAGTTCTTAGACTTCAGTAATTTTAAAATTTCATTCAATCATATGAGACTCCAAGATGTATAACAACAGTTCCCGTATTCCTATAATATCCTTATAAACTACTACCTGGAAATTAATTGGTATTGCAACACATTGAATTGTTATTCAAGTTGAGTACCTCGAATGTCAAACGATCGAATTTAGCACTCCAACAACTATTATTTCTCTATAAAATCAGTAACTAAATATAACTGACTTTGAACGTAAGAAGATTTATGCAATGTAATCAAACTTACCCACATTTGCTTCTGCTGCAAAACTTTGGTGGGTGTAACTGTTGAGAGTTGGGATGTTACATATAATGTCACTATTTCACAAAAATGTTTGATTTTGTTAAAAAATGTTCGATATGTAGAATTCGGTACAAGTGATTGATAAGATAACGATAATAGATATTACCTTCAGTGCAATACAATCAATATGAAGCTTTTTTTTCTTTTTGCTTGTGCTGATCATCTGAAGCTCTATGTTATAGGTTCCTCACCATTGCTTTTTTCAACATGTGAACCATTCATGTCTAGTCATATCAATCAATTACAAGATATATATGAAGATCATTGCTTTAGATAGATAGATAGAGAGAGAGAGAGAGAGAGAGAGAGAGAGAGAGAGTAGAAAACAGAAACTAAAAAAGCACAATACTCTCCTAGGAACCTATAGAACATGTACATGCATTCAGTTAGCATTCCTGTTCACAAGCTTTTGGTTTATAGTACTAAACAACACCTGATCTTTCAATGAATTCAAACTGCCCCGCATTCCTAACAAACAAAACTACTTGCTTCCATATCCAAGCAATACTAATCACCATAGCATTTGTTCGTCGAAAAGCTTGTTGACATCTCACTAAGGGCGCAAGTGGGAGACTCCCATGGCAGGTTTGCTTTCCACACATCAGATAGATTTTGTGCCAAACCAAACGGAAAATTCAACAACCGAGAACTCCCCATCTGATTATCTAGTCCACCCAAGTTCACATTCATCTCCTGCGACAATTCTACACCGAACCCATAGTCATTACTCAATGTGGGCTTATTGGCATCGCCATTCATAATCATCGAAGCGAAGTTTGGTTGTAGAGGCACTTCAAAGGGAGAGGAAAACATGCATCCCATCGGGACTTCCACGTTTGGAATTGGAAGCTGAGGCAGCTTATTCACTGAAAGGCTTGTGTGTTTGAAGGATGGGATATCTGTTGTGTGAGGGAAGCTCATCATGTTGTTGCAACTGAACTGGATGCACGAACCAGACTCAGTGGTGCAAGAAACGTTTTCAGAAGTGAATTGGGATCGATTTGGATTGCACGAAAACAACCCTGACTCGCTTGTTTCAGGTAATGCAGACACCCAAGATTGAGACAGAGCTCTCTGCGCCATGGAATTGGTTTTCTTGAAGATCCTACATATCGCCCACGCATCCTGCGAAAAAACACCAATACATAAAACTTCTACTAATACTGTTAGTGATATAAGATCAAGCAGTTTTTTATAGCTTACATTAGGTGAAATGGTTTTGTCTATAGGCCTCTTGGGCATCGAAGGCAGCCTGAACTCGTGCATCATCCAATCCGTTTTAACGCCTTTCGCAGCTCTGCCTTTATAGAACACAAGCGATTTCTTGAGTCCTATGCACTTAGTCCCCTCGGAGGCATAGATAGGCCTGTCGGTGCCCGTGGCCTTCCAGAATCCTGCACCAGTGACTCTGTTTGGGCGCGCGCTGTTCCTGTATTTTCGGTCCCTTGGACAGTAGAAGTACCACTCCTTCTCTCCTGTTGGTGCCAGCTCTACTTGCATGGGAACCAAAATGAATGTTATGATGAAAGGACGATTGAAAGTTCAAAAACTTTTCAATAGTGGATTGGATTAGTTAACTTACTTGGAAGGTCCCATGGATCATACTTGTAGATGTCAAGCTGCTTGATGAGCTCAATCGAGAGAGATCTCTGCTGGATTTTCCTCTTCAGATAGAACCCGACGAGCTCTTCGTCGGTCGGATGAAACCGGAATCCGGGGAGCATCACCTCATCAACCTTGTCCATCTCACTCTTCTCTTCCATATGTTTTTACTCTTCTTTTGGAATTTCTAAGTATACCCAATGTAGGAAATCTAATGGAAGTCACATTAGATTTGAGACATGATTAGAACACAGAACATCAAATCTTCTCTGAATTCATAAGGGGGGAGGGACCCTCACTTCAATGTCAATATATGCCTCCTAAGAAGGGGTTAATGTCCGGAGCTTCAGCCGATCTTTCTGGGTGTCTTTACGAGGCTGTGAGAGAGAAGCTTATTAAGGTGTTCAAAGTCAAGAGAGTTTTGTGTTTTTTCGTTGAGAGTGGACTCTCAATTCACAAACATGTTATGTCCTTGAAATCAGTTTTGTGTATTTTGTTTAAATCCTGTGTGAAGGATCTCTCAAGAGAGGTTACAAACTTCAATCCTTTTTTTCTTTCATTAACTATTAAAGAAATAAAAAAAACTTGGTTTTGAGTGAATCCAGACAAAGGTGGCTTCAATGTATTGTGTATTATATTATGTCTCCTATTGGAATTGTTTTTGTAGTATTAAAAAAAAATGAAACAGTTCCCAACAAAGAGCTGAGTCCAGATTTTTATATTCAATCCCAAGATTCTTTGATAAATTCCTCTGAGAAAATCTGATGAGGCCTTCTAATACCTTCTTATTCCCTGTCAGAAGATATATAATACAATGTACCTGTCGGTGATTATTTGGGATCTTATTATGGATGACATATATTAAAAGAATGCTATGATAAGAGTGGTGGTGGCCTGGTGGGACTTAAGATACTTTTCTAAGACCTAGCTGCGTGTGTGCGTGTGATTGACACTTGTGGCCCACTCTATTTCACCCCTCCGGCTCCAAGGGACTATTTACACTGATGATATTTTTTTCAACACTCATATAATGGAACATTATTGTTTGTTGACCTGAAAATGCACAACCAAATGAGTCCACTTGACATATGGTGCTGATGCACATATATACCACATTGATACTATACTTCAAAATCGTGGTAATTATTTTTAAAAAAAAAAAAAACTATGATAGGGACAATGTTATATGTACTTTGATTTTTTCAATGTGTATATTTTATGTAACAAAATATATATTTTCATAAAAAGAATATAGAATTTATATACCATTTTGATCTCTTACAAAAAAAATAATCACACATTTTATCTTATAAAGCATATATTTTGTTAGACAAAATGAGATTGCATACTTGGACTGTATGAAAGAATGTATGTAAAACATAAACCTCCCCTTAATAACCTATTTTAATATATGAAGCTCATTGATTTTCCATTCTTTCTTGATTTATGGAGCTGGCTTAAGTAAGATGATACAAAAACCAAGAAAACTTGCTAGACGCCTCATTCCAACCCACCAGACCCCACACACATATATATAATATAATATAATATAAATAATAAACCAGCATTTATAGAAGCCAAATTCATGACAAAAAAGTTTGCTAACCATGTCTGCCAAATTGAGAACAAGAGATGAGCCCTCTAATAAATGGAGATAGGTCCCCATGAGTCAAACCAAGTAAAATTCCCTTCCCCAAACCATATTTCTCTGTTCCTCCTCAACCTAGGGTTTTGCAAAACCAAGTCCAAAAAAATAAACTTTAAAATAAAAAGGTCAAACCCTTTAAACCTAAGCTTCCCTTTCTCTTTCTATGTGACCATTAATAACTTTAGTTTACCATGTAATAAATTATCATTTAGTAACTTCTAATTATTTCTTTATGTTCATGCCCCCAAAAGGGCCACATGATTTAATTAACATTCCTAGAACTTCAACAAAGACTTGGTATTGGGTAGGACCTAGAAACATTGTTTAGGTCTGGGATTCTTTAAATTCATACTATAACAGTGGAGCAGCACTTGTTTATGAGATGAGGGAGTGTTTTGAAAGCAATGGTGTGGTTAATGTTTGAGCTAGTTGTAAATCATAATGGAGTGCTGAAGATGCAATAAAACTTAAGATTGTTTACATATTATAACAATATATATATACTCGACCGTTGGATGCGATGGACCCGCGATCGAATGATCGCGGGTCCATCGCATCCAACGGTCGAGATGAATCGCTCCCGACCGTCCGATGCGATGGACCCGTGATCGACGGCCCGTGATCGCTTCCCGCACGACCGCATTCCTGTTGTGCGTGACAATCAAATATTAGGCTAAACACAAATTCTTATAATTAACACATCAATAATATAAACATCAAATATATATTAAATCATGCATACTCTAAAATATATAATAAAAGCATGAAATAAAAGAGTTAGGGATTAGAAAGTGTATCCGGAAATGTGGAAGCGAGTGAAAACACTCTGTCCTCGGTGAATAAGGTCCCCTCACGCACAGGGTTGAATGGCTCCTACCACTGAGAGATACGACCACAATAGGTTTTGTTCTTCCGGGGTGCGAGCTACGGAAGAACCACGATGAACAGACTGCGATCCTTTCAGACGCCTGGATCAAAGAGAATAGTGTGGATGGAGGAATTCTCTCTAGGGAATGGTAGACTAATTTGATGGTAGAGCAAATTTATTTATTCTCTCTTTCACTGTTTCACACACACTTGATGAAATGAAGATGCTCCCCCTCTATATATATATATATAAGGTGGAAATGTAACGCCAAGCCATTAAACATGCACGTTAATGAAAAAAACGTTTTTCGTTCCAATTCCTCAACTTGTAACTCATGCATTTAATTCTCATTTAACCATGCAATTATATGGAGCCAGTAAACACATTTTTTTGGTGGAGATGAAAACTTATTAGTGTAGTATATAATGAGAATGCATAAGCTCTACATATATACATTCACAACACATTGGTGCTACCAAAGTAATTTCCATTAAATGCCTTATAAAAGCAAAATGGCAGTTTTGAACATTTCAAAATACCAAAAACGTTCCACAATAAAGCACCTAAATAATGTTGAAATTAACCTTTATAATGAAGTTATAAACCATGCAATTATAGGAGGAGGTTATAACTTACAACACATTAATTATTAGAATTATGTAATTTGATCACAAAATTCCAACAATCCCCCACTGACCAAAATACATAATACTAGTTATAACACAAATAGATATAAATTAGGATATGGAACAAATTGAATTGGAAGGGAGGCAAATTGATTTAGGATGGAACAAAGAATTTTTTGGGCGTCTTATACCATGTAATAGGTGAAGGTACCTTTTGGGTTTGAACTTTCACTTAGTGTAAATCATATCCCCCGGAGAAGCCTGAATAGACCAAGTCCTTGAATTCGACCCCTTTAGCCCGGTTTCACTGATCACACACATGGTACAGGATATGAGTCATATTCTGCGGGGTAGCACGTTACGGCCATGTGCTCGTATCCTTTCTTGAGTACCTTAGAGATTTAGCCCAAATCCCAAAGAACGCGGCCCCACGTCCGTGTACTCATATAGGTGAGTTCTCCAGGGTGCCTGCATGGACCACACCCTGTCCGAAAAGGACTCAAAGTCATTAAGAGCATTAGCTCAACCTACTTCCATACAGTTAGCACTGTTATCATAGGGATGGGTTAGAGGAGTTTTTCCTCTACAGTACTCACAAGTTTACCCGTACAATTTCGTTAACCCCTTGAAAACCATCTTCATGGGATCTCCAATCACAATGGTAGGGAGCCCACTGCAGGTAATTTTTTTTTTAATGGGCTTAACCCACATCCCCCTCGGTCGCAATATTAAGGACGAGTCATCTCGCAAGTCCTTTAGTGAAGTTCTCTGCAACCTCACAAACTCGAGTTATATTCCCTTAGTATAAGGTGAATTAATTCAAGTTTTATTTATAGTTGTCTAGACATTTTCATTTTCTTGTCCCAATATTTTGTAGTCTCTCTCTCAATAATCTTTTTTTTTTTTTAATTAATGAGGTATATGTCTCCCCCCACATTTTTAGGGTATGAAAATTACCATTGTAATTTTTTATGATTTATTTTTTTACAAATACCCCCACATTTAGAGACTACTCAAAAATAATTTGAGACATACATGCATGCAAAATATTCTCTACAAATCACATGCAATATTTATTTTTAATTTTTAAGCATGCAAATAGTAAGACTTGATCACCATCGCATGAGCATACAAACATGTTAATTATAATAACACGCACATTAACATGATTTCACTACAGTAGTATGCATTTAATCAAGTCATTTATATGAGCATGATTACCACAAAATTATTAAATACAATCACTAATAATTAAGGTAATCAAAAGTTTGCTCTGGATTCACGTACCTTGGATAAACCGTTTAACACTGAATATTCTTCTAGAATACCATAATATAATACATAAAATATGAAGGCCACATGAAGAATATATCCAGATAGTTGTTCATATAATACCTCCAGAAAAGCCAAATAACATAAATAGATCTCCCATAAACTGAAAAATTGGTTGGCATAATGAACATTTCTTAATAGAGCACGAAACTGGTATATGGAGACCACTGAGTAAACCCTTATATGCAGAATTTGAAGATTCTTGTTGATAGATAACAATAGTCTTCTTGATCATTGACAAAATATGGCTAAGTCACAAATCACTGATGATATAATAAGAATTCTGAATAAATGATAATAATGACCGAGAGAAGAATTCCAATAGTCTCAACGGTCAAATAATATAGAACTCTATTTATTTCATCCCATGTCAGAATATTATTAGAATATCAATAGCCTTGAAATAAATATAATCATGCCTTCCTTGAAATTAATATATATCCCAATAGGATATATAAATGTGTCCTGCATAAATAACAACACTAACACCACAAAAATATTAAATCTCAAAACTCAATTTGTTCAAGGCACAATAAATATTAACTTTCAAATAAAACTCAAACAAGAAGGTAACAACAATACATGCATTCTCTAATTATAAAAACATCTCATCAAAAATGTCATTTTTTTTTTCGAAAATAAAAGGAACACAACAGTGATCCTAAGAAGAGATCTAACTAGGATATCTTCATAAGCACATATGGAGTTTTATGATCACACATACGGATTAGTTCTAGTTCTTCAAAAAGAAATTACCTAGCATTATCATCACAATGAAAATACTTTTTCTTAATTATATATGTGCGTGAATAAGGTTTCAGCACATATGAATTTAATTATAAGAGGAACTAATATAACCGTTGAATTCAACTATACTCATTCAATGAAAAATGCAGCAATTGTGACATGAGTTAAATGTTTCATAACCCAAACATACATTTAATTGCATGCAATAAAAAAAATCCATTGACCATTTCATGAAATGGGAAATGAAACGCCTACACATTGAATCATATAAGTTGACCCATTAATACAAAAATGGATTCAATGTTCCATTTTGTAACTCATGTTTGTAAATGCATGCAATGATATCATGCAAATTTAATATATATTATACATATATAAATGTATGAGAATGTTATGAATAAATTTTTCCGACGCCCCACTCAAATATGAAGCCACCTGCCATTATCACCATATAAAATAAAAAATATATATTAAATCAATGTTTCCTCAAGCCAGTACATATGACTTAATGAAATAGAATCATTGTCCTATTAAAAAAAACTAAAAGAACGATATCCCCAATATGGCAATTCACAATATATATAATGACAGACATGGGTAAATTGTTAAGCAATTAATTGCTATAACAAATTCAAATCAGATTGTATAACTGTAAAAAAAAAAAGATAAAAATATTAATAACGGACATTATTCCATTATTAACAAAATATCAATGACCCCATTTATTTGAATTTATTCTATGATCATTTCTAAATACGTATAGTATTATGAAATAAATATTATTATATCTATGACCATGTCCACTTCATCTGCAAGCAATTTTTATTACTCACACTATATATAAATTAAATGAAATATATCACATTTAAAAAAAAATGCACAAACATAGAATATGTAAGAGTGACAATTACTTTGGAAACTAATAATCACTCCAATGATATTTTTTTCTATAACAGCAAACCAAACCCATGATTGATCAAGCAAATCTACCAAAAAATTCTAATACAGATAGAATTCGATGTGTAGCCATGCCAAAGTATAAATTAATCAAATATTATATAACAACATATTTTTCAAATACAAGCAGATTTTCATCATCTCAAATATAATAAAATTATATTAGCATGTATTCATTTCAAATATAAGAATTTGTGTTCTTATTCACCGAGATTGTTGTGCGTGACAATCAAATATTAGGCTAAACACAAATTCTTATAATTAACACATCAATAATATAAACATCAAATATATATTAAATCATGCATACTCTAAAATATATAATAAAAGCATGAAATAAAAGAGTTAGGGATTAGAAAGTGTATCCGGAAATGTGGAAGCGAGTGAAAACACTCTGTCCTCGGTGAATAAGGTCCCCTCACGCACAGGGTTGAATGGCTCCTACCACTGAGAGATACGACCACAATAGGTTTTGTTCTTCCGGGGTGCGAGCTACGGAAGAACCACGATGAACAGACTGCGATCCTTTCAGACGCCTGGATCAAAGAGAATAGTGTGGATGGAGGAATTCTCTCTAGGGAATGGTAGACTAATTTGATGGTAGAGCAAATTTATTTATTCTCTCTTTCACTGTTTCACACACACTTGATGAAATGAAGATGCTCCCCCTCTATATATATATATAAGGTGGAAATGTAACGCCAAGCCATTAAACATGCACGTTAATGAAAAAAACGTTTTTCGTTCCAATTCCTCAACTTGTAACTCATGCATTTAATTCTCATTTAACCATGCAATTATATGGAGCCAGTAAACACATTTTTTTGGTGGAGATGAAAACTTATTAGTGTAGTATATAATGAGAATGCATAAGCTCTACATATATACATTCACAACACATTGGTGTTACCAAAGTAATTTCTATTTAATGCCTTATAAAAGCAAAATGGCAGTTTTGAACATTTCAAAATACCAAAAACGTTCCACAATAAAGCACCTAAATAATGTTGAAATTAACCTTTATAATGAAGTTATAAACCATGCAATTATAGGAGAAGGTTATAACTTACAACACATTAATTATATATATATATATATATATATATATATATATATATATATATATGGTAATGGTGCTCACATGAAGTTAATCATGCATGATTTATTTACATGAACACGTGAAAGAAATCCTCCTATTTGCATCTCGAGTCTTTATATTTAGGAATTAAAAAATCATCACTTTTCAAATGCCAACATAAAAGGAGAAAAAAGGCTTTGATGGAAGTCGCTAAAACTGCATTTTGTATGTTGATTGATTGTATCAGATATTATATTTAGGAATTGATTGTATGTTGATAGATCTTCTTAATTCGAAATTGGTGTGAATATGTTTCAAATGATCGATATAATTATATATGAATACTAGATGTAAAGAAGATGACATTAGGATTGAGAGATGATATTAAGAAAAAAATCAATGTTTGAAATCAAGTATTTAGAGTTTTTCATCATTTCAAGATATCATACAAAGAAAATGCAATGGTTATTTAAATTTGAGGACTTATGATAAATAGTACAAGATAATTTGAATTTAAACAATATATGACTCTCTCTCTCTCTCTCTCTCTCTCTCTCTCTCTCTCAATAAACACGAATAATTTGCAAGCTTACAATGTATAATTGAACTAATAAATGCAGACAAAACTTGTTTAAATTTGAAATTTTTATTTGCTTTGATAGACAATGTTTGAAGCATGTTATATTTTAAAACTTTTAGATGAGGTTCTCTCACACACTATAAGGGCTCCAAAAGAGAAAAAAAACAACACGTTTTTTTTTGCTTGGTGAACAAAACGCTTGGGTGCTCATATTCTATGGGTGTAATGGTGTCTGTCTAAACAACACATGTTTCCACTGTATGAAACCTTTTTTAGATTTAGCTCTACCACTCACCATATGAATGCCAATTAATTTTGTCTTGTAATACCACCCCAATGGACCAATAATTAATACACGAGGCTTTCTTTTCACTCAAATGTCACATTGGGTCAATTTTTCTGTTATTGAAAAGGTAAGCTATTCTCCTTGATAAGCACATCCACTTATTAATAAACAATGTTGGTTTTATCATAATCAAAGTATTTCTCAGTGGCTTCACAGATAAGTTAATAATCAATCAAAACCAATCCTAATTTAATATTAAGGGCATAACATCACTAGATACTACTCTATTGACAGGGAAGTTAAAATGAGGGAAATGCCTGAAAGGAATCTAAACCTTTAATCAATCACTAAATGATTGAATTAAGTTTGATTATGAAGTTTTGGATTTCAGTGAATTAGTATGAACAAGATGATCCATAACTTAGAATTTTATATATATATATGGGATCCGATTACGTGCGGTGTGCGGTCGGTGCGGTGCGCGATCACGGGCCGTCGATCACGGGTCCATCGCATCGGACGGTCGGGTGCGATTCACGTCGACCGTTGGATGCGATGGACCCGCGATCGAACGGCCCACGTCGTAAACCGCACCGACCGCACACCGCACGTAATCACGACCATATATATATATATATATATATATATATATATATATATATATATATATATATATATATATATATATATATATATATAACCGATTAGGTGCGGCGGAACGGCGGGTGCAGCCGCGACGTGGGCCGTCGATCACGGGTCCATCGCATCGGACGGTCGGGTGCGATTCACATCGACCGTCGGATGCGATGGACCCGCGATCGAACGACCCACGTCGCGACCGCACCGCCGTTCCGCCGCACCCTATCACTTACCTATATATATATATATATATATATATATATATATATATATATATATATATATATATATATATATATATAAGTGATAAGGTGCGGCTGTGCGGTCATGCACCCCATCATGCGATCGAAGATTTGGACTGTCAGATCTGTGAAAATTTGATCTGACGGTCCATTTTTTTTCTCTTCCGAATGAGGTCACCCGGTTCACCTCATTTAGCCGGTCACATATGTAACCTCATTTTTCACCTTTGAGGCTCTCTCTCCTCACTTCATCACTCACAAAACATATAAAAAAAAAAGCGTGAGTCACCTCGAGAGGAAGAGACGGAGCGCAACCGTCCCCGGATCACCGCCGGTGCTCCCCACGCCTCCCCTTTCTCGACCATCGCCAATAAGCCCCACCACAACCCATGCTTGCTCGGCCACCCTCATTTTTATGTAGGATTTCTTCAAATTTAGAATTTGTTTTTTAGATTTATTTTCAAATCTAATTTTTTTGCAAATCTTAGTTTTTTTTTTCACATCTAAGGTTTGTTTATGTGAGAGGCGTCATCTCATTAGATAAATTATTAGATTTACTTTCCCTTTTATTTTCTTATTTGCCCCCTTTCATGGTACAATTTGAATGTCGAACATAAGTCCATATGACAAAAATGTTCGCAAGTCACAATGGTAGCTCCCCCTTTTTTATACCCACGCATATTTTTATTTTTTAAAAGTACATATTAACCAATGAGATAGATTTTTTTTTAAGACAAAAAATATAAAATGAATCAAATACATATATTTTTTACATTTTTTGTTATAATATATATTGTCACATATATGCAATTTCATATAAATTATTAGAGAGAATTAATTAGGGGTCCTATGATCATCCATGAATTTTTTTAAGTCTTTAAAAAATTTAAAATTTTTTTTTTAATCCGTGAGATGGTGAAAAATTATCTTTAGATCCCTTGAATCAGATGTTGTATCCATTAAAAATACCACCAACCAATTTTTTCAGTATACCATTTTTAAGAACCTAAAGATAATTTTTCCTCTTTAGAGACCTAAACAAGCTTGAAAACTTTTACCCCCCCTTTGGGGTGAAGAATAAAGGGCGGATAGGGGAGAATACAGTAGAATAAGCTCCAAACAGCTGTTTGTTTGACAAGAATAAACCTTGATAGTAGTTATGTCTGGATAAGCTAGGATAAGGCCCGATAACTATTCTAAGAAAATAGTGGAATTGCTTATCAGGGCTTATCTATGCCAATGGATAAAAGTACCCTTATCTGTCATTTTAAAATATTTATCTCACCTAACACTCTCTGCACACATTCCAAAAACTGTCACATCTATCATATCACACTCATATCTCTTATACTTATTCCCAAACACAAATAATTTATGCAGGGGTATAATTGTCATCTAAAAAGTCATAAACTCTTATCCATCTCTTATCTACCACTTATCCTTATTTTATTCAAGGTGAACCAAACAACAAAAAGATCAATTTTACGTTTCCCAATGAGAATAACATAAAAGACAACCAAACAAAAATTTACTTATTCAGCATGGATTGTTATCTATCCCAGTATAGCTATCAAGGACAAATAATCTTATGTCACACCCCAAACGGGCCCTTAAGGACCTAAAAAGCCCTAATTAATTTCTCCAGCGGGGACTTGAGCCCCGCCTTGTTATTATTTCTTTTATATTTATCTTTCAATGGATCTACACAATACATCATGAAGGCATAATCATTTTTCATAAAAATATATAACTCAATCGATGAAGTTTACTATTTTTGAAAAAAAATCAAAATGTGCAATACTGTAGCCATACATATACAGCATCTGGAGAATAAAAAAAGAAAACAAACTGTTTTCACACACCAATAACACGAATCACAACAAAATCATACATTCAATTCATTATATTACAGTGAACATTTCCTTCCATTTTTAGGGTGTTTTTCATACATGTTTTATCATTATTTAAGCCCCCCTCCCCCTCCCAGGCAGGGTATTGCTTGCTGTAGCCAGGTATTATTGTGAAGGAACTGGCTCTTGATGTGGGGTTGCCGGTGTCTCGGGCGCTATTGTGAACTGCAGACCCCTTCTCTGACCAGCCTGTAATATAAATGCCACTTCAGCTGAAGTCAATGCCGCCGCTTCCTGTTACATTAAGATGAACAAATATCATTCAAACATCCAACAACGCCTTAGCAGATTACACGCATACATGAAAGCAAGGCACTTACTTGTTGCTGCCTACGACGCTGCAATATACTGATGGCCCAGGCCATGATGTAACAAGGTAGCAGAAACCCGGCCGCACGTAGTAAAAATAACTGTTCACAACACAAGCTTAAGCTTATCAGAGGCCATTATTATGTATGGAATACTTGAACAGTGGAGAAGGGGAGCTTAATGGGGTCACACTCACAGAGAACAACGTCGAAGCATCATCATCTCCATCACCGTTGGTGAGTGACAGTGCATGCCTCAGCAGCAGAAGAGCCATCAACTACGTGAACAAAACCAGTAAACATGCACGTTAGCGCACACAGCCTAAATACAATATCATTGGAAGCAAATGCAAAATTATTGGAGTATATATTCACTTATTCCTGTGGGGGTGAAACCAAGTTCAAAGGACCAAAAAAAATAAGGAATTGACTTTTAAAACCCTCAACTATATTCTTGAATTGTCAACAATTATAATATTGTACCAATAAAAAAAACAATTATAATATTGTACCAATAATATATATATATAAAAAATATTGACAGTATACACATGAGAAAGGCATAATTTAAAGGCTTGAAGTACAGATAGGATAGAATTTTACCAAAATTATTTGGATGTCCACAAGAGTAATCTCAACTTACTCTGAGAAAAGCATGAACCGATTGACTGTTTGACTTGATAGAAGTTGTTTTTTAATGATCACATACTAAAAATTTTATGATGGAAAATGATTTTTTTTACTCACATTTTGTGCAAATTAGCTCAACAAAATACACTGACTATTCAAAGGTTGTCCTGCCTGCAATGTATAAATTTGAAACCCATACAAGCATGAAACAACAAGCATTATCACACCAAACAAGGATGGCTCTGGAGCACATCTTAAGCCCCCATTTGGGGTGGGGAATAAGGGTCACATAGACAGAATAGCCAGAAAACCTGTTTGTTTAGTGGGAATAAAACCCGATAGCTATACATGGATAAGTTAATATAAGCCGTGATAGTAATTCTAAAGGGGTGTTGGAATAGCCCATCCATGCCTTGTACATCCCAAAAAAGCACTAAAGACAAAAATATTGATGACAGTAAGAAAAATGTAACCAGACGGAAACTATCCCAATAGCTATCTATCCCAAAATGCTAATGTATCCAGAATAAGCTTATGCCGCACCCCACATGGGGGCTAAAAGAATTGAAAACCACCACATAATATTGATGCAGATTTACTACCCATAATCACATGACATGAACCTTCTACAGAGGACATCAATTTCCAAGGAGGCCAAATGATGGGGAAGAAAGGCAACTACTGCCACAAAGTCCTTGGCCAAGACTATAGGCAGGTAGGACTTACACTATTTAACAGAGAGCAACTCTTTATTTATCCTAGACTTGGAAAGTCTTGGGACAAGGAGGTAAAAATGCAAAAGTAGTATACGGTTCGCATAATCGCATTCATTTCAAAGGATGCTCATAAGCAAGAGAGGGACAGGAAAACAACTCCACAAAAAAAATTATGATTGGTTTGCTCCAGAATAATCATGAGTTCATGACCAATATCCTTGGATTTCTCAATGTCACACAATTCTAAGGAAGATTTTCGTTAGTGCAACAAAAGACAATCTAGTTAATCCAGTCAATTTTTTACAATCTTCATACTCCCAATCAATGTGATTTATGAGTGCCAGTAAGTACAAAAAATCTGGAATTCCATGTTGCATCAAAAGACTGAGATTTTGCCCCTAAAAAACCTAAAAATCCATAAAGACCAAGACATCAATGGATATATTAGTTGTCTATCCAAACAGAGTTAAGAGCAGAAAATAACAAAGTGAGCGGAAGAAATTTAATCTCGGTTATTTCCAGATGTGTATTCACCAATCTTGTGCATAGGCTTGGATTCAAACAAACCTAAATTCATGCATTATAGGGGATGACCTTTTGGTAGTCGGTGGCTCTAAAAGGAGTTTGATAGCACAGACCAAGGGAAGCAGCCAAAGATGACACAAGTCGAGGTCATAAGGAAAGACATGTATAGAAATAGCCTTTAACATGAATATATATACGGCCCAACAGGATCAAAGCCAACCACATACGTCAGCAAACATGCTATGAGTTGACCATTAGAAAATCTCAATTTTCTAACAGAACATGGAGTAATAAGATACATAAGAAAGGGTTTATCAGCCAATCTCCAAGTATACTTTCTAGGAGTGCAAAATGAAGAATATCAATGTCATTCATGTGTTCATCTAATAATCTTATATTCATCACTCGTGTTTATCTAATATTCACTAAGCCATTGAAAAGTGTCAGTAAATTTCATATGCATCAAAGAAGCTTACAATTAGAGCAGCTGAGCGGCAAAAAGCAGCACCACTGGCATTTGTAGCAGCATACTCATCATACTCAGATTCCAAAAAGTGACGTTCTGCAGCCGCCATTGCCAAGATACGTGGATCATTCAAATCCAAAGGAGCACCAGCTATTGTCCAGCCTCCACTGCAGGTTTAACAATTGTATAAATGATAATAAGTATCAACAGTACAATAATACTTCCAGCCACATTTAAGAAGCAACTGTTCGTAAATAACCAAGAAATAAAAGAAAATTATAGTTCAAAAACAAATCACAAAAATCTCCATCATGTTCATTGTTTCATAAAATGTCAGCATATGTAGAGATGGAAACTTGCCTTATATCAATAGCCATTTCATCAGGAAGAACTCGGGGTGGTGGAGCAGTATAGCCAGGTTTATATGGCTGTAAAAATCATTAAAAATTATATGTGAGTAGTGAGGACACAATATCATGTGAAGGATAAGCCAAAAGATAGTATATATCAGTATAGTGAAAAATGATGAGCAATTCAAAGAAAATATCAATTCCTGAAAATATATCATGCAATGAAAGAAAAAGGAGCTAATTTAAGACATTGAATAATTATAAGATGTATCATCAGTATTAAGGAGACAGCTAACTACCTAGAATCTGCCCAAAGATTTCAATGATAACATGCAAAATCTCAAACTCTTATCTGGACATGGCAGAGATATGTTTAAGGATACACACTTATACAATAACTAAATTATCATAATCTCTAAGGACCTAAGTAACATAACTCTATGCAATTGAAAGGAAATAAGTGCCTGGTCATATTGCATGATGCAGGATAAAATTGCCTACTTTAACTAAAAAAATGTACAGTTTCAACATAATCAATTAATACAGTTATTGTGTGATTCAATCAAGAATGAACTCAGACCAGAAAAAAGAGAAACCAATTTTCATAATTGAACCTCCTAATCCCCAATAGTATGGCATGTGTAAATGTATGTAAAATCATCTGCAACAGAAATAAACTATAAATCAACATAAAACATACAGAGATAACATTGAATATGACTTCAAAGGTGTGTTTGTGCACAAATTTGAAGGGAAAGTAAAAGAAAATGAGGGATGTTGGGTCAAACGGAAAGTGGTGGAAAATAAAATATTATATTTTCCCTTGACCAATTTTATGGTGTTTGTGCATGTGGTGGAAAAAACTTCCATCATTTTCTTTCAAATTCTCACCTACGAGGAAGGGAAAAAAATTTCTCACCTTTTCTAATAGAGAAAAATAGAAGAGGGAAAGTACATGGAAATTTTTTTCTTCCATTGTTTGGATGGTCAAAGGGAAAATTTTCAGTTTTCCTCACTTTCCCTTTGGCACAAACACACCCCAAAAGACTAACTACTTTCTTTCTTTCTTTCTTTTTAAAAATCAGTGCCCCCCATGCACATTTGGCTTGGTGGGGTTTGATCTGCTGACTTATTTTGCATAGACATGAGGTGCTAACCGGCTAACCAAAGCTCAGTTTGCAAAGATTAACTACTGTCTTGTATATGTGTCAAATGTCAAGCACAAAACACGTCTCAATGATGTTCATAACCAACTCTAAGAATGTAAACTGTGCTGCACAAAATTCAAGATATAATTCAGAGTATAGAATACATTTTCTCGAATAAATGCTAACAATGAGCAGCATTTGCTTTCAAGATATCAGAAGAGGCTAAGAGCATTCTCACACCAGGGATCTGAGAAGAAAGTTCAATTTTGCACAAATGCAATCAGACATGGGGAGTTCATAACAAGATCAGATCAAGTGAACACGATATCACCAAGTGAGTAAATTAAAAACAATTGACAAATTTAACAAATAATGATTCTACATCATACAGGTGACAAAACTCCCAAAGTCACATATACTGTTTCTAATCTTCTTAATATGCACATCAATATTGCTTCTTATTTGAACCACATATCTGATGATACGTAGCAAGACTAGAAAGAACCACATTTTAACATGTCTTTCCCAAAACATATTTTTTCATATAAACATATGAATGTAAAATGAGCATCAACATCATAAACAATTGGAGCTCACCTGATGACAAATCTCACAAGTTGTGTCCCCCTTCTCATTGCACCATCTCTGCACACACTTCCTGTGAGCAAACTGGAAATACGTCGGCAAGGTCAGTCCTAAAGATAAACAGACAATGAGGTGATAAAAGAACCATTATAATGGCAACAGATAAATGACATTGAATAAACATGAATATGCATCGTCATGAAAGCTTTCTCATTTGGCTACATTTCATAGACATTAGCATCTCCATATTCAGGAGCCTCTTTTTTTTTTTTTTGACAATCGGTGCCCACACCCCACGAAGTTTGATCCCCTGACCTCCTTTTCGGAGAGGGGGGTGCTAATAGGAGCCATGTTATGTATGTATATATTTCTCTGTTTAATATATCGATATATCGATTTTGGCGAGTAAAACGCTAAAATCGAATAACTTCGCGAGATTATCGCGAATCTGTGATGACGTCATGCTGACATCATCGATAAATTTTCAATATATCAGCGATATATCTATAAACCTACAGATTAAAAAAATATATATATTTTTTATAAAAAAAAACCCTCTCCCCAATTTTTTTTTTTTTTTGAATAACCCTTCACTTTCCCTATTCTATAAATACCTCGCCAAACTTTCATTTTCATCACAACAACAACAATCTTCTTCTGTATTACTCAATCTCTTCTACACACTTTCTACTACTTACATTTAACAAAAAAATTCTCCCAAAACCCTCCTAAATGCCCCAAAAATTAATTTGACATTATTGTTCTTCATTTTTCTGGTTTTTTCACATTTTGTTCTTATTTCATCTGTTATTTTTTCATTTTCCCATTTTTTGGCAAAAAAATAAATAAAAAATAACCAAATTGATATATCGATTGAAGATCGATATATCGTTTTGGGAATATTTCGATATATTAAAAATAACGATATTTAAAACATTGATATATTTATTTGCAACAACAGTCCCACATTTTCTTTTTGCTTTAACAAGAAACAACCACAAAACAACCATTCAGCCAAAATCCATATTGGCAAAATGAGAGGGAAGAGCTTCACAGACCAGATTGTCTATAGTCTATCAGCTCAAAAAACAGAAAGAGATATCTAAAACCAGCAAATTTTCCCAATTAAACTTAAATCTTGGGTTTAACATTACTACTTTCATAATGTCACTCATGGTTTCTACAATTTCCTCATGAATTGGAACTATTAATTATTATTATCATTCACAATTTTTAACCAATTACATATAACAATATGCCCACATTTTTTTTAAACATATCTATTCGTAAAGACGACAGGCAATAGAATTAACAGAAGAAACCATGTTTTCAATAGGATTACCAACACTAACCAACCAAATGCACTGGAAAAAATTTACAAAGAAACAACACAATACCTTCAAGCTGCCACTGCAGGCGCATGGGGCCTCAAGGTTCTTCACATGGTCCTCCTCCTGGCAAATCCTGCACTCCACTGTCTGTATCAAAGGCTCCTCCTCCTCGGAAACATCGCTCTCCCCCTTGTTTTTCTCCCCCTCCGCGGAAACCACGATATGATGTGCGGAAGAGGAGCTCCCACCGGATGGCCCTGGGCCATCCTCCACGGTCCCTGATGGGATTGCGAGCTGATCGACATCCAAGAAAACATGGTCTCCCCCCATTTCACCAGACCACAATAAAAGATGACGCCTTTATGAAACCCCCTCTTCAAATTTCCCCTCTTTCACCTCCTGAAAACATAATAACCCTAGAACCTCCAATAAAACGGAGACATCCCCCAAAAACTAACCTAATAACGTTCAAAAATCACTAAATCAATCGATCTTCAACAATAAAAGACAAATCCCCTTCAAATTCAAAAGAAGCCGTATCAAAACACCAAATTTGACCGAAATACAGACCCATCAAAATCGATCATCGAGAGCACGAACATCAACATTGCAATTTAAGACAAACAAAACCAATAAGTAAAGAATCAATGAATGAAATTGAAGACCCAAAAAACATACCTTGAGAGCAACCGATCGACAGTTCCTATGCTTTGATGCTTTCGACGAAAACGAAGACCAAATGGATTTTCTTTCAATTTCGAGGGGGTTTGTGAATTATATATATTTTTCTACAAATTGAACGACTTTAGGTTCGGATAATCCGAGCCTCCCCCAGCTTCGGATGAGCCCGTTATAATACACACCGCACGTCGCGTCGTCCGTTCACGCGGTGGGAATAATATCGCATCTTGGCCGTCCATTAGATGTCTCCTTGGCTCGAACGATCGTGAACCGACTGATTTTTGGGAACCACTGATTGAAGGGCTGTGATTTAACGTTGAACCTGGCCGTTATGGACAGTGAAGATCATATGGTGCTCCAATGGGTCCCACTTGGTTCGAACGTCTAGACCGAGGTATGGTGGGTCCCACTTTTAAGAATTTTGGCGAAGTTGATTGACCAGGTCCCCGTATTAGAAAATAATAATAATAATCAGAGGAGTTTATCTTCTCCGTCCAAATGAATTAATGACATGGATCCAATGGTTGTGATACGTCGAATTGTTTTGTGCGTATGGTGATGAAAGCTTTTAAAAAAGAAAAAATTAGACGATTCACGTGTGCGGACTTTTTCGCCTTTGGACGCAAAGGAAGAAGGTTCATGAGATTGGAATAATTCGCAGACCCCTAAATTTTATTTTATTTTAACATAAATTCCCCAAATTTTTTTGTAAGGCTATGTAACTAGAGCATAACTATATAGACCTGGAGGGTGATCGTAAACTACAGCCTCAGACTACAGGCCTCAAAGGGTCCACTAGGAACAGTGGGTCAGAGTCCAACTAAATCAAACCCAACAGGGCTATGACTGTTTTTTTTTTTTTTAATTCTCGCCATCTAAAAGAATCGAACATGGAAAACTCAACAGGGGATGATGTCCTTATCTACCGACATAAAGCCCTGGAGACAAAATATTATGTATTTGTTTTTTACTAGTCCTTTGAAAGTATGTTTGGACAAGCTTGTTTATAAATCAAGAAGGTCGAACATGATTCTAAAAAAATGTTTATTTAAAACAATATATTTAATTTTTGTATAAAAAATATATTTATTAAATAACAAAGAAAGTGAGTTGTGAATTGAATTTGATTAAGTTATAGAAAATCATACTTTTCACACGAGTTTCCAAAATGTACATGATCTTGGTGTACACAAAGCATTGCTAATTTTACAATTCCACTTATAGACTTACATGTAAATGATTTTCAAAATGTGAAATGTATTTTTATTTATCTTGTAAATTTGTGTCTTATACTTGTAATTTTGTGCGTTGAATTTTTGTCCTACATCGGTTAAAGAGAAAAAGATTGTGCACTATATAAAGTGTAGTGTGTATAAAATAATGTTTGTTTTATGAATAACAAAGTGTTATGCTCGCGCAAGCTACACGATAGGTGCAATGTGGCGTTTTGATGGCGCACTTGACACGTGCTTTGAGTTATCATGGAGACAGATTTATAATACCCCTATGTACACTATCTGGTCGGGGCAAATATTGTCTAAAGGAGAGTGACCCAGCGACGTGACTCAAAGTGTTTCATTGAAATCTTGGTCCTAATCACAACATCATTTCCAGCATTACATACTTCACATTTTAAAAAAAAAATCCAAATAGAGGATTAGTGATGGAATAGAGTGAAATAAGCTAGAATAATGTCAAAAAAACCTGTTAGGATTGATGGAATAAGCTGGTATTTGAACGTCATTATTATAAGTTGAAGTTAGGTGGTATAACCATTACACCTCCCTTTAGAATTAAGCTATTCCAAGCAATAGCATAAGTGGGTCCACTGTCAAAATCAAACAACAAAAACTTATCTATTTTCAATCAAACAACAAAAATTTCATCATTATATTTTCCAACGAAAATAATTAAAAACACAACTAAACAAAAAATAACTTATTCCACTGGTATAGTAATTTATTCTTAGTCCATGATTGTTTTGGGAAATGGGTGTGGAACAAATGGAGATAAGGTGGAATAGTGATAAAATAGATGTTTGGAAGGTTAATAAATGAGAATCTGTATGCCAGCATTAACTGGTATAATTATTTTTGTTACCCCTTTGGAATTAAGTTATTCTAAATTATTCAATCCATTTGAAAATGTGGTCCCCTCTCAAATCAGTTGTCATCACCTCTTATAAATCCGGGATCCCACATGTCAAATTATTTTTCATCTTTTATAAATCTTATACACATTTTATCTACAATTTATTCATGGTCAACTAAACAACAAAAACTTTATGGTTATATTTCTCAATAAGAATAATTAAAAACACAATCGAACAAAAAATCATTTATTCCTCATATACAGTAGAATAGTCATAAACATTAAAATAACTTAATTTTCTATCCAAATGGGGTCTAATCTGTGTTAAGGGTAGGTTTTGGTATCGAGCTTTGGTACTGACTTAACCCTTGTGTATTTCTATGGGTTTGGGATACAACACAGGCGAAAGTAGTCTACCTAACTCGACCATAAAACCAGCTATGGGGTCCCTCCATTATAAAAAAAAATAAAAAATAAAAATTCACATAATCCATTGGTATATATATTTCATTTTTATACAAAAGTACATATTTAATCATACGAAGTATACCATTTGTAAAATAATAGAAAAAAGGGATGCCAACTGACTGACAATGTTGCCGAGTCATACTCAGGGGCTCAATGATGAGTCACCAGTACCGGACCGGTCAATCTTCGATCGTCGGAGCTTGAACGAGGTGGATTTGGAGGTGATGGACTGCGGCGGCGCCGGGGAGTCGTGGGTAACACGTATGAAGTTGTAGGTCCATGCCCCCGATAAGGTGCCGAGCACGGGGCCGAGCACATACACCCAAATGGATTCGTATCTCCCACTTGCCACCGCCGGGGCTATGCTCCTTGCCGGGTTCATCGACCCTCCCGATATTGGCCTACATATCCACACATTTTTAAGTTTGTTGGATTAATCATATTTGAATCGTGATATTATCATAATAAATATATTAATTATTGTTGTTAAGTGAATAAATGTATAGAAAATATGAAATGTTATAGAATATTTTTACATAACTAACTGTTAATTTTTATTTACTTGTTAATAGTCAACAAAAACAATTTTTATGTTTGATAACGACTTTCATGATTTTGGACCTTAAGCAAAGAATGATGGTTAGATTTGGAATAAAAAAATTTAAAAAATACCCGCCAAGGATGGAGGTTATGGTAACCGCAGATCCAACTGCTATGCCTGCTAGCTCTCCAACCTGTCATGTTAAAAACAGTCACTGTTTGAGATAAATTTTGTAACACAATAGCAAAACCAGTTCAAGAGAAGTTACAAAAAAAAAGTGAGTGAAATTAAAGGAGTTTGAGAAAGAAAAAAAAACTACTGCTTTGCTGTCGGTGGCGACGGCAGAGGTGACGAACATCATCGAGAATGTGACAACGATCTCCATGACCAACGCCTGAGACGCCGTCCCCGATGGGGTCGTGGTCCCGATGTTTGTCACCGGGTCGAGGAGTTCTCGGAGGGTGAAGGCTGCAGCCATGGCTCCTGTTAGCTGAGCTACTGCATAGAATGGAACCTACAACAAGGGAAAAATATTAGTTGGCACACAATCATAAATCTATATCAAATTCGAAAATATGAACAGCGTATGATGATACATAATTATTCCTTGGGTTAGGTAACAAATAGCTAGCATTAACATATATGAAAGTCATACCCAAACAATCAAATAAAAGGAATATTATTATATATTCTCTAGACTTCTAGACGTATCATGGGCTCCCTTTCTTTACCTCTTTTTCTAATCAAGAAGATCTGAGACACCATTTAATTTGATGCATCCATATCACAGTTATTTTATATTTGCCAAGCGTTAACCTATACCAATTCATCCCCAAAATTCTCATGGAGGAAAGAGTTGACTAAGGTCCGATCTCATGTGCACCAGTGACTAGATCACACAATATAAAAAGTACCTGTAAGACATGCATCAATACTTCTCACATACCTCATTTTTTCATATAAAAAAAGAAAAGAAATACATATAAATCTCGACTGCACACATGGATGATTTTGTGTATCTCGATGTTATTGCCCAGAATTATGAAAATCAGTTTAATTGATTCCTCTCTTCACTCAGCTCCCAGACCACCAATACAGGCAAATTCATAGCTAACATTAACCCTTTCCGCCAAACAAACAGTTTGGAAGGTTGAAAACCCCTATATATTTAATATCAAAGCATGGTTGTTAATTATTATAAATCACAAGATCCAGTCACATAAATGCATGTCCCCATCTTCTATTAGTCTCGCTTTCATATCATTAAAATTATATCTGTATCAACTACCACTTAGCACCTCCTCTTCACTGAGGGGTTCTGGGTTCGAGTTTTGCTCATATTGATAAGAGACGATTTGACCAGGAATAATAAAATAAAAAAAAGTTTATCAACAAAAAAAAAAATCTTTGATAAATTGGTTGCTCCTCAATAAAAATACATAAAACTAGTAAATTTTTATCAGTATTTAATGATATAATGACGTGTTACATCACATGTTAGCATGTGAGATTGTTTGAAAATTTGAACACGTGTTTGTCTCTCATTGGAGATTGACAAGCGAAGATGAGGTCCAATTTAGATTTGTGGGATGAAATGGCCCAGTTACTCTCATTCACCTCATCCCATTAAGAAAATTCAATATTTTTTTTTGTGGGGACGAGCAAATGAAAAAAAAGAGTACTGGAGAGGACCGGAGGGGGAGGGTCAGAGAGGATGGTAGCGGTGGATGGAAGAGACTAGGAGAGGGTGGGATTGGGGGGAGAGAGAGAGGTGGGAGGGTGATAGGTGACCTCCGCCCCACCGCCCTCCCTCTCCCAAACCCCTCTCCCCCCCCCCCCCCCTCCAATCTTTCTTTCATTCTCTCCCCCACTTCTGCCGCCCACCACTGTCTTTCCCAGAACACCCCCCCCCCCCCCCCCCTTCATCTCTTTTCCTTAGTAATTCACCCAATTCCCAAAAAAAAAAAAAATTTGAGTGAGATGAATGAATGGCAGTGTGGGGCTAAACGCCCCGATGGAATAGATACCTGCTTCCAAGGGAAATGCCTAATGGCGGCGAAAGCTAGTGTTACTGCAGGGTTCATGTGCGCGCCGGAGATGTGGCCAACGGCGTAAATCATCACGGTCACGATGAGCCCGCCGGCCACAGATGCTCCGAGCTGCGACACCATGCCCCCATTGCTCTTGCTCAGCGCAGCGGAGCCGCATGTCACGAAGACCAGTAGGAACGTCGCGATCGTCTCCGCAACCACCTTTTGATTTCCAAAACATAACAGAGAATCATCAATCAATATATATATAACAAGAGATACAATAAAACATGAAACAAAACAGAATGCATTGGATAACACAACAAACCTTTCTGAGAAGGCAGAGAGGGAAGAGTTCCTTGAAAGGTTTGGGCACAGCATGGTTGTCTTCAGATTCTAGGTCATGAGTTTCGGTTGACTGGTGCAACTCTGATGACATTGTTTTTTTTATGAATCTTCTGTAAAACTGTATAAAAAGCAGCTGATTTTTTTTTTTGTGGGGGTTGGGGAGGAAATTGGACGGCTAAAGATGCCTGAATTGGAATGCAAGTTGTTGTCTAGCTATCTTCCTCAATCAAACTGTATACAAGTGGAAGCCATTCACAAGTATGCATGGTCCACCAGAGTTTCTGAATTATTATATCAACACACTCTCTTTCAGGTTTTTTTTTTTTTATGTGATTGAAGGCATTCCAGTTATAATTGGATCCTCACGACTTATATATGTTTGCGTTATAGGGGAGAATTTACATATATGGCAAGAGGTGAGGTAGATTAATTCTACTCGGAACAGGAACAGAGTCAAGTATGGGATCGATGTGTTATGAAATAATATTGAGGAACTTTTGATGTAAAACTAAAGGCCCCGTTTGGATATAAGTACGCGGCTTTGAAGCCCAACTAATGAGTGGGTCACCTTTAAAAACCTTGTTGTGGTCTTTACAGTGTTGCTTGGCAACATTTTTTCATGGTGGAGAAGTTGTTGTGGTCATTACAAAAGCATTGAAGTGGTGAAAAAATTATGGTTATTTTGAAGGTCAATGACTCAAATTTTGGTGGTGCTTTGGTACTTATGTGCCTAGCCAGCTGCGTTGGAGGTTAAGATTCTGAAAAGCGTTGTTTTCTAGCTAACCATGGAACTGTTAAAGTATTTACACATAAAATGCGAGATGTCATTTTTTAGAGTTCCGGATGCCAAGTGTTGTTTGGATCCATAGTGACAAATTTTTAAGATTTCACACCGCAGGATTCATAGCACCGGGGTTCCACACATTGCCTAATGCATGACACACTGACACCTACAAAAAGGGACTAATCAATTAATCATGCCCACTAAAATTTTAATATATATGATATTATTTGATAGTATTTGATTGAATGTTTTGACCATTGGTCAATATTGTTAAAAGATTTCAATTCCATTATGTTGTGGACAGACCAAAGCATGTAGATTCTCTTTAGGATGTGTTTGTACTTCGTGCCACATTGATAGTGAACAAAAATGAGAGAAAATAAAAAAAATTCTTTTTACTACCTAAAAACATGGTGTTTGTGTCAAATAAATAGTAGAAATTTTTTTTATTCGTTTTCTCTTTTTTTTTTTTGTCGTATTATGGGGTTTTCCTCACTATAGAGAGAGTGAGAGAATCTAATTTTCTCTCCACACCAACAAAAATATTCCGAGGAACATTCATGTAAGATCTCCCTCTATAATCCTTGCTTATGTTTTTTTTTTCTATTTCATTCATTCATATCGAATCCATATTAAGAACTTAAATCTGGATTTGTGATTTGATTTTTATATTTGTTGATAAACCTAAGTTTTTTTTTTTTTTGCTTATCACTTTTTATTTTCTGTCATTTTTCATAACACACAATCAATAGTTTTTATTTTTCATCACTTTCTATTACAAGCACAAACAATATTTAAACGGGTAAAAAAAAATGATTTATTTTTTATCAGTATCCATTTGACTCAAATTCTTTCATTTTCCTATTTTTTTCCTTCGTGTTTGTGCACAAACATGCCTTAGAAAGCGTGCATGCGTAGAATGTATATTCATCGACTGAAAATGTGTATTATTCAGACAGTTATATATTCATTAGTTAGGGATTCATAATAGAAAAAGAATACTATCACCACCCATTTTTCAGCCCTCCACCAGCCAAAAAAAATAAAATTTTGGGAGTGAGACAATGAGAAGAGGAGAAAAAAAGAGACGGAGAAAGGACCAGGGGGAGAACAGCGGGGGCAGAGGAGGGTGGCCGATAAAGGAGGGCAAAGGAGGTCAGGGAGGAGGAGAAAAAGATAGAGAGAAAAAAAGAGAAAGGGATGCATATAAGACTACATGTATGTAGTGTTTCAAATTGGATCACTCAAAAAAAAAAAAAAAAAAAAAAGGAAAAACAATCCATCTTTAACCATACAAAGTTCATGCACGACTTATCTTTATGGACACACAAACCAGTTTCATGGTCAGTTAAGATCTTAAAAATTATTGAGTGCAGACTACAAAAGGCACCAAAGTTGCTGACTAATGGTTAATGTTGGTTGGTATATAATAAGTCTGTATGTGCTTAAAAAAATGGATTGAATCATGAGACAGGTCACGAGGATGTAATTGGCATGGTGGCGACAAGGGGAGACATAAAATTGATTTGTGATCAAACCCACAGTACTTTAAAGATCTCAACCTCAAATTATTGGAGCATCTTCACCTAAAGTCATGGAGATGGAATCAATCTCTCTGTGCCCCACTGAGGTCCACCATAGCCATGGGCATTTAATTGACTTGAGTGAACTTAAATAATTGGTTTAAGGGTTTGAATGAAGACATGGTTATACACTCCACCCTTGTGTTTATCCTCTTATAAATATGCAACATCTGATGACACTAATTAATGTAGGCCTACTTTTTCCAGATAGCCTGCCACGTGTCCTCATTTTAAGGATGGATTTATAACACGAGAATATAACACGGAAGAGTTTTTCGGACATCATAGACTTTACGGTCGTACATATAAAAATATCATATTCACTAACTCGAACAACAGAGAATTTGCGACAACAAACTCATACTATATCCTAGTTCATGTGTTTTGCAACCATGAGATCAACCGAGGAATTGATCGAACAGCTTTCTGACGATCAGACAATTAAACAATCGAGAGTTCAACTTGGTGGTTCACTAGCCCAAATTCTTTTATGCAATGATACATGCATGCATTACGAGTAGCTTAAGATTATGAATGAATCTTAATCTCAAGCTACTTGTATATATGCTGCAGGTAGCTTGACCGGGAGGGAAGGAAGATTATGAATGGTATATGCATGCATTTCAAGTAGCTAGCTGGACATTTGGACTGCAACCTAACTTGAAAAGGCTATGTTATATATAATTCTTTTTATAATCATAAATACAGTCATGTGTATCTTTTAGCCCATTTAACTCACTATAAAAAAATATATGTTTCGTTAAAAAAATTTACATTTTCAATTAATGATACTATTCAATTCATTGGATTATATATTTCATCTTTTATAAATGTACATATTATTATATGAGATATATGATTCTTATAAAAAAATGTGTATTCTACGTTTGGACTGTAAAATGAAATGATGTGACATTTTCTAACTTGAAAACTTATTGTAACTGAGCATAACCGCGAAAGTAGATGAGCCTGGCCCAACCCACCTCAAAAAATATCAACCTATTTCATGTTGCAATAAAATGAACCCCAATATCATATAAGTAATTATTTTTTCTCTTTTTTTTTTTTTTCTCTCTCTCTCTTTTCCCCCTTATATCCATCCCGTAAAAAAAAAAGATGGTGGGATGGAGAAATTGAGGGGTGGAAAGAAAACACCCCCCATACGAAGATGACTATTTGATGGGGCCATGGAGGAACCCAACCCAGTCTGACTTGGGCTTGTTTGGGCTGGAGAGGTGAACTCACGGGGTTGAGAGTTTGATTGTTACTTGACTAGCCCCCCTTCAAACTCCAGTCCTCTCAAAGGATAATGTTACGTATAATCTTTTTTTCAATTCTAATTTTAGTTTATGTGTTTTTAATTTTTTTTAAAATGGTATACCTCATCAAATAAATTATGTGCTTTTATAATAAATAATCATATACTTCAATTAATTGTATTATACATTTATAAAAAATATAAATTTTTTAATTAAAATATATACTTTTGTTGATGCCAATATATGCTGCGATGATTATCTACCGACACACATTAGATTGGAATTGATTATCTATCAACGCATATTAAATTGGATATGGGACTGAACTGAAAAAAAAACTGTACTTATCAGCACTCTCTCTCAAATTACCACCCCAACCAACCACTAAATTGTAAACTCTAACTAATAAATACAATCTTTTATTTTTTTTTTTTTTTTGATAGAAAAAGCTCACTAGGGGCAGGAGACAGGGCACAAGGCCCATACTGGGTTCGAACCCAAACAATCACCAAAGGCGGGTGCACCTCTACCACCTCGTCAATCAAGGGGTGGTGCCAATCCTTTATTGTTGTTTGTGGCAAATAGATCACATGCCAGCATGATTTTTTTTCAATTCTGTTGTAATATTATTTATGCGACTGCGCTCAACTCAAGCACAAATCTTAACATAACTACATGTGCACTGATACTCAATTTAATTGAAGTCCCATATGTAGTCTACAACCTCAATTGCTTATACGGTGCGATAGTGCAGAATACAATGAGTTATTGTACTATCATATTATATAAAAATGATTGTTTTTATGTAAAAAAATATATTAGATTTCTTTATCTCATTGTATACATTATTTTTTATAACAACATTTATTTCAATGAGCTAATGTATAATTTTAGAAAAATCGATGATGGGACATATCATTTTCCTAAACACACACAGTGGCATTTCACTGAATATGATTAAATTGTGTGTAACAGCCCCAAAATAATAGAGAGGCTTAAATTGGAACTAACAATAAATCCGTGTACGGCTTGGGGTGCGCAAATAAGGGCACCCAACCACAATTCCACAAACCCGGTTGCTTCGGACCAACTCCGATCCGTATCTGACTGACACGACGACAATTGACAATTGAATCCAAACAAAGAAGAGAACATCAGAAAACCAGTCCCCATTTTTTCTTCCTCTCTCTCTCTCTCCGTCGTCAATACGGGCGAGAAGAGGTGGAGAGAGGAGGGCACATCGAAACACCTCTCTCTCTCTCTCTCACTCACAAACCCTAATTTTTCGGGGCAACAGAGACAGAGAGGGCGATCCACACTTTGATGCGACGATCCAACGCCCGATCTCCCTCGATCGACCCCCCAATCATGGACTCACTCAAGAACCAGCTCCGACCCTCCCCCCTCTCCGCCGCCCGATTCGACCTCCTCTCCCGCATCTCCCCCTCCAACAAGCAGCGCCCGCGCGGCGACCTCTGGATCTCCGCCGCCGTCGCTTCCGCCGCCACGATCGCTGCGTTCCTCCTCTTCGCCGCCCTCGTCGCGAGGGGGTGGACGTCCTCCGACGAGGAGGGGTACTGGATCGTCATCGACGGCGGAAGCACCGGTACCCGGATCCACGTGTACCGGTTCCGGAGGGGGGCTTTGCTGCCGGTCGTTGATTTCGGGGAGGGAGGGCAGTCGGCGGCCACGATGAAGGTGCACCCGGGGCTGTCAAGCTACGCGGACAGGCCAGAACGGGCCGGGGAGTCGCTGGTGGAGTTGCTCGAGTTCGGGAAGGGGAGGGTCCCGAGGGAGCGGTGGGCGGACACGGAGGTCAGGCTCATGGCGACCGCAGGGCTTCGGTTGCTTGATCGGAGGGTTCAGGAGCGGGTACTCACGTCGTGCAGGAGGGTGCTCAGGGCGTCAGGTTTTCGGTTCCAGGATGATTGGGCTTCTGTAATATCAGGTAAATTATGTGTTTTTGCACCCACATTGTTGTCTTTGAATAGAAAACTTTAGATTGAGTGTGTTTGGAATGGATCAATTTTGAACATATGCCCTTGGAGACATGCCCACCGCATATAAACTTTTATTGACTGAAATGTCTAGTTTATCTTGAGAGCTAGGAGTAGTATTTGTATTCTTTGAGTTATTGAACAATTTTTAGGATTTCATATAGCAATGTTTCTCTTACCTTTCTTTGTCATTAGAAAATCATTAGTGGGTGATTATATGTGATCTGAATCTTTGCATGGTGTGTCAATGGTACTTGTTGGAGGTAGTAAGTAGTGAACGTTGACATTTTTCTATATTTTTTTTATTTGAAACAAGGTGGGAACTCTAGCACCTATAATTTGATTAAAATTGATAATGGGTTACAGTTCCAGCAAACAAAAATAAAATTGGAGTCACTATAGATGAGCAATATATAGAGTATATCAAACAAACTAAAAAACAACAGGAAAAAAAATGAAAACAAAGGGGAAGCAGGTCGCACCCCAACCAGCCCTATTTCCTTTTCATGAAAACCCCAAGCTCCAGAAATCAGTCTGGCATCTCCAATCTCTCAGGAATCATTCTGGTATTCTGCCCTTCCACTAGGTATTTTGCCCAATCCTCATGCGGGGTGGCTCCTTTGAAACACCACCTCATTTCCCAATATCCATATATTGCAGGAGCTAGCCGGTATACATATTTGATAGACATTGTTCTATATTGAACTCCAATTGTCATTCATATTATGCTAAATTTACAAATTGCGATTGTGTCCTTTTTTTTCTTTGGAAGGAGGGCATTCTACTTGCATGTGTTTAATTGGTTGAACAATATTATGGAATAATGTAAATGTGTCCTTTTTTGTTGAATTGCTGGTTTTGTGAATTGTTATTCAATCACTGTGTGTAAAATTTAATCTCATAGTGTTAGATTAGGGTTAGTGATGCACAGTGTGATGATCTGCAGGTGCTGATGAAGGTATATATGCTTGGGTTGCTGCAAACTATGCCCTTGGTACTCTAGGAGGTGATCCTCGACAGACCACTGGGATAATTGAACTTGGTGGGGCTTCTGCTCAGGTTTTGTTTCTGATTCTGCACCTTTGATACTCTTGTGTGCCACACATTTTTTTTTTTTTTTGGTGGGTAATGACGGGTTCGAACCCGTGACCTCCCTTTGGGAGGGGTGACATACATTTGGTTTGATATTATTAACTTCATATATTTTTCACATATTAAATTATATAACAAGCAAGTTATTTTGAAAAATCTCTTAATTTCATAGATGGGCATGATCGATGGTTTTTGCCCCAGTTACTTGAAGTAAAAGGATGTTGTGGTTATGTCATGCAACTCTGCCATCCAATTATTTATTCTAGTTAATTGAAATGGATATGAGAAAAAATATCACTCTGTTCAAAATCTGCTACATTATCTTCAATACCTGTCACACTACTCACATCATATGAGTGAGGGTAGGGTAGATAGCTGAAATTCTCTTCATGCTACACTGTTACAGGAAAGATAAGGGCCAGTTAGTAACAATGAGAAAAATAGTGTTTAAAATCATTGATTTTTGTGATTAGCCAATTAAGAAAATTTCTGCTTTTGGAACTATATTTTTGGAGTGAGAAAAATTGCTCCAATTATGCTATGAAGAACTCTTTCTCTAACATTTCTGCCCCCCCCCCCCCCCCCCCCTCAGCATAGAAGAAATGGCCTTGTTAAAATGTTATCAGACACATTTAAAGATTGAAAACTGTTTTTAGGTCAGAGTGAAATAAAAACCCATTTCTTCTGGTTCTCATATCAGCAATAAAATGTAAAATTACAAAATAAGGCTTAATTAATTTCCATAAATTAATAGTCTCATTTTACCATGAACTTTGCACTGTGCTCTGCACAATTCTTATTGTTTTATTGTTGATGTGAACTAGAGCTTTATGAAGTTTCTTTGATGTAGAAAAGATAAAATTATAGGAAGGGCTTTCACATTCTGCAAGCAACTAGATGGGATACATTTTCTTGCTGTTTCTTGATGATATTGTATCTCATTGTCCATCCTTGAGAATGGCTTTCATGAGTTCTGGTGATGTTATGGACCATCCTTTTTTATATTCAATTGCGACGAATGAATTTCTTAGAAAGGCAAAACTGCAGACCAAATTCCTTTTTACATTGTTAATGTTTCATTGATTATTGTAAAGATTTAAAGTTAGATGCATGGTTTTTAATATTAACTGGTTTTCAATTCGGCCACATTTTGCTCTTTCAATAATTTATGTATCTATCAGATTTTACAAAGTTCAACCATGTCGCTGTGCGGTCTGAAAATGTCATTTAACACGTTTAGGATTTATTCAGGTTATTATCAGGTTCTGAATTTTTGTATTAACTTGTTTACGACTTTTCAGAATGGTAAAGGTCAACGTATGGGGGCCTGTGATTTTCGAGAATAAACAACTTGCTTACTAGAAGTTATATTAATGAACTGTGCATGAGGGGGTAATCTGGATCCCCATTAATAATTAAATACAGTTTTGACATTTCTGATGAAAATGTAATATGCTAGTTATACATTGTTTTTTGCTAAGGTTAAAGTAAAATAATTATTTTTAGAAATGAACATTTTAATGAAATTCTAAGCTAATCGAAAAATTGTTATATGATAATATAAAATTCTTGATGACATCAACATATATTCCTTCTACTTATGGTGAAATTGTATTCATAAAAACTTGACTTGGTTTGCATGATTGGGCTGATTTAATTAGGTGACATTTGTTTCTGGTGAGCCACTTCCTCCTGAGTTTTCTCGTTTGCTTACATTTGGAGAAAATACGTATACTCTCTACAGTCACAGCTTCCTCCATTTTGGTCAGGTGAATCCCTCATGAAACTAATTCAATGTTTTTAGTGACAAAATTTATTCGGCTGGTTCTACAGAGTAGTAATTTTTTCCTGTAATTTTCCCGTTTCATAGTTTCTAACTTGTAAATTTGCAGAATGTGGCACATGAATCATTACGTGATTTGCTCATCTCGAGAGGCCGAAAATTATGTAAGCTTGCAGATTTAGTTTACTTTTATATTAATAGAATGGTACAAAAACATGCACTTCAAATGATCATGAAAAGCTGATAATGTTGAATTAGATGAGCAATTTGATGTTTGATTTCCAATTCCTAGGTTTTTAATTTATTATTTGGTAGAGTTGGATTTGTTTACCTTCACAATATGGACAACATGAATTTTTCTTAAAAAAATTTCTTCTTCTTTTCACCTGCTTTTGCTTGATATTCGTCTTTGAGGCAGGTGATGTCAATTAACTCAAATAAAGCAATCAAGAGAAGGTCATGGAAAATAGGGTCATATTTAAGATTCTATCCTGGCTTGACAATAACTTACCACTGGAAAAAGCAATTGGGTTGTTTAACATATTCCAATACGATTCTCAAACCAAAAATGGAAGAAAACACAAAAAAATAACGTATGTCATTATGTGAACTGAAGCATGACTCTACAACATCATCAGACTGCTTCATTGTAAACTAATTGATGGCTTATGTTGTACATTTTTGTTTTCTTTTTCTTTTTATGTTCTTAAATTTATTTATTTTTTTTTAAACTTTGCAGGGATTTTTATGGATCTTCATAGGATTTAGTAGTTACAAAGACTATGGATGCTTGGTTCAGGCCAGCTTGGTGCTGAAAGTAAAAGAACCACACATTGATTTTGATGATGATTATTGTATCTTGTTATATCTTTTGCTGAGGAATTGAAGACACTGGGTTGGTTTAGGATCTAGGTTGGAACCAATTTACTAAAAAGTTTTTTTTTTTTTGAAATTCTACCATATACCTTCATGTCACCATGGCTAAATACTGCACATCATCAGTTGTACCTTTTGCAACCTACTAAATACTGGATGTCTTGGTATTATACAGATTTTGTGGAAAAATTCTAATTTTGTTCAAATGTTAACTCCGATCTTACAATCTTCAGTTATGGAAGTTAATTATGATTTTGGAAGTGTTTGCATTTATGGATGCCTGTGTTTGTGAACAGGAAGTGTTGACTTATGTTTCACTCTGTTGCAGCTTCTGAATCTGTTCAAGAGAAATGCTTTCTGATCCATGCACTCCTAGGGGATATTCAAATGGGCCTTTGAAGATTTCTGATGCTGGTTCTGATGCAAATATAGAACACGTTCCCACCATTCATGCTACTGGTAACTTCTCAGAATGTAGGTCTGCTGCATTGATGCTGCTGCAGAAAGAAAAAGGTAGCAAGTATGCTCATAACTCTTAATCAGTACTTATTTTCTGCCTTTTTTTTTTTTCAAGTTCTATTGTTTTGGTGAATGGTGTAATCTTGTTTCTGATGCAATATAAATTACTCGGCATGCATGTATTCTGTTGCCTTCCAATTATATATCTGAAGGACATTCTTGTGTGAAACTATATTCTTATACCAATCGTTGATTGAAAGAGATCGTGAATTTTGATTTGTGCAGATAAATGCTCATACCGGCACTGTCAAATAGGATCAACTTTCATACCTGAATTGCAAGGGAAATTCTTAGCAACTGAGAATTTCTTCTATACATCAAAGGTTGTTTTTTCCCTGTTGATTTCCAGGTTACTAAAACATGTATAAAGTCGTGTTTCATATGGACACTTAATTGTTTCCTGCACTTCTTGGACATATTCAGCTTTGGAGGCTGTTTTGATATGCCTTCTAAAGTCCTGTTATCTCTCTACTGTGTGATAGTTTTTTGGGTTGGGCCGGAAGGGATTCTTGTCTAATCTGATGTTAGCTGGACAAAGATTTTGTGGGGAAGATTGGCCAAAGCTGAGAAGGAAATATCATTTTCTGGACGAAGAAGATTTATCGCGATATTGTTTCTCCTCAGCATATATTGTGGCCCTATTGCATGATGGTCTCGGGATTGCTTTGGATGATCAAAGGTATGTAGGTTTTACATCTATTGCTGTTTTTGTTTTTTTCATTTTTTAAGTGGGAAGTAAAATAAAATTTATCACGATAGAACTTCAGGTTGAGTTTTGGCCTACCAAATTTTTGCTCGTGTATTTTCCCTTTTAAATAGGAGCTGTTTATTGTTCTTAAGGGGAGGATGAATGATATATCTCTCAGTATTAAAACATGGCGTATCATTCCTCATTGTATTAATGATTTCAATTTGGTCCATAACCCAATTTATATAGATAGAATTTCATTTCCAATACAGAGAAGATCAAGAGTTACACGGTAGCACCATCTTTCATAAAGAGGCATCTGCTTCAAATGAAAGTTTCTGTACAAATAAAAGGGTGGACCTGAACTGACAAAATAAAGGTCTCACTCCTTATCCATTTTAACAATGAGAAGCAAACTAGTTCAGATAGGCACACTTAAACGGGCCTGTATCCACTTTGCTTCTGTGCAAGATCCAGCTGTGCTTATTTCAGCAGTTCTATTTAGCTCACTGTTCAACTGTTTAAGTCTATCCATACTTCTCATATAGCAATTGGATCTCATCTTCCTCTTTAAAACAGGATTGTGTTTGCAAATCAAGTGGGAGGCATTCCACTTGATTGGTCCTTGGGAGCTTTTCTCATGCAGAAGACAGAAGATTTGAAGGCGAGCCGCTCCGACTGGATTGCCAGAATCATGAGTGATGACTCATCAACTCTACTTTCTCTCTTTTTTGTTTCTACCGTGCTGGGTGTTGGGCGTGGTCAGTATCAAAATGGCGAAAGCCCCAGTTGAAGACGATATATGATCTAGAGAAAGGGCGTTACATTGTCACACGCATCAGCAGCAGATAAATGATGTGCTACCATATTCATCCTGTGTTTAGAGTAAATTATTCTCGATTTGTATTTTTTTAATTGGAGGCGTTTAATTGTTGTGATAAACACTCTTCTTTGGGTCATCAGCAGGTGACGTTATTTGTAATGAATCACTTCATGTATGTGTATATATGAGCATGGTCTCTTTGTGGCATTTTGTAATGGAATTGCAACCTGCTCAAAGAAGCTTCAAAATACAGGAAAAGGGGTTTATGCCATGCGCTCTACCAACTGAGCTAGACGGGCTTTCTTTACGATCAAAATTGTTTTGATTTTAAAACATATATTTAAATAAAGGGAAAAATCGATCTAGTTCCCCGAAAACTTATAAAAATCAGAAAAAGTTCTTGTAAAATTGATAAATCCCTTCGGGTTCTATCTTATTATATAATATTTATTTTAGTCCTTACAACTAACTAGATGTGTGGTTAACCTTAACAATGCATGGTAAATTATTGTTATACCCCTTTTAAAATTTATTTATTTTATTAGAAAAAATCGATATAACTCCTTGAAAACTTATGAAAATCGAAAAAAGTCCATCCGAAATTTAAAAATCATCTTAACTCTCTGAAATCTTCTAAAAATCATAAAAATCCATTTGATTATCTTAAAATATATATTGATTTATTTAAATTTTATTAAACAAATTATAGTTTTATAGTCAAGGTGTTATGCCTTTTATTGCTAGTAATTTTGAGTTAAGAATGCATTATAGAATTTTGATTTGGCTTTTAAATTATTTTCTCTACTGATTTTGTAATGGAGTTAATGAAGCTGTAATTTTTTTTTCAGTCTCTGTAATGAGATTGAGGAGGGGAAAATGTTGAAAAATGACTTAGTTTTGTAGATCAATATAGGTTGTGACGGATATTTTTTTTTTACAAATGAGGATGACATTTGAGGACATGGGGATGTTGAAAAATGACAATTGTATTTTTATCTTATAAAAGAACTAAATCTGATTTTATAAAGTTTGTAGGGTCTGAATCCAATTTTAGTAAGTTTCTCATGACTTATTTTAATATATTCTTAATCGGGAGACTAAATTCGTTAACCATATACACTTTATGAGAACGTATGATGATTTTTTTATTTTAGAGGGACTTTTTGTGATTTCAAGAAGATTTCAGAGAATTAAGAAGATTTTTCCCTTAATTCTATCACTACATATTATTTCTTATAAAAAAACTAAAAAAAGTTTAATTTTCACTTAAATATACACTACAGTTATATACACTTGCCAAATGCATTTGGTACAATATTGCGTGTTATATATGTAAATATATCTTTATACAGTATAATTCGTAACTATAATATTGATATAAATAGCACAGTATAAATGAAATGTTTATAGAATAGTGAATCATCAAAAATATCTTATTCCATTTATTATATGGTAATAAAATTGTATACCATATAATATTTATTATATTATAATAAAAATAGCGTAACAAATTTTTATATAAATAAATTGAGATAGATTTAATTAATACTTTAATTTTGAACAATTAAATTTTCAATATATTGAAATGACTTATTCAATATTTTCAAATCTAAAAATATATTTATGATTAATCTAAGTATAATTTAAAATCTTAAATTTTCAATAAGTAGATGTAAAGATAAAAATAAGAGTCATCATACCTATGCCCCAAAATATAACCCTCACTCCCAAGCCTTATGAAGTGTCATCATCTTATTAGTTAACTCGTTGACATTTCAAAAAGAGTAAAAGGCAAAATACAAATATGTCATTCATTAAAAATCTCTCTCATTAACCCAAATCCCATGTTTTTCTCTAATCAGTTACTAATTTTTCATATTTACAATAAAATTTATATATTTCAAAATTTAAATTTTGGAATCCATACCTATTAACTTAATTTTCAATTTCAATTACATCCAGATATTACTTAAATTACACAAAAACTTACTTAAATTTTTTTTTTGTCAAAATCCTTCAAACGGCTATTGTTATATTCACAAATGTAACAAAAATAAAACAAATTAAAAAAATTAGTTGACATTTACATTTTTTTTGTCAAAAAATTTATATGTAGTTGACTGTTATTTTTATGAATGTAACAAATATAAATCAATGCATGCATGTGGTTGACTGTTGCATTTACGAATGTAACAAAAATAACACAGATTAAAAAGATGACTATTTACATTTTCAACAATGTAGCAGTTTTATCAAACAAATTACCCATTAAAAAATGTAACAATATGAAATGTTACATATAGATATTGAGACGAAAACAAATCAAATTGTGGAAAATGATATTCAATACATGAAAAAAATTTATGTTCAAACATTTAAAACAAAAGACAAAACACAATTCGATTACGAATCTAATAATATCAAACTTGATCCAAGAGACATTGAGGTGAGATTCAAATATAAAAAAAAATGATTTCGTATCTTTCAAAACCTCAAAAATAGAATTTCAAATCTGCCTATGTGTTCTTCATAAACAAAATCAGTTCCAAAAATATTAATATTGATGTATGATTTTCAGAATCATTTAATGATAAATAAATATAGGATTTTCAAAATTAAATGATACTCCACAATCATAAGGATTTATGTTAAGTAGTTATAGACATAATAGATAATGTCCTATTATCATATTATGGGACGTAATTTGAGGCATGTGAAATTAGGGCATAGGAATCATTATTGTATACAGTAATAGGCGACCGGGTGGTGACCGTTCCACAATTTTCATGATGAATATATGCTGCATTAAAGTTGTGTTTGGGTCTTATTCGTGAGCGTCTAAACAAACGACGTACGTTGCGTTAAAACAAAAATAAAAATAAATTAGGGTTTTTGCATCTAGGGTTTTGCTTCTCGTCTCAAATCAATCATGGCGGCGACTTTGGAACCCGAGGTGCCCGTGGAGGACATGGAGCTTGAAGTGGAGGCTCGTCCCGAAGCGGTGACGGCGGAGAACCCTACGAACGATTCGGGGGAGAATGGGACGGGGAAGAGGGGGAGGTCCGACGAGGAGGAGGAGAAGAAGGAGGAGGTCGAAGGCGAAGACGGCCTATCGAAGAAGAAGCCGAGGCTCGAGAAGTCCGTGGAGGAGGAGCGGTTGGAGAATCTGAAGGAAGGGACGGAGGAGGGGAACGGAGGAGGGGAAGAAGAGAAGGCGGAGGTGGCGGCCGAGGCGGTGAGTCTGGGGCCGAAGCGGTTCACGACGTCGGTGGAGATGTTCGATTACTTCTACAAGTTCCTCCACCACTGGCCTCCCAATGTCGACATCAACAAGGTCTGATTTTTTTAAGGGGTATTGACATCTGAAGAATTATCGGATATCTGTTTCATGATTGAATGAGTTTCTTTTTCTATAGTTATGTGGATCTATTCGTTATATTAGTTTTTCTTGGTTGGATCTTTTGTTGTAGATTTGATTTTAGTGTAATCATCAGTCAAAGTTTGATCTGATGAAGATGGCCCCGTCTTGTTGATTCAAATGGAAAAAAAATTGTTTTAAAAAAAACACCGGAATGATTAGTGGAGGATTTGAGGCATTTCTTACATCCTTCAAGCCCCTGTTTGTTTTCACGAATAAGAAGATGGATAAAGGAAGAATAGACCTAATACAAATAAGAACATTTTAGTATAGTTGTAATATCAGCCCTGATAATTATACTTGAGGGGACAGATGTAATTTATCTCTGCTTGTCCGTTCAAATCATTAATTTTTTGTTTTTTTTGTATAACTGTTTTATGCCTGGATGAGCTATCCACAGAACAAATGGGGGTAAGTGTTTTCCTGTTCCACCTCACTACTTGATTTGGATTGAGATAGTAATTAGGTGCTAAGCTAGTAATTATCAAACAGTGATCTGTTAACTTTTGATTTCCTTTGTTGCCTTTTTGTCTTAATTTACCACCATTTTCTTAGTGCGTGTGTGTGCTTTTGTTGTTTTCTTCCATTCTTCTTAGTCATTGCGATCAATTTAAAATCTTGAATGATATTTGATGCTTAGTATTAGGATTGGTATTATATGCTTGAGATGAGTTAGGATCAAGATGGATGGAGAGGAAGAGATTTAAGATTTGGTTGCATAGCAGCCTTTTCATTTCTCCTCAATGCATGATATGTGGATGAACTCCAATTAAGATTCATGGGTCCTGCATAAACTGGTTACTTTTTTTTTATATAAAAAAAAGTAAGCTGTAAACGTTGTATAATGCAATTGGGCGTTAAATGAGAACTAGGAAGGACCAGTGGCACCACACAACATGTGTTCTGCCAATCAGCCTATATAAAAGGAGGATAGCTTAGGAATGTGGAATTTAGAAGAAATATGTGGTACTCCCTTTTTGTTTATCTATATTATATAATATGCTCTAATAGTTGAGCCAATATCATAAAGCCATCCCCATAGTTTGAAGATTGCCTTTCATCTCAATTACCAACCTAGATTTTAGTGCTCACGGGTGTCTAGATTCTTCAGCAAACCGACACCTGAAATTCCTTGATTGTGCACAGCTAAGGTTGCAGTGTTTTTCTTTCAGGTAAAATGAAGGTTCATGGAGTATGATGATATCCCAAATTTTTCCTTGTAACATATTGTGCATACGCTCTGTTCCTTGGTTACCTCATGCCAATAGTCCTTTACAAATTCTGCTTATTTTAATATCCATTGGCATATATAACTTCAGTAATATAAAAAAATCATTGTAGCTTCTGCTTCTCGCATAATATTAGCACATCGGTTTGTTTTTACAGGCAATCAATCTCATCTGATGGTTTTCCTCTTTCTTCTTTTCTTTTGGTCATCTTGTGACAGTTTACCATTTCCCTTCATTCAATGTTTAGCTTGATGGTACCATGATCAAGATGTTTCAAGATTCATTACCCCAAAATAAAAGATTTTTTTTCCTGGATTGATATTTATATTGTTATCATTAATGAAATGACCTTTTACTCCCTTCTCTTTCCCTCTTTCAGATCAATAAATCTAGCTGAACATCATCAATTTGAGTTCTGCAGATGTTTTTATGTGAATATCATATCATGGAAAACCTGGCTCAGGCTCTATTTAGATCCATATCTTTCTTATGCATTGTTCATGATGCTGGTATTTTCTTTAAAATAGTTGGACTTCTTCCAAATATCAAAATGAGTAATGAAATATTTTTCCACATGATAGCAATGTTTTAGTAAGTACAATTAATAGAATGATTTCAAAAATTTCAAGTCTAATATTTGTTTGTCACTTGTTACACCAATTTTGGGATCTGAAGGCTACATTTACGGGAGTTCTTTTTAATTTTTGGATTTGCAAGCATGTGAAGCTTTGCTTGCACTTACAATGTGGTTTGCTGGTTTCATATATGCATCTGATGGTTATGGTTTTCTGAATGCAGTTTTAATTCAGTGCTCAATAACGCATATTTTAGGTGACACTTTTTAGTGAAAAAGGGTATTCGTGGTTGAATAATTGTCCGAATCTAATTAATTAACTTAATCATGTAACTCTGTCAAGTGTCAGTTGTGACAAGAATTTTTCCTAAAAAAGCATTTTGACAATTGGGGACTTCAATGAAAGAGCTATTCTTTGCGTATGATTTAAAAAAATCATCAGTGTTACATAAATTCTCTTGATGATGAGGTTGATGATAACAATCTATCACTTTCTTGAGAAGTATATCTGTCCTAATTATGAATTTTGATCCTAGTCTCTTATTTAATTTATTTAAGTCACTTTGTTTTGTGTTATATGAAATATTATACTAATTTCCTATAGGCAAATAATTTATGAAATCTTCTCTACAGTATGAGTACATGGTGTTGCTGGAACTGCTCAAGAAGGGACACTCGGATCCCGAATCAAAAATCAAGGGAGGTATCCACGCGTTTCAAGTCCGCTACCATCCGATGTGGAAAAGCCGGTGCTTCTTCCTCACCAGGGCTGACAAATCCGTGGATGACTTCAGCTTCCGAAAATGTGTCGATAAGATACTTCCCCTGCCAGAAAACATGAAGCCGCACGCAAATCCAGATGGAGGCAAGGGGTTTCATGGCAAGAAAGGTCACATGGGGGGTGGCCGTGGTGGTGGTGGCGGCTTCGGTGGCCGTGGAGGAAGAGGACGTGGTCGTGGAAACAGAGGTGGGTTCACTAGATAAACTCTTCAAAGGTCCCCATTTTTTTGTGGGCTGGAGGTTTTGAATGACTGGGAAGTTTTGTTGGGTTATGATATGCTTGTTTTATCTAGATATATATTGACTTATTAAGTCCTGGATCAAGTTTTAAGTTATTAGAGAAACTGTGATAGCAATGGTTTTTTTTTTTTTTTTGTCAAGAATTTCAAAATATATATTTCTACTCATTTGTTTGAGATTCATGGTTGGAGGTTGTTGCACAGTCCTATTTACAGTTGTGTGCGGTTATATAATTCTTTACTTATATATATATATATATATTAGGGTGCAACTTGGGCGGGTTGAATCCGACTCAACCCGACTCGTGGGCGGGTTCGGGTTGGAGTTTTTGGCGTTGGGTTCAACCCGACCCGAATCCAATTCGGGTCGGGTTCGGGGGTTTAACCCGCAGGCTCAACCCGAACCCGACCTCCAGGTTAACAAATGTTATGCTGTCATAACAACGTACCTATATCTAAAACCCTAAATTCCTAAAACATAATAAATAATTACACAAATTAGAGTATCACTATGTTTGTTGTGTTTAGATTAATTATTATAGATATTCACTTTTAATTATTTGTATATAAGGTTTAATTAATAATTAATTAGAGTTTGTTTTGTTGTTTATTAAATATTTTGTATGATATTTTAGGCGTTAAACCCGACCCAAACCCGGTCGAACCCGACTTGAGCCTGAACCCGACCCAAACCCGAATTCAACCCGAACCCGACCCGAACCTGATCCAACCCGTCCGAGTTGTACCCCTATATATATATATATATATATATATATATATATATATATATATATATATATATATATATATATATATATATATATATACTCGTGATTACGTGCGGTCGGTGCGGATTCGACGTGCGTCGTCCGATCGCGAGTCCATCGCATCGGACGGTCGGGTGCGATTCACGTCGACCGTTGGATGCGATGGACCCGCGATCGGACGACGCACGTCGAATCCGCACGACCGCATCGACCGCACGCTATCACTCGACTATATATATATATATATATATATATATATATATATATATAGGGAAGTGATTACGTGCGGTCGTGCGGTCGGTGCGTCCGCGATCACGGGCCGTCGATCACGGGTCCATCGCATCGGACGGTCGGGTGCGAATCACGTCGACCGTTGGATGCGATGGACCCGCGATCGGACGGCCCGCGACCGCGGGCGCACGACCGCACGACCGCATATTATCATCCCCGTATATATATATATATATATATATATATATATATATATATATATATATATATATATATATAGGGATCCGATTACATGCGGTTTACGGTCGGTGCGGTGCGCGATCACGGGTCCATCGCATCGGACGGTCGGGTGCGATTCACGTCGACCGTTGGATGCGATGGACCCGCGATCGAACGGCCCATGTCGTAAACCGCACCGACCGCACACCGCACGTAATCGCGACCATATATATATATATATGAAAATGATTGCGTGCGGCGAACGGCAGGTGCGGCCGCGACGTGGGCCGTTCGATCGCGGGTCCATCGCATCCAACGGTCGACATAAATCGCACCCGACCGTCCGATGCGATGGACCCGTGATCGACGGCCCGTGATCGCTGCCGCATCCGCCGTTCGCCGCACGCAATCACGTCCCATATATGAAAATGATTGTTAATATATATTGTTAATATATATATGGGATCCGCACGTAATCACGACCATATATGGGATCCGATTACGTGCGGTGTGCGGTCGGTGCGGTGCGCGATCACGGGCCGTCGATCACGGGTCCATCGCATCGGACGGTCGGGTGCGAATCACGTCGACCGTTGGATGCGATGGACCCGCGATCGGACGACCCACGTCGTAAACCGCACCGACCGCACACCGCACGTAATCACGACTATATATATATATATATATATATATATATATATATAGGGATGCGATTACGTGCGGTGTGCGGTCGGTGCGGTGCGCGATCACGGGCCGTCGATCACGGGTCCATCGCATCGGACGGTCGGGTGCGATTCACGTCGACCGTTGGATGCGATGGACCCGCGATCGGACGGCCCACGTCGCAAACCGCACCGACCGCAAACCGCACCTAATCGTCGGCATATATATATATATATATATATATATATATATATATATATATATATATATATATATATATATATATATATATATATATATATAGAGGAATGATACGGTGCGCGACGTGCGGTCGTGCGCGAACGACCACGGGCCGTCGATCACGGGTCCATCGCATCGGACGGTCGGGGCGATTCATCTCGACCGTTGGATGCGATGGACCCGCGATCGGACGAACGACGTCGTTCCCGCACGACCGCACGTCCCGCATATTATCATCCGACTATATATATATATATATATATATATATATATCGATGATAATATGCGGCGTGAGGGAACGTGCGGGAACGACGTCGTTCGTCCGATCGCGGGTCCATCGCATCCAACGGTCGATGTGAATCGCACCCGACCGTCCGATGCGATGGACCCGCGATGGACCCGTGATCGACGGCCCGTGGTCGTTCGCGCACGTTCCCGCATCGCGGACCGTATCATTCCTCTATATATATATATATATATATATACGGGGGCGATTACATGCGGCGAACGGCAGGTGCGGCGGCGACGTGGGCCGTTCGATCGCGGGTTCATCGCATCCAACGGTCGACGTGAATCGCACCCGACCGTCCGATGCGATGGACCCGTGATCGACGGCCCACGATCGACGCCGCACCTGCCGTTCGCCGCAGGTAATCGGCCATATATATATATATATAGAGAGAGAGAGAGAGAGAGAGAGAGAGAACTGATTGGGTAAGGCGGTGAGGCAGGTGCAGACTGAATGTAAACCGTCTGATTTTGGTTCACCGCGTCGAGTGGTGGGGATTAAAAGTTCCCCAAAAACACTGAACCGGGTACACCGGTGATCAAGGAAAATAACAAATAGTCAATCGAAGTCAAAATCAACAAAAAAAAAAAAAACTCTCTCGTCTCCTTCGGCTCTCCCTGTGTCACCTCCTCCGTCTCCCCCATGGCCTCTCCTCCGTCTCCACCCGCGGCCCCTCCTCCATCTCCCCCTGCGCCCCCCTGCGAACCACCCCCTGCGGCAGCCTCGACCAGCCCCTACGAACACCCTCCCCAATCGGCGGGGAGCATCGGTACGTACACGTCTTCTTTATTCTTGCTTTGTGATAAAAGTGGGTTTAATTTCTTTTCTTTGGTTATCCTGTGTAACATCTAAACACCAAAAATGAATGATAAATGGGCATGGAGAGAAGTAGTTCGGTTGGTGTAAGATTGAAAGTAAGATCTCTATAGGTATTGTCTTTTTTTTTTCTTCTTCAGATCTATGTGTGTGTGTGTTCTTTGGGTTTTGGTTTCAGATTTTTTTTCAGGTTTTTTTTTTTAGATTACATGTTACGATTCATCTTCATAGTCTATAAGACATTATATTTACCTGATGACAGATGAGTTATTTGTTGCCTTAATAACATTAGTGAAACCAGGAGGGTTGAAATTGTTTACAATTTCTGTCTAGTTTTTGGAGGTGCAGTGCCATTTTATTTTATTCAGCATTGTTTTGTTTCTGATGTCACATCCCTTTCATGTACCTTAGATTACATGTTGTGATTGGTTTTTTTTTTTCTTGAGTATATATATGTCCAATGAGTTATATATATTGTTAAATGAAACATATAATTCTTTACTTCTATAAGTGGGTTTTTATAATTCATTACGAGTATATATCTTATGAGAAATGTTACGTACAATCTTTTTTCTAATAACATTTCAATTCTCATATGTTTTGAATTTATAAAAATATTATATTTCATTCAATAAAATATATGTTTTTATAAAAAAATAAAGCATATATACTTGAATGAATTGTATGAATTTATTTATAGAAAATGTAAATTTTTTGTAACATATCATGTAAATCGTTAACATGTTAACATGAGTGTATGATCTTTAACCATTCTCATATCTTATTAAGTATATATTTTTTAAATAAATATGTATTTTTTAAAAAAATCAAAGTTTATGAGAACCGCATGTGTGGCTAAAATCTATTATGTCCACTTTAGCTTGCCATTATTGATTATATGTGAATCGGTGCTCTCTACTGGCCCTCAACTGGCTATGATAGTTGAATCCTGGTGATCAAGAAATTGAACTTCATTGACCAAATTAGTATTGGATTAAAAAACACTATTGTAGCGAACAAAATGTTCTTACAAATTTTAAGTATAGCTTGGAGTGCGATCAAAATGCATGATTTAGATAAAAATGGGTACCATTCAATATATTTGATTCTCTGATCATCGATCTCCTTTTATGAAACTTTTCAAGAATTATAACTTTAAGTATTTATAAGTATGGGAAAAATCTAAAAAAGAAGAAGAGACTTGAGATGTATGATCCTTCGGACTTCTATGCCTCGTTATCTAGAACTAGCGATGTTTTGCTCTTCGTCCCTTCTCGAATTTTTTTATTTAGAATTTGATTTGAAGTAGTTTTGATATATTGAAAATTTGGTTTGATATTCCTTTCTCTGAACTTTCTCCTTCGTAAATAAAGAGAAGATTGTTTTTCAAGAACGTAGAATCATTAGAGAGTTTTGTATTTCTCTCCTACTTGAATTTTCTCCACCTTCTTCTTCTTCTTAGTTTCCTTTTTTTTGTCTCCTCTTTCTTCTTGCCCTTGCCTTTTCCTTTCCCTCCTATTTATAGAGAATCGAGGGAATGCATGGTTATCTCATGAACGTATCCCAATATTCCATAGGTGGTTATTTGAAGAACGAGCCCATAGTTCTGGGAATAGTTATTTGAGGAATTAGTCATCCCCAAAAGATTGATTTGATTTAATCTTATTTATTTTTAATTTTTTTTCGCGGGGTAGCCTGTTGGGCCCTGTAGCATGGCCAACTTGGTCCATGTCCCAGTAGCAGGGCCAACTTGGTGTCCTTGGCTCCTTACTCTTGTCGCAGGAGCGGACCATTTTAGTCCTTGGCCCTGTAGCAGTTGGGCCATTTTAGTCCTTGGCCTTGCAGCATGACCAACTTGGTCCTTGTTTTATCTCCCCCCCCCCCCCCCCCCCCCCCCCTTTTATCAACATATATATAATCATCCTTTCTTAACATATGTATAATTAAACCAAATTTTGATATCCAAAACTATCATAGATCATTTTTAGGTGGGATTGATTATCTTTTTTGTTACTAGTCAAAATTTTAGCTTGAATGATCAAATTGATTTAGTTTTGGTCATATTTTTCTTTTTCTCAAAAGTGAGGAAAAAAGATGGTTAGCTGAATTATGGTCCAAAAGAAAATGAAATGCGGTGCTCATTAGCATTCCCAATTGTTTTTCCATCACATGTCACAACCATGCCTATCAATAATAACAAGATAAATACGTATTCAATCACATGTGATTGATTAATACACAATTGTTTTCTACTGTCACAACCAGACCTATCAATAATAATATACAACCAGGTCAATTTGGGACCACCTCCTGTGGATGGACACTAGAGAATTGAGAAACAATGGTTTACAGCCATACATGGATTGGGTTCTTGTGGTCCAATAAGTAAATAAATAAATATGACATACAACCATGAATCCAATCATATTTTCAAAAAAAATACACAATCGCTTCCGATTACAGGTTATAATCTTACATGTCATTCTGTCAACAATGATAGATTGATAGACAACCACGTATTCAATCCTGTATATCACCTTAATTATTTTAATCAAGAATAAATGAAATAAAAATACCAAAACCACATAAATAAAAGGTGAAAGACTTGATTCAAAGATTCAAATATAAGATTACTTTCCAAACAAATAAATAAAATATAAGGTTAATAAAAAATTCACAAGCACCCCGATCAAAGATAAGAAAAAATATATCAAGAACAATCAATTTATGCATTTTCGGTCCGTTTTGGTGACTCAAAAATGTCATTGGTGCTGTAAATAAAGGAGTTTTTCGTTTTCAAAACGTTCAACGGACAATGTAATAGCTCCATCAAATCTTCAAAGGTGTTTCGACTTAATAAAAAAAGAAATCTTCAAAGGTGTTTAATTGGTTGTACTGAAAACATAAAGGACCATTTTGTGTTATTCCTAGCTTATACAAAGGACCATGTCACTCATTTCAAATAATCTGATCATATTGTTATATTTTTTCCCCACCAAAATACACATCAAGCAATTCATTTCATTTTGTCTTTTCCTACAAATAAAATATCACTTTCATGTCTTCATGTTTCATCAACGTGTCATGTTCACTTTCTTTAGTACATGTAGGATTGTATCTCACACGCTCGAGAAACAAAATCTAAGTAGTCATTTCTCTCTATATGGTAGGAATCACACAACCACTGTATGTTGTATGAGGGGACACTCTTCACTAATCTCAGCTCATTTTTATTTCTTCAAATACACATTTCTAATTCTGTATTTTTTTTATTGATGCATGCATATTATTATTTGATGAATACAATATCAGTTATTGAGTTTTGAGCATCTGACATTTGCTGTGTTAATATGAAAGAATTTATATTCAGTTTTAATTTTTATATGCCATGCACAATATAAAACACCAACAAAACACTATTCAAAATAACTTCTATTTTAGTTAAAATCACTGTGACTTGATACTCAAGTATTAAGTAAGCAATTGTGACTAAAATTACTTGAAATAGATCCACAATCATAGAAAAATCATGAATGTGATTATGCTAATTATGAGAATCTAAATTTATGTCAGATTTATTGTCTCGTAATTTTTTAACTTTCCTTTCCAACAATGCTTACATTTCTTCTTAAATTGTTTTGCATCAGTCCCAACAATGCTAATATAGAATTTGTCCTCAAATTCTAAATATATGAGAGCAGTGTTCTATATTCGCTATGTACCGCCGCATATGCGGGCCTAAAGCGCACAAGTTTTGACAAAAAAAAAAAAGTTGGGTGGGCCAAACCACCCGACCCGTTTATTAACATCAAAAAAAGAAAAGTGCCGGCCCTAATCAGGTCTTCTTCTTCAGACTTCCTTTTCTTTTCACTTTTTTTTAATAGTGTACCAACCATGTGTATTAATTATTATATTAAATGTAAAAATGAAAAACACTTGGACAGAATGAGTGGTTGTGTGTAAAGAAAGAAAGCAGTCCATTTGGCACAACAGACAAAGATACATGGGTCTTTTTTTATTTAAATAAAAGACACATGAGTTATTGAGTTTTAATTAGTTCACAACTTCGCATGGTTTTTAAATAATTATAATTAAGCTTATGTTTATCATAAGTATCTCTGCATATAAAAAAGCTAACAAATATTTTTACTAATTAGGTCCCCAGTCATAATTTGTGACTAAAATCATATTTATGGATTGTGATGTCTTCAAAATTTATCATGTTATGTCTTGTTTAAAAATCATCACCATACAATTAATTTTTTACTAATAAAAAATTACAGAACCGCATATATTCTCTCATGCCGTACAGGACCGGATCATCTGCTTTACTCATTGTGTACTGGGATTTGCTAGACTTTTCCTCTAGAACGGTCACGTGTCCTTTGTAATATCAAACGGTGAATAATGAAAAACATAGGCCCCACGTTTGGTTTTTTTTTCGGCTAACGATAGCAGCGACTTTTCTTGTTTTTAATGGGTTGTCATTTCTTTTTAATTGTTTTATTTTTGACAATTTTTTCAATTGTTCTATTTTGGCTTCAACAACAATTGATTTATTTATTTTATTTTTATTTTATTCATAGTTTCATTAGTTTTCTAATAAATTTTTGTATTTTTATTTCAGTACACGCATGTTTTCCGTCTCAATTTTAATCCACACTTTTTATTTCTTTTTATTTTTTTCATTAAATGATATTAATTAAATACATGAGACTAAAATTACTACTGGAGAAGGGGCTAAAATGTACACATAAATTTTTAATTGAATAAAAATCAATTATATATATATATATATATATATATATATATATATATATATATGAAAATTATTACGTGCGGCGAACGGCGGGTGCGGCCGCGACGTGGGCCATTCGATCGCGGGTCCATCGCATCCGACGGTCGACGTGAATCGCACCCGACTGTCCGATGCGATGGACCCGTGATCGACAGCCCGTAATCGCTGCCGCACCCGCCGTTCGCCGCACGCAATAACTCCCTATATATATATATACCTCTAACAATGAAATGTATCTATAAGACAAGTATATGTTGTATAACTTTTTTTTACTATGGATGAAATTGGAAAATAAGTTTTTTATATATTTATTGAATTACCGAGGAAAATTAGTTAAACTGATACAAGTGAAATACATCTCATTACTCCAATAAAATCAAACTGCCTCAACAACATATTTCATATTGGAAAAGTTATCAAATCACATTCACCAAAATATAAAAGGGATATAACTTATACTTGTTCTTTTGATACATTTCATTGTCAGAAGTACAAAAATATATATATTGGTAACCTCTTATGAAAATTATATAGTCTAAATTTCATCAATATATATATATACATGAATGAATTTTTTTCAATAATTTTAAATTAAAAATTCATGTGTACATATCAGTTCCTTCTTCAATTTCAATTTTAGTCTCATATGTTTAGTTAGTATCACATTATAGATTAATTTTTTTTTTTTAAAAAAAAAGTGTAGAATAAAATTAAGACCGAAAACATATATGTGTACTGTAATAAAAACACAAAAAAAAAAAAAAAAAAACCAGTGAAACTATGAATGATATAGAAGAAAAAAAAATTGTTCCAAGCCAAATTTGAAAAAACTTTTATTCAAAAAGTGACTGTCAGAGTTTCAGACCCATTAAACATCAAAAGCAGTCGACGCTCAGCGGAAAAAAAAAATCGTCAGATTCACGCTTAACACATGACAGAATTAGAATAAAAGTCAAGCAAATCCTAGTATACAGTGGTCAAGTAGAGGATCCGATCTCCATACCACATATCCTCTATGCGGTATCCCAATCGCATATAAACCACGTACCGCATATGGAAACACTGTTTGAGAGTGTCGGTTCTTAAATTTCCGCTGCTCTATATTTTGCATTGAATTCCTTCTCATGTTGTACCAGTATAAATCCTTCTCTTGCTTCTTAGGATTCTCTTAAATTTCTTAATTGGAAGACAATAATTCTCCTCTATTTCAAAAGTTAAGAGTATTTTCTTCCATCATAGGAATAAGTGCAGGGCGGAGCCATGTAGGGATAAGGGGGAGCTCAAGCCCCTCAAGTGTGTGTGTGTGTATATATATATTTGATAATGTTATATCAATTTTTTTTTTCAGTCCTAAATCCAGTTTACAAGTGTTTTAAATTTTTAAAATATAGTAGATCTCATCTCATGAAGTACATATTTTTATAAAAAAATGAAAATATATTCTAATGAATTGCATGAATGCATTTATAGAAAATGTGAAAAAATTTATCGAAACATATACCTCGCTAAAGTGAGTATACGCTTTAATAGTTTTTAATTGACGCGTGTAGGACTTGAAGTGAGGCAGGAATAAAAACCGAGTGTAACAACACTTTTTTTTTATGATAAACAATTATTCTAAACACAATTTTCTTAAATGTTATAATAGATTTTTATGAATGTCTCTGTTTAAAATTAATTATATTATATATACGTATATAATGAATTTTTTTTGTACTTCGTGTAAAGTTGTCCCTGAGAGAAATTCATGGCTCCGTTAGTGAATAAGTGGCACACAATATAGACACTGTCCTCAAGCCCCTCAAGTGTGTGTGTGTGTGTATATATATATTTGATAATGTTACATCAAATCTTTTTTTCAGTCCTAAATCCAGTCTACAAGTGTTTTAAAATTTTAAAATATAGTAGATCTCATCTCATGAAGTACATATTTTTATAAAAAATGAAGCATATATTCTAATGAATTGTATGAATGCATTTATAGAAAATGTGAAAAAATTTATCGAAACATATACCTCGCTAAAGTGAGTATACGCTTTAATAGTTTTTAATTGACGCGTGTAGAATAAAAATCGTGTGTAACAACACTTATTTTTTATGATAAACAATTATTCTGAATAAAATTTTCTTAAGTGCTATAATAGATTTTTATGAATGTCTCTGTTTAAAATTTTATATATATATATATATATATATATATATATATATATATATATATATATATAACGAATTTTTTTTGTACTTCGTGTAAAGTTATCCCTGGGAGAAATCCCTGGCTCCGTTAGTGAATAAGTGGCGCCCAATATAGACACTGTCCTCAAGCCCCTCAAGGGTGTGTGTATGTATACTAGAGTCCTATTAAAAGAATCGGCATCGAATAGGACAAAACGGTGTAACCATGCCCGGACAAATCCTATGGGATATTTACTGAAATCCCCTCACTTTCTACCAATTTAACAATCAGTCCCTCCCTAGGATTCATCCAAATTTTTATCTCCTCTGGGCTATTTGCAAATGGACCTCCAATCTATAACAGTTTTATAATAAGGCCCCTTTATAAAACCGGTCAATTTCGTCTTTTTATGGGTTTTTTTGCACGTTTTTCCTAAGTTTATATCAATTTCGCAACCAAACCCCCTTTTGTGTTACAAAAATGTGCCTCATCCATATTTTCATATTTATAATAAGATCCATCATCTCAAAACATTATTTTCTAAATTTCTAATTCATAAAATTTCATGCAATGATTATAACAAAAAAATGTGCCTCATCCAACTGATTATATAATTAAAATGTATTTAGAGTAATTTTTCTAAATTAGTTGAATGAAAATAAATAAAGAGAGGAGACGTTGAGTCAAAAAAAAGAGAGAAGAGGCTATAGATTGTAATTTAATTAATTTATAAAGGATAGGATAATAATTTAATTTAAGATTCATTGTTTTATTTGAGATTACTACAAAAAATTATGAGAATTTGATTCCACCCTATTTTTTCACATGCATGATTCTAATTCCAGTGGATGATGAATGAATTGGGGTGTTCTGATTGTCTTGTAAACTTTTGTTTCTTTTGTTTGAAGTGCACACAAAATCATTGATGAGCTTCATTTATGTTGTATCATTTTTATTTGGTCATTTGCTTTTTTTCTTTGGAATTTTTATTTTGTTAGTATATTGTTTTTCATCTAATGAAATTTTATGCTATTAAATAATCTTATAATACAAAACCATTCTCGTACTATCATTTTTATTTCGTCTTGGTCCGGTGCACTCTGATCCTCTATATCAGTTTGTTCTTCTGATTCAATATGCAGTCCCTCCGACAATGAACATAGGTATGCCTTCTTTGGGAAAAAACAATGAAATCATGGTTCACTTCATGTGTAGGTTGTTTAAACATCTTGGCTGAGTTCTTTGTATATGAAACATGACAAGTATTTTATTCATAGTTCTATGAAATTGTCTCCAGCATGTATTGAGGCTTAGAATTTGACTTTTTATCATCCCATATAGAGCATAATAATCAAATTTACAAGGCATATAATTTTTTTGGTATGAAAGTGTATTTATTTTTCCTGGGTACATACTCTCTTATTAACAAGAGTTAGACGAGTTAGACTAGTCTGAAGTCTGAACTAAGGACCCCTCAGTGAAGAGGGATATCTCTACAAACCTGTCAGGAGGTGCTTTTGGTAACAACAAGCTTTTGGTAACAGCAAACTCTGATTTGATATATATATATTGCCACACTTAATACTCATTTGTTTTATTTTTCTACTACTTGATCATTTTCTAACTTCATATCATAATGAGTATTCGACATAATTACAAGTACTATTGGCATAACACTCAGACATGTAAATCATACATGTCTGCTCCTCCACACACTCAACTGACATAGTTACAAGTACTATTGTTTTATTTTTCTACTACTTGATCACTTTATAACTTCATATCATAACGAGTATTCAACATAGTTACAAGTACTATTGGTATTCACTGGCATAACACACTGATGCATGTAAATCATACATGTCTACTCCCCACAATTTTTGACATGCAAGTCTATTGGAATTTTTTTTTCTGGTACCATAACCCAATTGTTTGGGACAAGTGAAAGTGAGTGCTCTATTATCTTCCTATGGACATATGCATAGGCATCAGTTTCAATCACCCTGTGGTCAACATATTTCATGTGGCTCATTATTTTTATTTTTTTTGGTGTTATATTGCTTGGTAATATTTCAAAGACATCAAACACAACCATGATATATATAGGTACCTAACAGCCTTGTTCAGTTCAGGAAAAAAGCTGTTTCAATCTTGTTTTGATTGTTGTTTATTCTCTGTCCAATGTTGTGCTGATATTGAGAATTACTTATTTTGCATCAGATAAAACTATGAATGTCATAAACTTCGGATTCAATTTTATTCTTTTCTGAAAAAAACAATTGCAAGACTTGAAAGATATGGAGTTTTCATATTAGTTATTATCAGTTTGTTTTGACGAATATAAAGGCTGGTTGATACAACAAATCCAAATATGCCGACTGCCCTGGCTAGGAACAAGGCAGATCTGGAGATAAGAGACTGGTTACTGCAGAGGTGAATGTCTATTTGTTGCTTTATTCAATTGCTTTGTGTTATTGATTACTCTTGACATCAATGTTAATGTCTCATTAAAAGGTATGATATTTTAGTAATGTGGCTCACTGAACTAATTATATTATTTTGTGCTATAGTGGAATTTAGAGTTCTTATTAATGTGCCATGTTAGAATTCACTTCAAATATAACCACTGTCATTTATTTTTTATTAAAAGGATAAAATAATATAATGACTGGTTTTAAAAATTACGAGTCTTTGAAATAATGTTCCTTTTTTATTTTTAATTATTCATTACGTATCTGGGATTAGTAATTAACACGCACTTTCTTATTTCTCAAAAACACATTTACTGTAATTTTTTTGCTTTTTATTTTTTTTATTTTTTTGGTTGGTCATGCTGTAGTTAACATATCAGAAGATTGATTCAGAGTTCTTGGATTCTAAAAGTCATAGTTCAAGAGATCATTCATGACGTATCTGTGATTAGTAACTAACACGCGCATTAGCGCGTGCACTTAACGAGTATGATAGTATGAGCAACCTTTAATTTCTTGATCTCCAAAATTCTCTGAATGCCATCGTCATCTACATATCTCTTGCAGATGTGACAACTACAATGGAAACAGGTGCATAGGGGGGTTAGCAGGTTGCACAGGTGTGTTAATTAATGAAATGTCATTTTCTAAACTAGGAAGGTGGATCAGCTGCAGGACATCCTCCCTTTTTGGGAAGGCGCAGGATCAAGCCCCGCTATAAGCAGGTTAGTGTGATGGGTTTTGATCACAGTTAAAATCTATTTTGGAAACAGAGTCTTTGGCCTGTTGGTAAAGGACATCCTCCCTTTCGGAGAGGCGCAAGATCAATGCCTTGTAATAAGCAAGCTAGTATATATATATATTTAATAATGTTACATCAAATCTTTTTTTTAGTCCTAAATCCAGTCTATAAGTGTTTTAAAATTTTAAAATATAGTATATCTCATCTCATGAATTACATGTTTTTATAAAAAATGAAGCATATATTCTAATGAATGCATTTATAGAAAATGTGAAAAAATTTATCGAAACATATACCTTACTAAAGTGAGTATACGCTTTAATAGTTTTTAATTGACGCGTGTAGGACTTGAAGTGAGGCTGGAATAAAAACCGTGTGTAACAACACTTTTTTTTTATGATAAATAATTATTCTAAACACAATTTTCTTAAATGTTATAATAGATTTTTATGAATGACTCTGTTTAAAATTAATTATATTATATATATATAATGAATTTTTTTTGCACTTCGTGTAAAGTTGTCCTGGGAGAAATTCCTGGCTCCGTTAGTGAATAAGTGGCGCACAATATAGACACTGTCCTCAAGCCCCTCAAGTGTGTGTGTGTATATATATATATATTTGATAATGTTACATCAAATCTTTTTTTCAGTCCTAAATCCAGTCTACAAGTGTTTTAAATTTTAAAATATAGTAGATCTCATTTCATGAAGTACATATTTTTATAAAAAAATGAAGCACATATTCTAATGAATTGCATGAATGCATTTATAGAAAATGTGAAAAAATTTATTGAAACATATACCTCACTAAAGTGAGTATACGCTTTAATAGTTTTTAATTGACGCGTGTAGGACTTGAAGTGAGGCTGCAATAAAAACCGTGTATAACAACACTTTTTTTATGATAAACAATTATTCTAAACACAATTTTCTTAAGTGTTATAATAGATTTTTATGAATGTTTTTGTTTAAAATTAATTAATATATATATATATATATATATATATATATATATATATATATATATAAAGAATTTTTTTGTACTTCGTGTAAAGTTATCCCTGGGAGAAATCCCTGGCTCCGTTAGTGAATAAGTGGCGCACAATATAGATACTGTCCTCAAGCCCCTCAAGTGTGTTTGTGTATATACATATATATTTGATAATGTTACATCAAATCTTTTTTTCAGTCATAAATTCAGTTTACAAGTGTTTTAAAATTTTAAAATATAGTAGATCTCATCTCATGAAGTACATATTTTTATAAAAAATGAAGCACATATTCTAATGAATTGCATGAATGCATTTATAGAAAATGTGAAAAAATTTATCGAAATATATATCTCGCTAAAGTGAGTATACGTTTTAATAGTTTTTAATTGACGCGTGTAGGACTTGAAGTGAGGCTGGAATAAAAATCGTGTGTAACAACACTTTTTTTTATGATAAACAATTATTCTAAACACAATTTTCTTAAGTGTTATAATAGATTTTTATGAATGTCTCTATTTAAAATTAATTATATATATATACATATATAATTATTTTTTTTGTACTTCGTGTAAAGTTGTTCTTGAGAGAAATTCCTGGCTCCGTTAGTAAATAAGTGGCGCACAATATAGACACTGTCCCTTTCCTTTTGATAAAAAATGTGATCAAATTGCCGAGGTATTCCTAAAAGTAGACGACATGTATCTATCTCAACTACATGCGACACGGACATTTATCTTTGCATGGACCAATAAAAAAGAATTCAACAACATTTAATAGGTAATCAATTATGACTATGATTACTCAAAATATATTCATAATCATTGAAAAATTAATATGACTATAATTATCGTAATTATGATAATATAAATTTATCTCATGTTAATTGTTCCTTCTATATTACTTTCATTTCTCAATAATAGTTGAATTTCTCATCAGCCATCCTGCATCACAAAAAAGGGCTGTTCAAAAAAGCGAACATTGAAATAGTTCTTGAAAATCATTATTTTGCTATTTTTTTAGAGACTAGAGTTTCTTATAGGGGTAGTCAATTAGGATTTTCATGGACAAATTGTCCATGTCCATGAATTTGTAAATCTTGTATTTTTTAATCAGGACATTGGTTCGTGAATAAACAGTCCAGTGTTATTCAACTGAGACATTATTTCATGCATTTCAGATAAGTGAAGATTGATATTTACTATATTAAATTACATTTTATGTTGGGTATGATGAATTCTTTATTTGTTATTTAAAAATCCAAAAACATTAGTGTGTTTATTAATAGAAATCAATATGTGAAAATAGTCAATCTCTAAAAGAATGCTAAAATCTGTGAAAGTCTATAAAATTCCATGAGAGTGATTTGTGAAAGTTTACAAATGTCTGTAAAAGTCCATGAGAGTGATTTGTGAAAGTCTACAAATGTCTGTGAAAGTCTGCAAAAGTGTATAAGAGTCAATATGTGAAAATCTGCCAATGTCTATAAAAGTCCATGAGAGTCAATCTGTGAAAGTCTACAAAAGTCAGTGAAAGTTTGCAAAAGCCTACGAAAGTCTGTAAAAGTCTGTGAAAGTCTGTAAAGTTTACAAAAATCCATTACTTAAACAATGTCCACAGAAATCCATCAAAATCTGTATCGACTACCCCCATTAGGTTCCAACCTGTTTTGATCCAAGATGACGACTTTTCAGATTTTCTAACATCAAAACAACCCCACTTCTTATCCAAATGGGCCCTGTAATCTCCAAAAAGAGAACAGGGGGTCAGTTGAGAATATCAACTTGGGATTTTTAAGATTACATATACATGCAATTTTTCATAAAATCCAGGCTGGACTATAACTGACCAACTCTCTTTATGATTCGCACATGATTTCTTATAGTAATGAAATAATTTCTCGTAAAAAGAATCAATTGAAAATAATCAACCAACTTATATATACTAATTATTTATTTAGCTATATATCTCTCTGTATTTTTTCAGCTGAACATACGCAGCTGACCATTTAGTAATTTTAGTCTACAAAAAGAATCTTTTAATAGAAATTTGTAAACAGACGTGTATAAATTGGACTTTTATTAATACGATGGTGATGGATTAATGTAATCTTTGGGAATTGGACATATAGAGACGTAATTTCCTCGCTCCACATACATTTCAATGTAATACATTTTATTAAATTTCCACCCTCAAAAACTTATATAAAGTCCTTTTGTTTTGAATTTAACCATTAAAATCGGCATGAAAGAAACGAATGAATTTCCTCTATCAACATATAAAACCAATTTAAGTGGATTGGATGCACTGGGTAATATCAGAGCTCAACCTCAACCTAAACACAATCTAAAGTTAGGAGGCCTAACACAAACTCATTCCAATTTGAATCTCAAACAGGAGAAAATCAAAATGAATCACAATTTGAGGTCTAACTTTGCTATAAAAAATTTTGAATCATGCCACCGAACCTCCTCTCGGTAAGATAGGAGAGCTACGTACCCCTTCCCTACTGAGTGGATTTGGATTCAAGTTTTATCGCTCCTAGGAAATATTTGACCAAGGAAAAAAACTATAAAAAAAAAACTTTCAAAACTATATTGTAAACAATTTGTTTGTATAAGTTGTTGCAAAGAATAATCTACTTCATAAGAAAAATAAACTTTAAACATGTGATATATTTTTAAGATAAAAATAGAAATTTTATTTTATTTAACATATTAAAATATTCAACAGCCATTTAATAAAAATAACATAATAAATATTTATTAAATTCAATAGTTATATATTTATTGTTACATTTAATTTTAAATTATTAAAATTTAAATATATTGATATATTTTATTTAAATCTCATTTTTGAAATCTTAAAGTATATTTATGTTTTATTTAACTCATTTGAAATCTTAAATTTTGAATAAATTAATACACCGAATTTATGAAAAGGTTAAAGAACAGAAATAAGAATATATTATACTAAGCCAAAGTATTTAAATTTTCAAGTTCGTTCTGTTGTAACATTTTCATTTTCTGAATTTACCCCTTAGTCTTTAATTATATTTGAGTTTAGATTAAGGTTAGAAATGGAAAATATTTTTATTAATTTTATATTGGGATAAAGATAAAAAAAATGTATCTATTGATATATGTGTATGTATATTGGATAATATCATATTCATATCCACCAAATTAATATCAATATATTTAATGATTTTTTTAAGATATATTGAATGAATGGTGGTGATCGTGACAGATCATCATATATAATTTTTTTGTTATTAGTTTTTAATAGATTTAGATTGAGATAATCATAGAATATAGGTGATAAATAATTAATTTTGAGTCAAATATGAGTTTCAATGTTTAATCTTACTTTTCGTAATGAAATAGTCATTATTGGGAAAAACCTATTTAACAATCATATATAAATATATATCGAAAATCTCTATCCAACGAGATATTGGTCACCCAAAACCGAGTTATACTTGAAAAATTATGAATTTTAAAAGAATTTAAGAAATAGTTTATTTCTTGATTTTTTTTAATCTATATATACATTGGATAATACCATTCCTATCCACTAAATCTTAATGATTTTTTAATATACCCTATAAAATCACATTTTTGTAAAATATTCCTTATGATTTTTTATTTCTAATATTATTAATAAAAAAATGTTTAAATTGTACGTGAATATTATTTTTTTATCCATTCAAACAATATTTTTTATTTTAGGGTTTCAAATAAGATATTTTTACAATATATGATTGGTTGAATGATATGTATACAAAAAATTCATTTTCAGTTATAATGTTTCTCTTTTATGTATAATTTTATAACAAATTCTACAGATAATTTATTTAATCGTTATTAAAAATTTTATTATAATATTTATGTATACACAAATGAGGTGCGGTCGTGCGGTCGTGCGGTCGCAATCGCGAACCGTCCGATCGCGGGTCCATCGCATCCAACGGTCGACGTGATTCGTACCCGACCGTCCGATGTGATGGACCCGTGATCAACGGCCCGTTATCGCGGCCGCACCGACCGCACGACCGCATGTAATCGGCTCCCTACACAAGTATATAACATGATATATATAATAGGGTGCGGCTAGAGCCACCCCACAATCTCTCCTACCCACCCCTTTTATTTATAAATAAAAATGTTTCGTTACATTTTTTGTCACCCCTAACCAACCCAACTTTTAAAGTGTTCACTATTCCGTTCGACATGCTTCATGTCTTACGTGTTTAATTTGGTTCGACGTGGTCCTTGACTTTCTAGAATAAAAAAACATTTGATTCGACATACTCTATGTCTTTTGTGTGCAATTTGGTTCGACATGATTCATGGCTTTTCTGTAATAAATGTTTTGTTGTTTGGATAAAATGTGAATAAAGTTTGGATAATAATTCATAAAAAGTGAAAAAATAATAATAGATAATTTGACATGTGATTTATAAGAGATGAAAACAGTTGATTTACAATGGACTCATATATTCTTTGGGTGAAATAACATATAATAACTTTATTTTCAAGGGTAGGTTAGAATCCATATACCACTTTATACTAATTTATTATGACATATTTTATCTCTACCTATTTTATGTTTTCAAACACCCTTTATCCTTTGTTCCCTTTTATACCAGGTTACTCGGGGGCTTATTCTTGTTCCAAACATACGGGGGCTTGAAGTGTTCTGTATCCCGTTCGACATGCTATATGTCTTCCGTGCTTGATTTGTTTCGACATGGTCCATGGCTTTCTAAAATAAAAAAACATTTAAAGTGTTATGTATCCTGTTCGACATGCTCCATATCTTCAGTGTTTCATTTGGTTCGACATGCTCCATGGCTTTCTAGAATAGTGGATGGGGTGGGGTGGAAATGATTTGGGTTGAAGATTTATATAAGGGTGGGCTTACGAAGTGAGGATATATGACTGGGTGGGGAAGAAAAGGGGTGGGTATGAGAGGTTGTGGGGTGGCTCTAGCTGCACCCTATATAATATCGTTGGGTTGATCACTATTCTTTAGTAAACATGTGACTGAGATATTAATTCCACGTGATCTCTAGTTCCTTCTAAATACAATAAATAAATAAGTATTATTAAAAAATGGAACGATATATACATCCTGTGTTGTTGTCTTCTAATATAAATATAATGACACGTGAAGAGCTGTTGTTTATAGACTGATCCCTGTATTTAAAAAACAAAAGAACAGCCGTCACTCATCAGCGTCCACACAACTCTATCAGAGCCGTTCCGTCCTTTCTTTCTTTTCTATAAATACCCATAGTTTATTAGGTTTAACCTAGGTTTTCTGTGTACTCTTTTTTGTGGAACTAGAAAGAATGGCTGTTCAATCATCCCTAAAACATGCACACGAAGGTTGGTCACCTGATGAGCCTCTGATACTGCACATCCATGAAGACGACTCTCACTCACCTGCTACAGGAGGCACTACCTTCTCAAGGACTTGTTTTAATGGCATCAATGCATTATCAGGTGTGTGTTTTTTGTGAATGACTTTGAATGGCTTTTTAGGGTTTATTTTTTATGTTTATATGTGAGAAAATTATGTGTTTACTTGTGTAGTGTAGCCCTAGTCTACAGTGAATTTTTTTTTTTTAAATCACACACTCTCAATTGAAATACATATTGTTATATGAAATAAAATATATATTGAGATACATTAGTATAATTTTTTTTCACGTTGAAATAATTTTTTTTACGTAATACACTATAATAACGCAGTATGTACTACATTATCATATACTATCATAGTGTATGAGGCTGCAAAATAGATTACAAAACGGACATAGTGTATCAAAGCTAGCTCTTAGGCCATCTCCAGCCCTTACTCAAACTTATACCCAAATTTTACTTAAAATTTTAGTAAAAACTTGATTTGATATGATATGTCTCAAACCAACTCTGTGTTTTATTCAAATATTTTAAAAAATTTATATCTTCTTTTAATTATTTCCTATAAACATTTTCAAAGTCTTTTCCCAAACATTTTTACTACTCAATTTTTTTTCCCTTCAAGATATTTAAATTTAAAAATTATAATCATCCAATTGTTTGAAAAAGATAAAAATAAGAAGTTAAAAAACAATTAAAGATGAAGACTTAAGAAAGAAGATCACTTATTTATTTATTTTTTATTTCAAGAGATGCTGAAAATTTTGAGGGGTGAGAAAACATCTAATATAATTCAACTAAATATGGAATTGAAGGAAAAAAATGACACGTTGGAAGAAAATGTGGAGATAAAGGGAAAAAAAAGACGTTGAAAATTTGAATAAAGATTTGAGTTTTCCTTGATTTATGTAGAGATTTAAGTAAAAGCTTGATTTGGTATGGGAGATATGGTGATCTATCTTGCTTCTTTTTTCTTCTTTTTTTTTGTGTGTTTTTGTGCATTCTGTTGTTTTTCATTATTGGGCAAGTAACCCTTTACACAATACATTTTTAATAAGTACCATATGGCTTATGTCAGTCTATTGTTGTTCTCTCTAAGTGATATTTGGATTTGGATAAGCAGGGTTTGTTTTTTTTTTTTATGAGGAATCCAACAGTAGTTTTACAATCTTGAATGCACAAAATCACTCACAAACCATTTGCATCAGGTAAGCTGGGGTGGTGGGATGGGTGAGGAATAGAGGACATGATTGTAGCATACATGAATTTTAATTGGTGGACTTTAAAATTTTTAAAAGCCATATAGTGATTGTGGATTCAAGTTCCCTTTTAGGGAACAATAGTAGTTCATGATCAATAATTTGCATTGATCAATGGTCTTTAAAACCTTCAGAAGAAGACAACATTGGTGGCCGAAAAACGTGATGTTTCAATTCCTCTGTTCTATGACTTTTGATCCTTAACAGAGATCCCCTGTCATGAACCTTTCATGTGAATCACAAGGCTAATTGAATATCTACTTGTTATTTAACATTGCCTTTGATGTTAATCACCTTATGTAGGAGTTGGGATTCTATCAATACCATATGCACTCGCGCAAGGAGGGTGGCTGAGCTTGGTACTTCTGTTTGTGATGGCAATCATATGCTGTTACACTGGTCTACTCTTGCAACGATGCATGGATGCCAATCCTCACATCCGAAGCTACCCTGATGTTGGCGAGCACGCCTTTGGATACAAGGGGAGGGTCATGATTGCTCTCTTCTTGTATCTAGAGCTGTATCTGGTATCGATCGGGTTTTTAATTCTCGAAGGGGATAACTTGGAAAATCTGTTCCCGGGCACAAGTTTCACGTTTCTGGGACTAAACATCAGTGGAAAACAATTCTTCGTGTTGATTGCGACACTATTGATACTACCCACAACTTGGTTGAGGAACCTGAGCTTGTTGGCTTACGTTTCTGCTGGTGGAGTTTTGGCATCTGTTGTTGTGGTGTTATGTGTCTTCTGGGTTGGTGCTTTTGGTGGCATTGGCTTTCATGAGAGAGGGAGGGTGTTGAACTTGAAGGGGTTGTCAACTTCGATGAGTTTGTATGCCTTTTGTTACAGTGGTCATGCGGTGTTTCCGACTTTATATACTTCTATGAAAACGAAATCACAATTCCCCAAGGTATGAATACGACATCTATGTTACTGAAATGTTCATTTGATAATCATGTGAAGTTCCTTCTTCAACTGGATTCATGATTCTAACTTGGATTGATTTTTTTTTATAGATTTGGGTTGATATTTATATGATTCGGTTTGATTATGGATTGAGAAATAAATAAACTTTGGTTTCATAAAACCGAACTAGATCAAAACAAACCAAATTCCGTCATGCTTCATGCATTTGTATATGAGTTTGTATATGTGCACAGTTTGCTTATATATTTGCATTCTAGTTTGTGATAGCTAGATTAATTTTTTTGCAAATTTATTTTTGCAGTTTTTTTGTGGTATATGTTGTTTGAATTCATATTTTAATAGGACCAAACCAAACCTGGTTAACAAATTCGACTTGGTTCAATTTGAATTGACTAAACAAATTCAATTTAGTGTATGGGTTTGATAAATTGGTTTGGGGTATAATTACACTTCAATTTGAGGTTGACAGCAACACGAACCAAGCTGACCAAGTTGCATCCCTAGACTAGTACTATTGATTTGGATTCTAATATGCTGTACTGATTGATTTATTTTAGGTTCCTAAAGTGAAACTTCATTGAGTTCTAGTTTCTGAATTACTTGTTTATTTTTTATAGGCATTGTTCACCTGCTTTGTTCTCTGCTTCATCAACTATGGAACAATGGCAGTCCTGGTTACTTGATGTTCGGAGACAATGTGAATTCGCAGGTGACTTTGAACCTCCCAGTCGGTAATCTCGGCTCGAAAATTGCAATCTACACTACACTGATTAATCCTTTCACAAAGTATGCACTTATGGTGACTCCAATTGCGACTGCTATTGAAGAACGATTATCGTGCCGTAATGTATCTGCCAGTCTCATCATTAGAACTCTTATAGTCATAAGCACTGTGATTGTTGCATTAGCAGTTCCACTCTTTGGCTACCTTATGGCGCTCATTGGGTCTTTTCTCTGCATAGCTGCTTCTATGCTGATTCCATGCATATGTTATCTGAAGATCTTCGAGTCTTCTCGACATTTTGGATTCGAGTTACTGACAATTTTAGGGATTTTGGTGTTAGGATTTGTAATTGCTGTAATGGGAACCTATTCTTCTCTTCGGCAGATTGTACACAATCTATGATGATTCATTAAAATTTTGTCTGAGATTGTTCTAGAGACCACTATTTTCTCTTGTTATATTGGGCACAAACATGAAATGTTTATTGTACTCATCATTCATTGTTGTCTACTTCCTGTTCATGATTGTATGGTTTATAAGATATCATCTAAAAGAATCAAATGCGCACAGAAGTGTTTTTTTTTTTTTTTTGAAGTATATACTCATCTAACATAGTGCATACTTTTATATATATAAAAATGAAGTATGAATCGAATGCATACAATTTTACATTTTACATGGGAGTATATATTGTGTTTGATGATTCATATACTATAGCTTTCTTGTAAATGCGTTTGAGAGTGTAACATCACTCAAAGTTTAATGGTCTCTGTAGCAACAAATAGTTCTCCAGGGTAAGCAGGAAACTGAAGAGGGTATACTTTGGATTCATTAGCTTATATGCTGAAAGCTTCTTGAGATGGCTAATTTGTCAACATGGAACAAGACTGGTTCCATTTAAAAATCATTCTAAACATGCCATGAATATATCAAGGATAATGTTACATCCAATCCCATTTTCAGCCTCAATTTTAGTCTACATATGTTTTAACTTTTTTTAAAATAGTATATTTCATCTAATGAGGTATATGCTTTATGAAAAATGAAGCATATACTCTAATGTATTGCATTGATGCATTTATAGAAAATGTGAAAAAATTCTTTTGAAGCATATGCCTTAACGTGAGCATATGTGTTGATAGAAATCTATCGACGTATATAGGGTTGGAATTGGGGCTGGAAATGGATATGGGTGTAACAACACCCATATATTAAATATACAGTTACATGAAGGGCAATTTGTAAATATTAACAAAACTAACACCGGATATCGAATAATAGTAAAAACTAGCACTGGTCAGCGAATATCATTTTTTAAAAACATTGGAGGTGTCATATATATAATGCCTATTTTGTTTTTACCAAAATAAAGTTTTTATGTATGGAAGAAGGAACTCTCTTTTTATAAAAAAGGACATTGAATCTCCACCCATCATATATAAAAAAATAAAATTAAATAACATTAATCAGAGACGGGATCCGGTCAGTGCTGACCTCGGATCAGTTCGGTTGATAGATGATGCAGTTCGATTTAAACATGGTGCAGTTCGGTACTAACCGAACTAACCGAGCTCGGTACTGACCGAATCCGATCCCCATTAATCAATATAAAGATCAACAAACCTAACAAATCTTCTGTAAGCTTTCTCCTCTCTCAACAAAATATATTTTAAACTGAAAAAAACTCTCATTAAAATTTAATGGTGATAAAGGGAAACAAATCTCGCATGATTTTCTCCATTCTCAATCAAATATATTTTAACAAAAAAAATCTTAGCCATTAGAATTTAATCAAATAGATGTATTTTGGTTTAAAATATATTCAGTTAAAAAAGAAGAAAATAATGAAAGATTTATTACTCTTTATCTTAAATTTTAATGGCTGAGAATTCCTTTTGATTTTTTGAGAGAGAAGAAAATCATGGAAGATTGGAGAAATATATGGATATATGTTATTTATTTTTATTTTTTTCAAGGGTGGAGTTTCAATATTTTATTTATTTTATAAAATAGTTACTTCTATATTGTACATAAAAAGAGACGTCATATATACACGGTACCTCCTTTTATTTTGATAAAAAAAAAGGAGATGCTATATATATATATATGAAACATCCAGTGTTAAAAAAATGATTAGCATTGATCAATGCTATTTTTTTGTTAATATTTGATCTCTAGTGCTAGTTTTTCTTATATTCATTTTCAAGGGGTCATTTTTACAAATTGCCCTTCCATGAGTAGAACTTTATGCTTTTGTATACTTGAACAACTTTATTTGGCTAATAGTCAAACTTTGTGACTGCGTAGTGACGTCCTATAAATTTTGCAATCCTAATCGGATTAAAGATTTCTCTTATCTTATTATGAAAAATGAAAAAAATATATATTCAATTTACATGCATATATATTTCATTTTTATTAATATAGTTATTAGTATATGTTATTATCATTTCATTTCATTTCATTTCTCTTAAATATTGTTTGCGATTGTCTAATATTATCATCTTGATATAATATTGTGCTTGAGATATTATGTAGAATTTTAAAAGTAAAATTAGGATTCTATTAAATTTTAATATTTAAGAGAACTTTATGATTATACATATTTTCAAGCGATAAGATCGAAAATGCACCAGAGCATGCGTTAGACTTCACGGGGACCCAAAACAAGGGGGTACAAATAACAATGCTGTCTTGCAGGAACAACCGAGTTAACATGGACCTGCATGTATGATCTCCACCCCACCCACGCTGCCCAAACTCCAAACCAAGAAGATCGAAGCCGTTAGAACTTAGAATTAAAAAAAAAAAAGGAATAAAAATAGAATAAAAACAGGAAAATAAAAATAGTCAAAAAATGACTTGCAACTCAGGTTCAGCACTCCCTCTGAATCCAACCATCCCTCCCACTAATTCAAGAAAATCCACCACCAACTCCTCCCCACAAAATCCACTCTCTCTCCTCCCAAGATGCACTTCCCTCAGACACCTCCAACAGATCCACGCTTCCCTCCTCAAAACCCACCAACACCTCCAAACCCACCTCCCCATCATGTCAAAGCTCATCCACTTCTGCTCCTCCAACCCCACCCCCACCCACATGTCCTACGCCCACTCCATGTTCGCCAAATCCCCCACCCAGACTCCACCCTCTTCAACACCCTCTCCCGCGGCTACTCCCGCTCACCCCACCCCATCCACTCCGTCCTCCTCTTCGTCCGCATGCTCTCCTCCGGCGTCCCCCCCGACGACTACACCTTCCCTTCCCTCCTCAAAGCCTGCGCCGCCTCCAAAGCCTTATCGGAGGGCACCCAAGCTCACTCCCTCGCCGTCAAGCTCCGCCTTCACCGCAACCCCTTCGTCCTCCCCACCCTCATCACCATGTACGCCGAATGCGGCGACTTGACGTCTGCGCGCTCCCTCTTCGATTTGACGACGAAGACGTGCGTTGTCTACTACGCGGCCTACGCGCGCGCGAGCCGCCCAAACGAGGCGCTCGCGCTCTTCCGGGAGCTCTAGTCTGCCGGGTTGGAACCGACCCACGTGACCATGCTGGGCGTGCTCTCCTCGTGCATGCTCCTCGGCGCGCTCGAGCTCGGGAAGTGGGCGCACGAGTACGTGTCGAACCGCGGGTTCGACGCCTACGTGAAGTGGCAGTTTCAATATGTTAAGTGGCAGTTTCAGGACATTTCATAGATAAGGGTCATTCGAAAAGAAAAAAAATTCTATGAAATTTAAAAAAAAATATTTTTATCAAATAATTATAAAAAACATTATATTTTGTTAAGATGAAAATAGAACAACAACTTAGATTAATAAAAAATAAATCATCAAAGAAAAGGAGATCAAATATTTTCAATATATAAATTTTTACAATTGTCCTCAACCAAATTTCATATTTTGAAATCATTGTATGATAATGAAATAAATCATCAAAGAAATGAGATCAAATATTTTCAATATATAAATTTTTACAATTGTCCTCAACCAAATTTCATATTTTGAAATCATTGTATGATAATTTCATTATCAACCTGAGTGGCAGACCGTGGAGATGGAAGAAAAAGAGAGATGATTTAGATTTAATGTTTATTAGGGTAACACTGTGACATGAGTAATTTGAGGATTTTTTAGTATAAAATCTAGATCGAACATAGTCAGCTGGTGGGGTCACTGAGTTGTCATTGTTTGAAAGGGTGACAATAGTTTTTTTTTTTTTTCAATGTGATGGGGTCAATTGACCCCACCACATATAATATGGCAGCACCCCTGTCTTTATTTCACCAAAAAGAGGAGGATGAAAGATGGAGGTGCTTAGGGTTAAGTGACGGAGTAGGGAGAGAGGTCGAATATGTTCTGTTTATTTGGGTTGAGATTTTTTTGTTGTGCTTCCATACGAGGGCATTTGTGTATTTTACACATGTGGTTAAGTATATTAACCATAGTTCAGTTGGGGTTTTTAACGGCGTCTGTTTTAGGGGCATGAATGCACTAACTTAAACTTTATCATGATGCAAACTGTAGTTTAATAGGGGTATTACGACAAAATTAATATTTAATAGGGGGTATACATGCAAAAATCCCTACATTCTATTATGAAAAAATATGTCTACTTTATTTTTTTTATAAAAAAATATATTTTATAACTTAAGTTTATATTTAAAAAATTTAAATACGTGCATCCTTAAAAAAAAAAAAACTTCAAAACAGTATGAAAATAACATTTCCCACTTGTAAATATTCTCTTTCAAGAACCTGAACTCCGAAACACTTGTTTGTTTCATCCATCGACCCATGAAAACACTTGTAGAGGACACCCTCTTCTTCAGAAGAAGCATGGTTTCGATTCTCACCGGATGCGAGACTCGTTGAAGAAAAATGTGCTTATAGTTAAAAAAAAATGTGCTTTATGCCCAGGTCTTAGTAACTAGTACTAAGTTAAGAAGTGGGACTTTGTAGCCCCTTGTGGGCCTTTCAACCAAAAAAAAAAATTTTTTTAACTAAATTATGTTGTGTGGCCAACTTTTGGGGTTCAATAGTCCAACAGGAGTTCAGCCATTCCTAGCTATACACCACATATTTATACTATTAGAGCATCTCCAATGAATATGCTAACTAAACAAAATGTTAAAGTGTCATGTCAGCACTTTAACCCTTCACTAGACACTCATTTACTACTCTCTCATTTAGTTGGTTGTTGTTGCTCCAATGGACTAGCTAAATAGCTAGCCAAGATAATAGTGGGCCCACCTCTCCACCCACTCAAATCTCTCCACTCACCCAAAATAATATTTTTTTGAATATTTTAAATGGTGGAGCCCACATTTGGCTGGCTAAAACACTAGCTAAAATTAACATGGAAGATAACATATGACAGGTGAGGCCCACATTTAACATTCCCTTAACACTTCCATTGGAACACTATTTTTACATCTTTTGTAAACATATGACACTAACTAGTGGGTTAACATATACATTGGAGATGCTCTTAGCTTAGCAAATGCACATCAATGACAAACTGTGGTATGTGGCGCGCAGATAGCCGACCTGAGTACCAAAATGCAGTCAGAGTGGCCAACCCTCGCCTGCCCGAGTGGCACCGGCCTCAAATTCTAGGAACATGAGTGGGACAAGCACGCCACCTGCTCTGAATCCGTGCTCGACCAGCACGGCTACTTCGCAACCGCTCTCGACCTCAAGGACCAACTCAATCTCCTCAAAGTCCTCAAAACCGCAGGTAAAAACAATCATCTTCCTCAATGGAAGGCTGACATATCATCTTATTTTTGTGAAATTTTTGAAGGTACATGCATTTGACCCTGCATATTTGCAAAACATACAAAGAGACCCACTTTACCTTTTAAAGATGCACTTGCAACTTTTACTATTAATCATTTGTTAACACAGAGAATGCGAGTTTTGATTAAATCGGCTAACGCCTCCTTTCCATAATGGAGATAAGAGAATCATACTCAGGGAATACTGATCTTAAGAAAAAAATCATAGAGAATATTATAACATGAAATAAGTATCATTTTACCCTCACAATTAATGTATCTTTATAAATTTTGTGGATGCTTTATGAGTTTACGTTACTAAAATGAATGGAGGTACGTATGAAACATTATTATGAGTGATAATACAGTAATTTCATATTTGTATTTTTTCTATTTTTATAATAGGGAGTGTAACCGTGTAAGCGCATATTTGAATCATAGAGGATGTAAGTGCATATTTATATTCTTAAAATATACGTGGGTTTGGCAAACTCACACTTGTTAGTACCAAGTAATGAGATTCAACACTCACTGGATCTATATCTCATGTCACAGCAATAGAACCCTCAAAAGATTTTAAGGCCTGACCCACTTCAATATATAATGCATCTCAGGGATTGAACCTGATGATGGGCTCTACAGCCTGAGCAGCGTCAAAGAAGCGATTAGGGCAGGGACCGGGTACGCGCCCGGGATAGAGTGCAACGTCGACGAGTCCGGGAACAGCCAGTTATATCAGATTTACATGTGCGTTGACTCTTCGGCGACTAGCCTCATCGAGTGTCCTCTGTTTCCCAGGAGCCGCTGCTCTCAGCAGGTCGGATTCCCTAAGTTTTAAGGGCCTCCATTGGGAGTGAATAATAAAGACAGGGCAAAAACAGGTGGTCTCACCTGTCTGATAGCTAGTTCTGGATCTTTACATCAGAAGATTATCATTTTTTTTTGTTTCAATTTAGAGAGAGTTTGATTGGTTTCATTTTAAACTGTGACAAGTTTGTGGGGTTGCCCTGCAAATGTTAGTTCAATTTTCATTTGTAACAAGGTATGAATGATTACTGCTTAAAACCGGTGTTATGGGCGGCAACGAGCCCAAACCTAGTGGCAAAATCATATGAGCGTTGATACATGACCCTTTTTTTTCTTTACCATGAAAAAAAATACATTAATGTATTTCAGTATATATTGTATTTCATATAACAGCGTGCACTTCAAAGAATGAATGTATGATTAAAAAAAAACGAGATGGATTGCAATTGGGGCTACAATAGGGCCGCATGTATCTTTTTTCAAATCATATATTTGTGGTGGGCGTACTGTTTCATCCCAAATTTATTTCAACAGGTTCAGAGTCTGGCTTCAGACATTTTTTTTATGATAGTTTATTTTTTTCCTTAACTTAAAAAACTGAATAATTGTCTTTAATTATTATATTATGCACTATTTTTTTTTAATTTTGCTCATTTTTATGTGTATATATATGCAAAACAATGATCTTAAATAATATTTCATAATTACATGATGTATTTCTAAATAAATGAGACCGGAGAGAAAATGACAAGTTTTCTTTTTAAAACCTAACTCATCCCACATCTTTATTAGGTTGGGGCGGATCACGTTTTGACCAATATTTACAAGACAAAATCTGTTCTAATACGGAGAAGATCCTGGTGATTTCCCATATAATCCATTCTGATATACTCATTTATTTGACAACCAAGAAAAGCAAACAAAAAGGTTTTCCCTATAAAAATTAACAAATTGAAGTGTGTGGAATATCAAATCTACACGTAACTAAATTAGGAATAAAGATATGTGAGAAAACTAAAATCAAGTGAGAATAAAATACGAGATGGGCCTATTCGCAAGACCATGCTGGCTAACGGAGCTATCCGGTTAAAAAGCCCATGAAGGGGAGATTGCTATTCGGTCAACCTCATTTTCCGAACGAACCCATGGGGATCTGGTCGGGCATCCGACCAGATTGGAACGACCAGAATATGAGGCAGTCGCCCAACCTGGCCAGGGAAGACCCAACTTCCGCCCAACCTGATTAGGACGACCAATCGTTGTAGCGTTATCCGCCTAGGTGAAGCCAGACCACGAGGTCTGGCTCGACAAAGGAAAAGCGCTTGCACGTCCACCTCAAGAAGATAATGTCACGCTCCAGGACGGTCGTCCCCGAGACATGACAATATATGTAATATCAGTAATCAATAAAAGAGATCAACAATGACGCTAATATATAACATACAAGGCTGACAAAATAATGATAACTGATAACTCAATTGAAATGCGGAAGCATAAAAATACCAATAAGTCAGTAAACTAAAATATTATTATAGACTCGAATACACGTCACTGTCCTGTAAGAGCCAAGTCTAGTCCAAATAAAATACTATCAGTGCAAAACGCACGATTAACAATACATAAATGACTTTAGGACTGCTGACAGCCTCGCACTCACCAACCGCTAGACAGGACGCTCCACGCACGCAAGACCACGCCACAGGGAAGCTCCCACTCCACGCCCAACACCGCCCGTGTAGAAGAAACAATACGCGAGAGGTGAGCTACAAGCTCAATGAGTGACTAGAAGCCAAACATCAATACAACAATTTAATGTTAAGGCAATTTTTTTCAAAGAAAACATGGGTGGAAACCCAATGGATAACAAGGTCACGTAGCGGCGCGACCACACCTCACCCTCGCCCTTGTCCCCGAAGGAAAAACTTTTGGGACACTTGGGGAGGAACAACTATTAACCATAATATATGGTGTTATCGGATAACATGATACAATGAGTCCGTCCACTACGAGATAGAAATACGCTACAATACCTTAAGCGTTAGGCATAACATAATACAACAAATCTCTCCGCTACGAGGTAGTGATACACTACGATACCTCAAAGCGTTAGGCATAACCTACCCGGAGTATACTCGAGAGGTAAAAGGGCTACATGACTATGTGACTTCAACTTATCCTCACCCAAGCCCCCGAAGGGGTGACCCTAGGGATATTAGGAGAAAACTTCCTCGTCTACACCCTTCATCTTTCGGCAGTCCACCCCCGGGGAGCCTCTACCTGGCGGCCTTCCATGATCGGTGCATCTTCCATATGGGTATCGTAATACTCATTGGTAGTACCTACAAGTGGCGGCACCACATAGGCTAGCTTCAACGCCAGACAACTTCAACTTGGAACCAATGAAAGGGAGAACAATTCCACGCTCACAATATCACCTGGCAGCCCTCTCCCACGCAGCCTCTAAGTGTCGGCCTTCCACGATCGGTACATCCGCCAGATGGGCATCGCAATATACATCAGTAGCACCTACAAGTGGCAGCACCACGTTGGGGAGCTTCGATGCCAGGTGGCTTCAATGGACGATGATATTGGGAGGAAGCACCCCACGCTCGCAATGTGAACCATATAAATCAACTACTCTCGGTAATTACATATCGATGCTATCAAAAGCACTTGAACCCCCACACAGATGCGTCGCTTGGACATAGGGAGTTACCTCTATTCATGCAAAGAAATAAGCCCAAGGCATGACCCAACAGACGGTTCATACACGCGTCTAACACAGATAAGCCTAACTTAATACCATAACCACTAGTTAGAAACATCGATACAAAAATGAATTCTTTTGAATTCCATTCGAGTGCATAGCTCAAATGCAAGGTGGCGATTACATCGCTTGCGCTCTAACTAATAAGGTATAACCCGACAGTAGGTCATATCCATGCCTATTACAGATAGACCCAATTAGTCTAACATGTGCATAATTATAACATGAGAATTTCTATTGCAATTATATACATGAACCACATGCACGATAAAAATAATGATTAACTATAGGGTTTTTTCATAACATGAATATACATGATAAACAACATATCATGCAACATACATACAAGGCATGACCTAACTATACATGCATATGAGGGCATTAATCATGAAAGCACATAAGGTACAACCTAATATCCGTTGGATATCACTAACTTACAAGGGAAGGGTCAAGCGCGATCCAGGCAACAACCGAAGAGGGAGAAAAACAAACAAATAAGAGTGGACAGAGCATGAAATATAATCCTTTGGCATTTGACAAAGACAAGGAGATGTTTCTAAGAGGGGAAGATGAAGGGTCGCATCGTTTTATTCAGGTGTCGTTTCTACAATGGAAATATAATCCTTTAGCATGACGAAGACGAGGGAGATGTTTCTAAGAGGGGAAGATGAAGGGTCACATCATTTTATTCAGGTGCCGTTTCTACGATGGACGATGAGAGAGACATGTTGTGAAATACCAAATATCATATCATATGTTATATGTTAAAAATAAGCATCATCTGGGACATGAATGAAATTTGTAGAATTGAACATGCTAAATCTGTCAACTGAATATTTTTTAAGGATGAATACTTTTATAAGTAGTATAGATATAGATATAGATATGTTATATGTTAAAAATAAGCATCATTTGAGACATGAATGGAATTTGGATAATTGAACATGCTAAATCTGTCAACTGAATATTTTTTGAGGATTGATACTTTTATAAGTAGTATAGATATATATATAGATAGATATTTTTATAAGCAGTATAGATATAGATATGTTATATGTTAAAAATAAGCATCATTTGAGACATGAATGGAATTTGCATAATTGAACATGCTAAATCTGTTAAATGAATGTTTTTTTGAGGATCGGTACTAGAAGTAGCATAGATATAGATATAAATAGATATAGACTAATCTTCCCCCACACACGATGTGCGTGATAATTAAAAACAATTAAAAAAATATATGACATGTTAAAAATATTTTAAAAAATTGAAATTATATAAAATATTTTTAAATAAATATTAAATAATACAAATAATACATAAAATATTTGAAAAAGTCAAATTACATAAAAAAAAATCACATGCAACAATTTGTGAAGGAAATAAATGTATATTACTTGAGTTTAACTTACAATTTTATTTCTCTCATCAATTGTTTTTCAATTCTTTCATCGAAATCCCTGAAATAAAGAAGCTAGTAACATTTCATATACTATATAACAAATGTTATACAAAAATAAATATTAAGAATGATAGTTATATCGTACTTAGCAATTGAAATAGCTCAAACCTGATAATCTAAATCACCAAAAATATATTAGAATACCATATTTCTAGTCGATGATATAACATTTTTTTACTCATCAATTATCAAAATTTTAATTCCTTCCCTCGACGTCATTTGTGACAAAGCAACGTACAATTGCCCATGTGTGAATACTGGTCCAGGAAAGTACAACACAACCTTTTTTATAGTCTGTCCTTGATTTTTATTTACCGTCATTGAAAATACTAGTCTCAGTAAAAATTATCTTCTATATAATATAAAGGGATAATCCGATTCACTTGTTGACATTATGATTCTAGGAATGAGAACAGTGTCACTAATGTTTCTGCTAGTGATGATCTTGCACTCTGTCGCGTTCCATTGCAAAGACCAGTTGCCTGATTTATTATAGGTTCAACAAACACACAATTTGTGAAATGTAAATTTTAAATTTCAATTAAAATTTTTAAATCATAAACACCATAAAAGAGAATAACTCGTTGCTTACCTTGTATTTGCAATACCATTGTTTGATGAAGAGAATGTGATATTGCTTGTGGAGATTATGTTTTATATCATTTTATTTTAAAAAATTTAAATATATATAAAACTTAGACTTAATTAAGATGTTAAACCATATAATTATATAAATTTATTTTTTAAATTAAGGATCTATGAAATTTCAAAAGATAGATTGGATGAATATTTCATTTTATCCACTAAAATATTAAAATATTAAATTTTCATTTTTACCCTTCAATATAAAATCAAATAAGAGTAAAATTGAAAAAATGAAAATTAAAAAAGATAGATTTGATGAATATACCATCATATCCACTAAAATATTAAAATATGTATTTTTTATTTTTATCTTTTAATATAAAATCAAATATCATAAATAAATAAGGATAAAATTGAAAAATGAAAATGTTACACACACACAAAGGAACACAATAATTCAACACTTTTGGTTAGTGAATATGTGCTAAGTAAATAAATGAGTAAGCGTATGTCTTTCTCAAATTTAAAAATTTCAATTTAAATTTTAAAAATGCAGCATTTATTATGATTATGAATATGTGCTAAGTAATTTAATTGTAAACTCACACCCATCTATTTAACTTTCTGACCTTGGTGATTGGTATTCTGTCCCTTCGTATCTCTCCTTTTCATTTTGGATGCGGTTAAAGCCACCCCACAACCTCTCCTACCCACTCATTTTATTTATAAATAAAAATATTTCGTTACATTTTTTATAACCTTTAACTTACCCTAACTTTTGAAGTATTCACTATTTCATTGGACATGTTCCAAGTCCTCCGTGTTTAAATTTGGTTCAACGTGGTCCATGGCTTTCTGGAATAAAAAAACATTTGAAGTGTTATGTATCCCGTTCGACATGTTCCATGTCTTTCGTGTGTAATTTGGTTTGACATGATCCATGGCTTTTTTGTAATAAATGTTTTATTGTTTGGGTAAAATGTGAATAAAGTATGGATAATAATTCATAAAAAGTGAAAAAATAATAATAATTAATTTGACATGTGACTTATAAGAGATGAAAACAGTTGATTTGACAATGGACCCATATATTCTTTGGGTGAAATAACATATAATAACTTTAATTTTAGGAGTAGGTTAGAATACATATACCACTTTATACTAATTTATAATGACATACTTTATCCCTACCTATTTTATGTTTTCAAACACCCTTTATCCCTTATTCCCTTTTATACCAGGTTACTCGGGGGTTTATTTCCGTTCCAAACATACGGGGCTTGAAGTGTTCTGTATCCCGTTCGACATGCTATATGTTTTCCGTGTTTGATTTGTTTCGACATGGTCCATGACTTTCTGAAATAAAAAAACATTTGAAGTGTTATGTATCCCGTTCGACATGCTCTATGTCTTCAGTGTTTCATTTGATTCGATATGCTCCATGACTTTCTAGCATAGTTGATGAGATGGGGTGGAAATGATTTGGGTTGAATATTTATATAAGGGTGGGCTTACGAAGTGAGGATATATGACTGGGTGGGGAAGAAAAGGGGTGGGTAGGAGAGGTTGTAGGGTGGCTCTAGCCGCACCATTTCATTTTAAGGATCCCAAATCCCCTCTTTCACCACCTCCAAAAAAAAAAAAAAAAAAAAAACGAAACCCTAAAAAAAATTCTACAATGTCAAAACCTCAAGATTCGTCTTCCTCTTCAACATCATCCGGATCCTCGGAAACCTCTTCCCAGTCCGCTCCGCTGCCGCTGCCTCTTCCAAAACCGGCAACCCCGTTGACCTCCGACTCTTCTTCTGCTGATGACTCTGACGACGATGTCGGTGGCGACGAAAAAGAAGAATCTCAAACCGTCCGAGTTCAGGATCCAGGCCCTTCCGTGCCCTCAAAGAAGCGCGTCCATGGTGACGAGAATGGGGAGGACGAGGCAAAGAAGTTGAAGGGGCCTGTGGAAAAGAAGTCTTCTCAATCCCCTCGATTCTCTAGAGTCTTCACAAAGGAGGATGAGGTGTCCCTCATGAGGGGGCTTGTCGATTTCTGTGCGAAGGAGGGTGTGAATGCGGTGAGCGTCGTGAAGAACAAAGAACTTTTCGAGAGTTTTCATGGCTTTGTGGGGAGGTTGCTGCATGTTAATGTCACGGGGAAACAGATGAAGAGCAAGATCCGGCGAATGAAGGACAGGCGTGTCAAAGATCCTGCCCTGTCAGACATGTGGGGGAGGTTGTGGATGGATGAGAAGGTGAAAACCGTTTCTGAGAATGGGAACGGCGTGAAAGATGTGAAGATGTTGCCGGAGGAGGGTGTGACGCTCCCACCCTTTTTAGATGTGTCGGTTGAAGTTTGCTGTAGGGATGGGAAAACACTGTTAGGAGAAGGGATGTTTAGGAAGAATTTGGCACTTCTTGGGAAGGAAGAAGTTGCTTATTTGGAGAAAAAATGGACGAAGTTTTGGAAATTGGATGTTAATCTCTCACAGAGAAGGAATAAGTTAGAAATGATGAAGAATAAGCTTATTAACATCGAGTTGAGGATGATATCGGAGGCTCTGACGCGGTCGGCTAACCAGTAGCCGGCGATTTCAACGTGGAAGTCACTTTCTCTTTTTTGGTATGGTTTTGTTTTGAATTGTGCTGTTTCATTGAAAGTGTTTCTGATTTCATATTTTTCTCAGTGAAAGTTAATGCATGAATGTCGTTTGTCATATTGGCTATATATTTGTATAGGTTTTCATAAACTTATGATTTAATTTGTATTTATAATGAATATAAATATTAAGTAGAATTTGTTTTCCGTTGCTTGATCGGTGTGCTTTCTTCAATATTCTTTCCCTGTAGTATTTTGAGCCTGTTAACACTGCCCTAGTTTTTATTCAGACAATAGTTAACTTTGCATAGTGGTTGTTATCCATATTATAGGATGAAAATTGCAAGTAGAATCATCGTTATTAGACTTACCCTAGCCGTAAAATGTTATTGCAAGCTATCTCATTTTACAGGTGTAGCTCTCAATGATTGGGTTTTGAATCTTTTTGTTATATTGCCATAATTTAAGCTGTCAATTCTTTCGAGATACATATTTGAGCAGGATGTAGAAGATTCTAAGTTGTTGCTTGCATTCACCAACCAGTCTGACTATGGCCCTTGTTCTTACCTGAAATTAGTTCATGGGACCCGTCAGAAACTAATGCTTGCATTTTACTTTAGCAGGATTAATTAATTTCTAGCAGTTCTTTTTTTCATTCTTTTTTATGTGGCCGTGTGATCATTACATGCCTACCTCTCAAACTGATGTTCCTAGATTGACAATTGACGTTATAATACATGGGTCCATTTCCTCTGTTACTATTCCTTGTTGTACAAATTGCTCTCAATTCCTGTTGTTGAAAATTTGTGGGAATAAGTTTGATATTTTTTGTTTTTTGTTTTTTGTGTGTGTGTGTTTCTAAATCTGTCTTTCTTTCTTGTTGCTCCTTTCTTGATAGATGTTGAGGAGCTGGAGATTTAGTGTTTATGATATAAAGCATATTTTTCATATTAAGATGGAGAAAAGGTGTTGTTTTTTTGGTAATAAATGAACTGTATCAATTGAACCAAATGTACTTCGTATACAGATGTCTTACATCAATCTTGAATATTTCACTGCCAACAGTCTGTAAGCAGAGGGAGGGAGATCTAGTCTTAAGACTAGATTGCATCCTCTCTGTTTACAAGCTTCTCTAGTAGTAAAGGGAAGATCCTAATTACATTTACGTCAAATTGTACTGAAGTATCAATAAGCAAAAAAACTGATGCAATTTCAGTGTGTGCTTTAGCAAACATAAGCATTGAGTGGTCTTTAGCTAATCCCCTGCCTGTCTTTCATAAAGACCCCCGTTTATCCAGTAGAATGGACTGCTGAAGCTCAGGCCAAACATTGTGAGGTTGGATGATTACACTACCAATAATGATCTTTCTGCTTGCAACGAAGTCTGCAGGATGATTGGAATGTAAATGGGTGTGGATAACAGTCCATTCAGTTAACTCATGCAACAGATCCATTATTTGTATTAACAGCCTCTTTGATCTCCATGGGATACAACCTTTACCATGAATCCAATTAATCACTGTTTGAGAATCAGATTCAAATTGGAATGTGGAAAATCCATTCTCTAGGAAAAACTGAATACATCTTTTTGAAAAAAAAAAGTCAGAACTTTGGGAACTGTAATTTAATGTGATCTTGTTTGTTTAATCACATAATGGTGTATTAGTTGGTGGTCAGCTCTTAAGTAGTTAAGTTGATGATGCTGTATTGTTTGGTTGAGATCATCTGCTTTGAAATTATAAATCTAGTTGACTCGTCTGAGTGCTGTGAATTGTTACTATGACCTATATAAAAAATTATGGCTCAGTTAATTATACTGACACACTCACTTTGTCTGTTATAAAACAACTGTCTAAATCATATGTTGAAAGACTCTGATGGATTTACATTTCTGGTAGATTTGGATCGTATTTCTGGATGACTGATTGAACCATGGAATCTGGGAATAGTTTAGTCTGCTCTTGTGAACACTGTTTGAATGAAGAATGATGAGAATACACTATTTTGCTTCACTTATAAGTTTTTCAAGTTAATGATAGATGGGCACTAATCAATGGATTGGTGGTCTAGGAATCTATTATAATGTTGATGGTTTCACTTCTTTTCTTCTTTTTTTTGATAATGGAGGGACCCTTTGTAGCTGGCTTTATGGCCGAGCTGGGTAGGCTACTTTGATATATGCTTGTAAATTTTTTAATGTATAAATACCTAATATTCAATGCTCATTCAAGTTCTGGATGGATTTATCTGATATTGGAATGACTGATTGAACCCATAGAATCCGGAATAGTTGGCTGTGTTTTTGGAAAAACAGATATGGATTAAAAGGAAATGATAATACTCTTTCTTAGTTTACTTTTGAGTTCCTTTTAGTTAGTGACAGATGGGCCCTAATCAATGGATTAGAAGACTTAGAATACTTTTTGGAGATTACTTTAAGACTCCTGATGTTTCACAGGTCTTGGTGGGTTTAGCACAAAGGAGAGTGGTCCTTTTTCATTGACCGAGAGGAATAAGTACTTTGATTCATGGCTTACAAAGATGCCCAACATGCTTTTTTTAGGTCTGTAAATTGCAATTGGTCAAATACTAATGAATTAGTGCCAGAAATGAAGTGAATATTTCTATCCTATTCTTCATATTTTGGACATTCAATTATTTGATTGTAGTCATAGGTGGCATTATTTTTATTGACTATCTAATGCCATTCACTTTCGTTCCTGTCAAAGGCCAAGTTATAATGTCACATGAACTGGTGCAATCGGTGAGTGATTTCGATTACGTCTAAAATTTGCAATTTGTTGAGAAGTTCACCATAACAATCAAATAATGATATGTTTACCCCTGTTATATACTTATATGTTTGCATTCTATATATATACTTCTTTTGTGAATTAAGTTTATCTAGCTGGCTTGAATAAATGTAATATTAGTCTCCTCGTCGCCTTCCATGAATAATTGTTATGAAGTAGAATAATTGTTATGAAGTAGGCACCTATATGCTTTTCCCCTGTCAGAAACAAAGGTGTTGGAATACAATGTGATGATCTCATTAGAGAGCCCAAAGTACATACATATAATGAATGAAGAACAAGGAGTAAACTATCCATATGCATAAGATAGACAACAGGGCCATCCTTAATCTTAGATGGGCAACATGACCCTAGACGAACTCCTAAAATGAGACCCTCACATATATTCACAAAAAATAAAAAAGAGTTTGGTAAGTACCCACAAAATCTTTTTTTATGATAAAACTATATAAATTTGATTTGGGGGCCCTAGCCGCGCACGACTAGCGCTGTCCCTGATAAACAGCATATCTAGCAGCCACTATGTTGAAACATATGGTTATGACTCTCATGTGATATTTTTACATCACATTTCTTGAATGATTAGGATACTTATAAGAAATCTAACTATTAGTTTAGAATCATACTAAGACCAACATATCAAAAAAAAAAAAAAATCAATATACTGACATTTCAATTCGTGACAGTAAGTACTGTAATTGGACAGCAGAAAATGTTTTAGTTAACTTCCAGAGCAGTATTCCAGCGTACTGCCTATTTGAATGGTATCAGAGATCCTGACTCATTGAGATATAATAATCTTGTAATATATTCTAGATATGTAGTCGCTATGGGAATTTGATTTTGTCCCCCCCAAAAAAATCTTTTTTTTAATCAGTTTCAGTTTCAGGTTTTGTTTTTTCAAAAATTTGATTTTTGGATTTCATGTATAAGAGATGTCTCATTACACTATTACAGTTTTCTAAAAAAACTATAAAAAATTAGATATTCTATAAAAAAAAACTGTTTCTCAGGGGTCAATTTCTAATGCCATCTAGATCCCTCGTATTGGGAAAATACTTGGTTGGCAATTTCTTCAATGTTATGGGATTGGGTCAAATTCATTTTAGAGGAGCCTTCGCCAGGTGCAATAATGGGAAACAATTGGGGGAGATGATAGCCTAATATCTAATTGTATTTTCCTTTTCTTTAATTGTAAGGAGATCCCTCGTCTCTTTAATCTGGGGGTTTTTTGAAATAAGATTCTCCTATATTTTCTTCAAAAAAAAAAAATGCCATCTAGATCCATTATGGGAATGGACCAGGGAATCTTTTTCTTCTAAATTACTAAATATGTCCAAAGTTTGGACTATGATAGCATGGTCCATGCTAATGACTTTTTTTTTCGCTTCCATGTAAAAATTCTCAATGAAATTCGGCACAATGTCTTAACTCATGGTGTTCTGGTGGAGCAAGCAAACACTATTAGAATGAAAGTTACATAAAGTGCATGCATATATGGACTTGTAGAAAAGGAAGGTCATAGAATCAATATGTTTAAGAGAAAGCATGAACTAGATGCATTTCATAGGTAAGTGTTGTGAGAAGATGGAAAAAATTTAGAATTGTGTAACAGACATAGGAGCAAAAAATGGGATTTTTTTTAATCCATCCTTGAGTGATTTAGAATCTTATGATATTTGGACTGCAGAAACCTAGGCTCCTGTTCAACAAGTTGGATCATTTAATTTGGTTCTTTGTTTTGAGATTTTCTAAGCATATGAAAATCTCTGTACAACTATCCACAACATATGACCTCCATGTGATGAAAAAATTTATATGCAGATTGCCCACAATGAATGAATTTCACTTCATAAGATTGTCTCTTTTTTTTCAGCAGATACACTCTATGTTCTTAAAGTGATTTTAACATCCAAAACTCTCCGTGTAGTATAAGGTTGTAAAGTGGATGAATAATGAAAACTTGAAAAGTTGATTTAGAAAACAGAATATTTACTTTGCCTCATGGAGGCCATGAATATGAAGATTATGGTTGCATAGTTGCTTTTTCAGTGGGTAAGACCGCTTCAATCACACCTAGAGGAGTTGATAATGTGTGTAGTGATTAAAACATGAGAAGAGTAAACTTACATTTGGCTGAAAGCCTTATTTGGCAACCAAAAAAATCATATAGAAGGAATGAAATGAAAAAGGTACCCATATAAAAGGTTTCATATGGGCCTTATATTGAGATAAACCATTCTGTAAATGCCCATTTTTCAAATATATGCCATAACAAGGTAGTCATGCTTTAGATATTTTTATCCAATTGACATTCTTACTTCTATTTGTACTATGTTGTATTTAGTACACCAGAAACTCTTTTTGTTTAGCCACACAACTTCTTTAGGCCATAAAAGTTCATTCCATGACATTACATTATGGGCATCTTTAAAATGTCTACTTGACATTACAGTATGGGCATCTTGAAAATGTTTACTTTAAAGATTTCCTGTTGTACAGTACACCACCATGAAGCCAAAATATCCGAGTTGTAAGAATATAGAGATATGATGAACTATAAATTTGATGACAGATTTCGGATCTGCAACACTGTTAAGATTGATCAGAGGATTAATAAAAGTCATGGTGATGAACTCCATGTTATCTTTTGAAAAAACATCGTGAACTTTAAATTGCTATATCCTATTGCATGTCTACAAGGCATTGTCTATAACACAATTTCTCAGGTCATTGCCTGTTTTGATTGGTCTTGGATTGGAGAATTACATATGATCCTGAAGTTGTTTAGGGTGTGTGCTAATCATCCTTGCAATCTATTCATTCCTGCTCATCATCAAGCCTAATTCACCATTCATCATCAAGACATGGTAGTTGAGTTGCCTGATTTTCTTCTTGAGGGTGTCTTCTTTTAGTTTCAATTTTGATTTTGAGTGTGAACCATGACTTTTTAACGTGTTGCTTTCATATTCTCTTTACCACTTGTGATTTGGAGTTGTTTGGACTTCCTGGTTCTGAAAGAGAAAGGTGCTTGGTCCTTTATGATGGAACTTCATTTTATCTACACAAGTGGGGGATCTTGCCCCACCAAAACTTTTTTTTCTTCTTCTGTGTGCTAGCTGTCCACTTTATTAGAAAGTTCAATTAGCAACTAACACGAGAATGTTCCCGATAGCTCATGTTATATCATAAAGCGTTCAGAAATTAGAACTACAGGCATTCAAATAAACTTTCTAATCGAGTAATTGATACATTTTAACTTAACTAATCACAATTCACAAGTATAGCATACAGGTCCTCATACAAATCTTGAAGAAGCCCAGGTTGAACAACTGCCCACTGAAAATTCTACTACTCATTACAACCTCTCAAACTTTAAAAAAAAATTGTGGATCTCACAAAAACAAATTTGAGAAGCATTCTTCTTTGTATACAAACAACAACAAACAACAAACTTTTAAAAAAAATTGGTTGTTTGAGATCAAGTGTTAACCAATCAGAGAAGGTTGACTGAGTTTTAGGTAGTTAACTCAATGGAATTCTGCAGCCTTGGCAGAAAGATTCTGAGAAGTGACACAGAACCAGGAGTCTATAGAGGTCAGGTGGATCAAAGGAAATATCTTCAGCGTGAGAAAATTCAGTTTGTAGCCACCTCATCATCTAATTCTTGGGATTGGAGCATGATTACGATGGATGAAGAACAAAATGCAGTTTATTATTTTCTCCAGACAGCATATAAGTCTATGGAAGAACTCTTAATGTATCCTGTTTAAAACATCAATCCATAAACACAAGCCTTTCATCTGGGTCCGTTAGTGAATTACAATTATTTGATCCCTTAACATCCTTTTCAGAGATAAGGGGCATTAATTGCTAACCAGAGCTCAGTTAGTGAATTACAATTATTTTGAATAACCCAAAACAAAGAAGAACCTACAATTGGACTACCCAAACCATGCGTCACCCATAATGGTGGAAAATTAAGAAGCACAGACACTACAATGAACATGTCGTGTCTGTCTTCATAGTCGATACGAATCGGACACGTGACATGATACGGCATGCGTTGGACACGTGTTGGACATGTTACATATGTGTCCAATATTTATATATAAATTTTTAGATTTGGACACACATGACGCATGATAGACACAGAGTCAACACACAACACTTATGTACACAACATTTTATAGTTTATGAATTCATTGACGTGTCTTTGCCATGTCTATGCTACTAAATGTAATTACTGCTACTGTTCAGAGTCTGATGGAAAAAGACCACCTGCACTGATGAATCCTGAACTGCAGAACCAGAAAAACAATGTTACTGTTCTAACTAGATAGTATCCTCCTCCAATGGGATGGATTAAAGTGAACTCAGATGGACCACCGTCTTCTAATTGTGCTGGATATGGAATGTTACCCAGAGACGGTAAAGAAAATTTTATTGTTTGGCGAAATGGGTAGACCTGAGGATGCATCAGTCAACCATCTTGAGTTGCTCAGTTTAAAAAGCGGTATTCAGATTTTCCTACAGAAAGGATTTTCCAAAGTCCAATTTGAAATGATCCTCAAACAGTGGTTTATTGAATACATGGTAAAGGTTGTATCCCACGGCGGCTGGTAACACAAAAAATGGAACTGTTACATGAGTTAACTGAATGGACAGTTATCCACACCCATTTTATTGTTGGCGAAATGGCTAGACCCTTTTATGATGTAATAGGCATTCGTTGCGAGTCAACCAAATGCTCTGCCTTTATTTTTACATGTGACTACTTTGCCTTTATTTGGAGGTCAACAAGAACTCATTTTATAACTTTTACTCATTGGTTGAACTGGTTGTCCAAGCTGTACATAACAAGCCTTCCTAAAAAAATCTACAGTACTTTTTTGCTACTACCATTGGTTGCATTTGGAAGGAACAATTTTGCAAGGTGTTTGATGTGAAGTAAAAGCACAAAACCATGTTACTAAATGTAATTACTACTACTGTTCAGATTCTGATGGAAAAAAAACCATCTGCACTGATTGAATACTGAACTGCAGAACCAGAAAAACACTGCTACTGTTCTAACTAGATGGTATCCTCCTCCAATGGGATGGATTAAAGTGAACTCGGATGGACCCCTCTCTGCTGAATCATGCTGGGTATGGGCTGTTACTCAGAGACAGTGAAGGAAATTTTATTGTTGGGGAAATGGCTAGATCTGAGGGTGCATCAGTCAACCATCTCGAGTTTCAGCTAAATAGTAGTCGATATGAATTCCTTTTTTTTTCCAGTAATGTGTGTAATTTCCATTACTATGAACCAAATGTACATCAGAAGAGTCTAGTACTATTCTAGTTAGAGAGGATAACTAGTGCTAAATAACTATTTGCATCCTCTAATCCAAGTAGTAGCAGAATGTGTACAAATCTGTACAAATGCAGAAAATGACAAACAAATTGAGAATGTCATCATCTTCTGTTTCAGATGAAACATTGATCCCTTCACTTCTGAAATTCATTTTGATCTTGATCTTTCAACTTTGACACCCGCTTCATCTTGCTTCAGTGTCTTTCATGTATCAGGATGAGTTCTCTACATGAAAATAGAGTTTTCACCATATCATCAGCAACTCTGTTTCATTCCCTGTACATGTTTCATTTCTGATTTGCCAACAATGAAAAGCCTTCAAAGTTTCTATGGTTTTCATTCGCAGTAGCTCTTAGGGTCCAGGAGTTTTTTTTTTCCTTCTTTTTGAGAATCCATTCAACTGCCAATTGTGGATATGATTTTTTTGTTATAATAGATATAAAAATATCTATAGTGCAACTTTTCATTTTTTATAGTTGGGTTGCTGCATTTATCTTTATAATTGTGCTTGAACTTTATCTTAGATATTGAATCAACAAACATCAAAAGCTGGAATGGCCTCAAACATGTATGTCTTGTCCTTAATCCTTGGAATCTTATCTGTTGACTTCACAGGAGGGGTGATATAATGCAATGAGTTTGTCGCAATCAAGTATTTGTGATGGATTCAAGCATAAACTATTTTTCTCTGTTCTACAGGGTTGACAAGAATGATGAATCTGTGAAGGAACTTGTTTTGCTGCTGTCATCTGGGTTTCATTTTGTATGATCCAATGTGTTTTGGGGGGAGGATCACAGAACTTTTTGAAGCTGGGGCTGAGCATCAATGATGATGAGGGTGCTGGAGCCGAGAAGAGCAAAATGGAGGAGGTCCACTAAGGGAGGTGCATGTCTCTGACTCAGTTGAGGCTTTTGGAACATGTTTTTTTTTTTTTTTTAGGTTTATGTATGTGGGTATGACAGTGTCTGTCTGATGTTTCCTCCATCCCCCCCCCCCTTTAAACTATGTTTTGGTGTCCTTTTTTGTTGTCGATGACAGACGGTTAACATGGTTTCTTCTCTGATTAAATTGTGAACTATTGTTTAATGTTTATCACTCGGTTCCCTTGCCAGGCTATGGTATAGAAGTGCTCTTTATGTTGTGATACTGTGCAAATGTATCTTCTTGGATTAGAGAGGTCATATAATTATTCTGCTGTGTGGATATGGATACTAATCCATTCTGACATTTCAGTCCATCCCAATATTTGACTTTCTATTAGGGACATTATGATTTGTTTGTGAAGAAGCAAAACAATGAATATGAACCATAAACAGGATATGCTCAAGGTGAGGTATTGTACCAAAGATTTGCTCGTCTGGTTGGTCTGGGACTCACCAGTTGTATGAGGCAGACTAGATTTTGGAGATGATACACTTAGGTCATATTTTTTGTAGTTTTAATTTACATATTATATATTATAGCTTATAGATTTTGGATTTTAACTTATCTAATAAGTAGTAGACATGTTTATTGTAGTTGTTGATAAGTAGAGAATAACTTATCTAATAAGCAGTAGACATGTTTATTATAGATTATGGATGTTTGTTAAACTAAAGTTGTAAAACAATTTTTTACTATTTAATTATAAAAAATACCCTTTTAAAATGCAAAAGCTAAATTTGATTTTGTTTATAAAATAAGATGGTTTTATTTATAAAATTAGTTGTACAAATATTTAAAAGGCAAATTAATATAATACTAAAAAGTTAAAATTCACTACAATTTTCAAATATTATACTCTACATCTGTAATATATTTGGTCATTAATGTCTATTTTGTTTTTACAATAGTACGGTCATTAGTAAAAAAAAAAATCAAGGGCATTAATGTTCGTAAGATTTTTTAAAATAATTATAATATGGAAAACGAGATTCTTAATTTTTAAAGTTGTTTTTAGTTAAAATAAGTTTCAATAAATGCAACAATCATTTATTTTAAGCTAAAAGTTATGATTTATTGCTTATAAGTTCTAATAAACATGTATTTATTTAGTATATTTTGGCTCATCTGCAATTCCGTACACTATGATAGCGCAACATATACTTAACTAAATATAACAATATATATTTCAATTGATGAATGTTTAATTTAAAAAAAAATTGAAGGGGTATCAATTTTTTTTCTAGATTTTATATAGGCCAGCATTATTTCTGTACCTACCTAGGATTCAAACCGATCATGCTCATCTTTGAGGAGATTTTAACATAAAGTTTTCAGTGCTGCTACACTTAGTTTTATTCTCAGTCCAAAACACAGACCCTATATACCTCGTTACAAATTTAATTAAGCATATACTTTCTTAGATGATGTATATACCTCATTGAAATTTTTTTTACACTTTCTAAAAATGGGTTCATTCAATTTGAAATGGAATGATATGCATTTTTTATCAAAACATATACTTCATTAGATGATGTTTACTATTTAAAAATAAATAAAAACATGTAATGTCTGAGTTTTTGTTGGTAAATGTGACTAAGTGTATCTTTTTCTTAAAGTTTTTCCATTGTAAATCCACATCCATCATTACCCTTCCAAATGGTTTAGTATTTTTTGCAGCACGGTTTATAATTACCACATCATTAATATAGTATAAAAAATGATATATTTTACTCAATAACAAATAAAAATTATGTGTGTTTGAGTATGTATTTTATTTTTATGAATAAAATTGTATTTTATTCTTTAAATATATATAAATAAATAAAAACATGGATTAACTAGTCGAACATGGATTATGATAAAGTTTATAAATTTTTTTTTTAAAAAATCTAATCTTATGATGCGTATCCTCATTAGATCCTTCATGCCACTCCAAGTTTGAGTTGTAATATAAGGAGGATCAATCATTATTCTTAAATGTATAACATAGGAATACTTTTTTTTTTATATAAGTAAGATAAATTTTCAAAAGCCAGATATAAAATGTGTTTGAATCAACCGGTAGATTTTTTTTTCAAACAAAGAATCTTCTTAACCAACCGTGAATTTAAACGAAGTTTAAAAATGATATATATTTGTCTAGTAAGATATTTTTCTATAAAAAAATTGAATTAATTGAATGTATACCTACTTACATTTTTTTTCAGTCCCTTAACTGCTGTTTGGATAAAATAATAAACGTAGAATATGATAGATAAACCCCAAAAATTATTTGTTTACAAAAAATAGGTAGATATAACTATGTCAAAAATATGTAATATCTGGACCATGTTCAGTCGTCCAAAACCTGAAATGACGATCAAGTTCGGTCGCCCAAAATATAAAATGGCGACCAAGTTCGATCGACTTAGACTCGTGGGAATAGCAGAACACTTTTTTTTTTTATGGTGAGTCAAGGGAATTAATTGGTGGGGATAGATGCGGCCCTCAAGAAAACTAAAACCCTAACAAATAGGTTTTTCTCAAAATCCTCCTCTTCAACACCAGCTGGCTCATCATCATCTTCATCCTCATCTTCATCGGAGGAGGAAACCCCTTTCCACTCCCCGCCATCGCCGCTGCCTCCTCCAAAGGAGAAGCGGACCTCTCCGTAGCAACCCTAGTTTCCTCATAGTCTTCCTCCGAAGCCTCCGAAGCCTCCGATGACGATGATGAAAGTAGCGACTCAAAAGAAGAATCGAAATCCGTCCAGAAGCCAGGCCCTTCCGCTTAACCCTCTACTGTTATCCCCCCCTCCAAGAAGCGCTCCCATGGAGATGATGAGAATGGGAAGATTATGTCAAAGAAGGTGAGGAATGTCCCTTCTCCAAAAAAGCCCGTTGCAACTGATGAAGAGAAATTCCCCGCCTCCATAACTGTCCCTTTTGGTAGATTTTTCTCTGAGGAGGACAAGGTGACCCTGATGAGGAGTCTGGCTAACTTATGTATGTGGAATTGTGCGGATGCGATGACTGTTGTGAGGAATATGGTTCTTTTTGAAAGATTTCATGCCTTAGTTGGATGAACACTTTATACTACTGACACCGTTGAGCAATTGAAGAACAAGATCCGGCAGTTGGAGGAAAGATGGGGAACTGAAAATGTGGGAGAGGCTTTGGAGGAGTGAGAATGGGGATCTTGCTACGTAGAATGATAAGGGTAATGGAAAGTCACAGAAAAATTTGGTGGAGAACAATGTTGATGTGGTCAAGATGTAGTTGATGTGAATTTTTGACGATGAGTTGTCAATCCGGGTTCCTTTAAACTTGGATCCGGTCCGTATGCCTCGTACTGAATCACCGTTCGAAGGTTCATCCAAGCTCGCTTGACTACTCCGAAGGACGTTGTTGTGATCGTCACTTACTTTTCCTTAAAAACAATAAAAGAGGATGTTCTTTTGTTACTCGCATGTACCGGGAAAATTATGGATTCTCTTCACATTGACGCAGCCGGTCATGCAGCACAGTGAAGTTTAGATACCTCGCACAAAATGATTAAGATCCGATTAGAAGAATGGTGCAGTAAATTATTTTAAAATAAAAAATAAAAAAATATGAAAAATGAATCTTGAACACGTACCACGTTGATTGGTTTGAAGAGGGGATTGATAATGTTTTTATTAGTCCCTCCCTAAAAGATTAAACCCCTTTTAAAGATGCAATGAAAGTTTGGTTGGGATTGATGCACTAACTAAATGATGTAAAAGTTTTTATTTTTATTTTTAAGTCTCCACAAACCATCATATTTAGTGATCGATCTCTCACTTCTTCGTATTTGGATTTTAGTCTCCAGATTTAAATGATAATTCCTTTTTAGTCCCTGATATGTTGACAATGAGTTATAAGCCCTTCATATATCATGTTTTTACTTACAACTTGGTTGTTTTTCTCCTTCCAGCATTTCACAATTTTTTGTCCTTGTGAATGGGCTAATGAACCCAAGAATTCTGGCTGGATGTATCTACTTGTCCCTTTGAATTTAAGGAGTTCTCAATTTTCTTTCACTGTATTTCAGTGCATAATCTGATTGTTCTGGTAGTTTATTAGACGGATGCCTAGCCAAGATGGAGTTTTCAAAATTGTGCCTGCCATTAATGCAATGATAGGATTCACATCAACCGTGGTTCTTATATTGATTTCTAGGCATCCCTGTTATGCGTGCTCATTTATCTTATTGAAGTCACTTTGGATATGTGAAGGAGTGGCCTCATGAGACCTATCCCCCTTGGGCACACGGTCCTGGCTATATAGTATCGAGGGACATAGCAAAAGCAGTCTACAAGCAGCACAAAAAAGGGCGTCTAAAGGTAACAACAGACAACTTCCTGTCCCTTGTCACAAGAACCTTAATTCACACTTCCTTCTATGAAATGTTTTATGATTCCGATATTGCAGATGTTTAAGTTGGAGGATGTGGCAATGGGCATATGGATAGCAGAGATGAAGAAGAAAGGATTACCCATCAAATATGAGAAGGATGAGAGGGTTTACGTGGAAGGGTGCGAGTCGGGCTATGTTGTCGCACATTATCAAGGACCTCGGGAGATGCTGTGCTTGTGGCAGAAACTGCAAGAAACAAAGCACGCAACCTGTTGTGGAGATCGATGAGGGTTTTGAGCCATTGAAGGGATTTTTTCCCCCTCTAGTTGTAGATTCAGGAAACTTTTGGTGCTGACCTTGGCTTCAGTGAATACTAGGCTGTAGGGTTTAGATTGATAGATTTCTTCAAGGGGGATGTAGAGATGCAGCTAACCAGAGACTATAGCAACCGGCATTTTGATTAGCTAACTATGGTTGAGGATCCAATCATTTTTTATGTACTTTGATAGCTTTAGTTGGTCTTGTAAGATCTGTATCTATGGCACTGTCTTTGAAAGTATCATAAGCATTGTAGAAAATGCTGAAGTCTTGTGGGTGTAAACTGCAATGTAAAGGAGGATTATTATATGGAAATATGGCATTCATTTTTTTCGGTACGGATTAATTTTCTTTTCAATGTAATGATTTCTGTTATGATCATTTGAAACTGCTAGAACAATGGAAAAGTGAGTTAACTCAAAACTCAATTTCATTCATTTATTTGAGCAACATGAATGATGACACTGCATAAAATGCTTCTAAAATGATAAAATCACAAAGACAGGTAGGTGATGATCATGGTGACTCGCCGGGTGAACAGCAATGCCCGCAGATTGGGCTCAGCCAAACGATGGTGCAGAGACAACACTTGTTGGCGCAGCGTGGATCGCATTCTGTGAAGAGAGAGAAATATGAATTACAAAAACATGTATTAAAGTGATGGATTCTAATAAAATGTGATCAAAAGTAAGGATCATGGAGACAGCCGCCCCGGAAAGAAAAGCCACAGTCAACCGTTTTTTGTTTTTTTTGTTTTTTGATAAAATTTGTTTTTGTTGGCTTTCAAAACATAAGAACTAAAATGCGAAACCAAAAGCTCAAATTCAAAAACACTCATTTTGAATCGATTATTTAAAACTGATTTTACAAAAGCAAAATATGTAATCACTTTCTGCAAGAGGATGTTCACGTGGGATGACATGAAGGTTAGCAAGGAAATGGTAATTCTCAACTGCTGCAGAAACATTGAAAAATTTGAAGATTTTCAAAGGCAAACCCAAATATATTTTCAACATGTAACTTTTGCTAAGAATATGAATATGTCTATTTATTTACACTAGTTGGTATGACAAGGGAACTTATTATAGATTAGCGAGATGATGCTATAAGAAAAATTAAAACATGAAATCAATAGATCAAGATTTCTTTTTTTTTTCTCTAAAGATCCCAACAAAGAGAATATACTGATTATTTAAATCCTATGGCTTATTAACTTATTATTAAAGATAATAAATTAAACAATACATAATACAAATATATAATGCTATAATATATAAATTTAGAGTGGATTTTTTATTTTTAACTCCTCGCAAACCATCGTATTTAGCGATCTCTCCCTCACTTCTTCGTATTTGGGTTTTATTCCCCAGATTTAAAGGATAATTCTTTTTTACTCCCCAGATTTAAAGGATAAAATATTTTGTATTTTTCATAATTTTTCTAATAATTAATACATTTGTTAATTACATTGCCCTTAACTCCATCAAATATTTTTCATTAAATAAATACCTCCTTGAATACAAGAATCCCATAGTTACCATTACCATACACACACATAATCACTCATATCCACATTCCATTTTACATCTCCATTTACAACGAGAAATGGTTCCCTAGCCATCTATAGACTACATGGTATTATATAAAAATTAAAAAATTATTTTTTTAAAAAAGATAATATATTTCAGTGCATATTTTTTTTTATAACAATATCTATGTTAATAGACTGAATATATATGATATAATTTTTTCTACATACATGCATGGTACACCCTTTATTTGTTTTTACCCGCTTGGTATACAAAGTGAGTCTCTGTCGAAAACACTTGGGATCTCATTCCCAAGAACCCCATAGTTACATTACACACACATCAACCAAACTTAAATTTACTACAATAACATACAATATCATTCTTTCCTAAATGCATTACAACACAAAACACAAACAATTAATCACCAATCAAACAAACCAAAAATAAACAAATCAAGCAGCCATGCAACCAATACCAAAACGGGTAGTAGGAAACACCAAGAACAACCCACTACAGAGCACCCCAACCATCAAAGGAAAGCTCTCCATCACCTCATCCATCTCCTTCACGTGCCCGGGGAACAGACAGTCCGTCACCCGGTGATCGGAGAAGGCGATCGCCACGAACACCATCGCCGACATCGCGGCGTGCACGAAGTCCACGAACCCCACCATGTATCTCTCGTCCTTGGGGACCTCCACTCTGGTCCCCGCCTTGAAGACCGCCAGCCCTCTCGGCATCACGAACCCGTAGTACACCGTCCCGTCCGGCCCCCGGAAGCTGTCCGTGAAGTGGAAGAAGAAGCAAGAGAGCGCGCAGAGTGCAAGCAAGACCTGTGATATGATGGAACAAAACTACAGTTTTTATTTTCTTTCACTTTCCATCGGATGTGCATTAGATAGGCGTAGGCCAATCAATAAAATAGTGCCTCAATGCAATGCATTTACACTTAAAGAATTTGAATGCAAAATTTCCACTGTACATAAAAATCAAGGTTAACATGAACATGTCAAATAAAAAGATGAATAATAAACTAAAAAAATGTCTCAAAAAACAATTAAATGGAAAAATAAATACAAAACAAACAAAAATAAAACAGAAAATGGAAAACTAATTTGAAAAGAGATCCTTAAATCAAGGGATTTGTGGTTAAAAAAGAATCATTTATTTTATAAACATATAAATATATCTTATAAAATATGAATAAAATAAGATCTCAAAAAATTAGAAAAAATAAAATCAAGTAGATGAGTAGATTCGATTAAATCAAAATAAATTTAATTTATATCAAAATATTTAATATAAAAAAGTTTCTAGTCTAGAGACACATAAATTGGTCAAGAGAAAAATAATTTACTTTCAATTAGTTTCATTTTAACTTAAAAATTCTTTTCCTTTTCTTTAGTTTTTCTTTCAATAACGTGCACAAACACACATTTAGAATTCTAGCTCTTTCTGATGAAGTACCTGGATCATGATAGTGCTGACTGGGGAGCAAGAGAGGTCGCCGGCGACGGAGGGGAGGAGCATCTCAAAGGTGAGGAGGGTGCCGGTGGGGAGGAAGTTGACGAGCATCGACGTCTTGGAGAGGGTCTTTTGGACGCCTTTCGCGACGGCCCGCCTCTTGCGACCCGGTGGGGGACGGGTTGGGGTGGCGGAGGGGGAGCACGGGTAGGAGGAGGGGCCTTCGATGGCGGGGAGGGGGGTGTCGTAGATTCCGACGGAGATGCGGTCGGTTGGGTCCATTGTTTGTGTTTGTGTGAGAGCAAGAGATGAGGGGGTGCCTTTGTTGTTGTTTGAACTTGAATTGGGGGTGAATAACCGCCAATAACTGTCAACCGTTCCCGCCCTTGAATCAGGGGACCTTACGAGTTACAAATATCCGGATCCAATAAACCGTTTACTTTTCTTCTATTATTATTTAAGGGAAAAATCCAAATAACCCTATGTAAATTGCATGAAATCCATATAGGCCTCTGACGTTTTTTAAAGTCTATATAACCTTATGAAAACACCCATATAAATTCAAATAAATCTTGAATTAAACAGCCGTTGATAGATGAGGAATATTTTGTAAATATTCCGTTTGACTTACCCTGACTGAAAATACAGTATACTAAACATCCCTACAATTTGATAAAATGCAAATTTTTTTACTCATCCGGATAGATTATAAAACTTTATCTAAATGAAAAATATCATCATTTCTAAATGATTTTTCGCATTTTTCACATATTGTAGGGTTTTTTTTTTATACTAAGTTTTCAGCTAAAGTTAACCATACATAGTATTCACATAATAATCATAAACTGTCAACGAAAATTTAGCTCAGGGAGCTATTTTGATTTATATAGATGTTTTCAAGGGGTTATATGGACTTTAGGAAAAGTCAGGGGGTTATATGGATTTTTCCCTAACTCATTACTTTAAATATGATAAATATGATTTTAGATCAACCTTGAGTCTTAATAGAAATGGTCAAAGAAAAATTAAAATTAAATTTAGTTGGGGAAGAATGACTTATAAGTTTAGTATTTCAAATTTTTCATAAGAAAAAAAAAAGTCCAGTATAGCATTGATCAAATATTTATAGGCAAATTTTTTTATAGTAAATTTAATAAGCAGTATCACAAATCTCATATATTAAACATGTCAAATGACACATGTCAATTGCACAGTGACGAGACGTGATGAGATCTAACGCAAATGTATCCCATCCCGATATTTTATTAGAATGGTCAATGTAGCCTTTGCACATTGAGTTCCACAATCAAGACAAGTGAACAACAGAGAGAAAAAAAAGAAGTTACTTTGAACTTGAAATATACCTTTATTGGCATGCCTTGTTCTTAAACAGATGTTGCTTATACAGAGAGTATCTTTTAGTATGCTTTACATGAGAGGAAGAACCAACAGTATGAACCTGGTTAAACCAGTTCAATTGCAACAATCATCTTCTGCAACCATACAAGGATCCTATATTAAGACCTTTTAGCGTAGTAAGAACCCATGTTGGGAAATCTCAACCTCAAACGCTTCCATCCTTTCTCCTCGGGCAAATCCGTTCTGATCATAAGTTGAAATTTCGTTGATGTTCAGTTCAACGCAAGTCTTGACAAGTTCTTCGCCAACTCTTTGAGCTGCTTCCTGCATTCCCCAATAAACTTTTAATGCAAGGATTCTATATTTCTTTATGCAAAAGTAATCAAGAGGAATGTGTGATCTCACACAGTGGGAAAAAACTGAAGAAGACAGTAAACAACATATAATAGGGAACAGCCTAATAGGCTAATAACATTCCATCCATCAGGGATCAAGTTTTTCAGAAACTTATATATTAACAATAGAAGTGTATAAATAAAATATTTAGGTTCAGTCATTCCAAAATCCTGTTAGTTTTGCACTTGAAATGGCTGGACAGAAGAAGGCCATCAGGACAGGCCAACATTGTGTTTGATCCTACTTTAGAAATGAACCACATCTATGTCCCCTATAAGTTCAAACAATCAGAAAACATTGGCGCACATGTGCTCATTTTGAGCAAACCGCTATATTAATCACAAAGCTGTAACACAAGCGATGGAAGTATATAATCCATATAATGTATATTTTACATCTAAACAGAGAACACACTGTGATCACATTTTTCAACACAAGTTATTCCTGGAATTAGCCTTTTTATTTTGGAAGTAGCTTCTAGTTAGACTGATATTTTGCAACTTCACTGCAGAAAAATCTGTAGATGATCACATTAAACCTTTTTCTTAAAGTATTCTGTATGCCTTCTGAGTGTCAAGTGCATGTACACTATATAATCAGGAAGTGAAGTACAATATATAAAGAGGCACTCACAATCTTGCTACAAGGAGGGTCCCCACAAATAGATTTCTGCAATGTGCTACCATAGAATAAGCATTTCTTGTTCTGATCATCGACCAACATGGCGTACAGCTGCCTGGATGAACAGAAAACAGAAAGCCTGGGCTTTGTAGGCGTTCCGTTATACTAGTCACCACACAAAAAAATCAAAATGTGACCATGAAAAATGGATATGAGTTAAAATCAGCAATGTCAGCAGTGACCGAGGTCTTGATAATAAATACATTGAAAACAAAACCTTTCTGTCATGATATAGCACAGCCACCCTACACTTAACTAAATTTTGGCAACCGTGTTGATAGTCAAATTCGTCAAATGAAACTCCAGTTTTGAGTCTTGATAGTAAAAATAGTATTAAAGCTTTAATGCAAGCACTAGTGCTACAGAAAATAGTCTAGACACAGTTATTCTACTTCTGCTCATTAAATAATCCCAAGTCCACAAGCTATGGGGAAAAACTGTGTGGTTTTGAAGAAACACAATAACAGTGATCGCTGAAGTTGTTATCTAGTACGCATTAGTTTTACAAGGAATACCAGCAAAATAGTGTCATCCAACACGACGTAATCCCCCGACGTATCTGATGCACAGGGTTCATAGGAAATTCTGTGCATCCCGAGTTTTCCCAACTAATGTTGGGCCTCTTAATCAACCGAAAAATATTCACATAGATGAGACTCAAACATTTGTTACCATCAATAATGCCACAATGAGATGGAGAAGAAAATATTTTACACCCCAAATATGATCCTTGATTTCAAATGTTCTCTTATGCTCTTCAATTGCATCACCAGTTATAGTATAGAAAATGTATAATAGGACTGCTCTGCATCCCCCACTCTCTTAATCATCTATAAATTTTCTGTAATGCCTCTTTGAATCCATGATAATTCAACATGAAAAGAAACCAATGAATGGCTTAAACTGGAAATGGAAAGTGTTACTTGTGATTTCGAACAAAGTTAGCGTAACATAAAGAAGTACACACTTTATCATAAAACACAAACCATACATGCCACCATTACCTTCCTTCGCATTCTTCTGTTAAGCACCACCGCGCTCTCCGTGCGAGTATTCGCTCTTGATTTTGCTTTGATTATGAGGGGCCTCCCCTTCGATCCTGAGGAAATATGAGAATTCAAAACAGAGAGAACCCAAACTTGTTAGGCCAACCAAATTTGAGCCAGTGGAACTCACGTGTGTTGAGACATGGAAGAGAACCCAATCGACTTGGAGAAGTTCCTAAGAAACTCGATGTGGGGGTCATCAAGATGAGCTTTTGTGAAATGGGAATCAAAGCCATGTAATGTATGTTTTTCTAAAATTCAAAGCAGAGTTATTTCTCTCGGGAATTTGATCGAACATGTGGGATGCCTTTTCATAACTGCTCAAACAGAGAGACTTCTCAGTTTTCACCCCCTCTATCTATTTGTCGATATCTATCTATATCAAGTTACGTGAATTGTCGGATAGATTGAATAGATTCTACCCAAACCCAACAAAACACAGATCTGGTGATGAATCCGCGATCAACCGCCGAAGCCGTAGAGGGCCTCTTCGTAGATGATCGAAATTTACACGGTCGACATCCTTCAAAACCCGGAGACAATTTCAAGAGGTGGGTTCAGTTTAGATGGGTTGGGTAGGTAGGGTGGGTTTTATGTATTCAAAAGTTTTTTTTAATTTCTAAACGGAGTGGGATTCTCATTTGATGGAGTGGGAATATAAACCCTCTTTCATGAATTGTATGTATATTTTTTTTTTTAAAGAAAAGTTGTATGTATAATGATTTAAGAATGATGATTAAGAGCACGCTTGAATATATTGATTATTTATATGAGTTTTATTGCACGTGTAAATTTTACATTGCACTTATTTTATTAATAACAAATATGAGATCGTGTAATTTGTTTATGAGCTAATCAATGCTTGATACCATTAATTTATATCAATCATTCAATATAGGCTAACACATTTTTAGAAAATCCACAAAATCTTAAATGATACATGTTAATCTTTTTTAGAGTTGACATGTGGATCCAACACTGACTGAATCCCATCTTAATATCTCTTCTTATATCTCCAAAGAAGGAATGGAAGGGAATTATTATTGATATCCGTTTATATGAAAGAGCGTGGATATCGGCACCCCACATAGCAAGAAACTCACCCCCTAAAAAAAAAAAAAAAAATTGTGCACTGTAACAGTGGGAGATCCACCCCAAGGTCGGCGATCCCTCTGGCGATTGTGATGAATTATGGTCACCAGAGGTTCCGGTGAATATACCAACCTAAGTCGACATGGTTTTTGGCGATGGTGGAGAATTGTAGTCGTCCGAAGGCTCAACAAGCTAAATTCACATTTTTACAAGTTTCAAATCAAATAGACAAATTTCACATTTAAACACATATAACATACAATCATAACATCATTTAAAACACACCAAAATATGACATTCACATTCCATAACCAACCATTCACGTGACTACATAACAAAATATATGTTCAAATTCCACAACCATTCATGTGACTATATTAATTTTTTCATATATAAAAATAAATAACATATCCAATAAAAACAATTACTCATTTTTTAAAAGAAAATAAAATAAACATAAAAATAATTTGAACATGTATTTTGTTTTCTAAAGATGATTCGTTATGGAATGCTAAAATCGTATTTTGATGTGTTATAAATGATAATATCATATTTTGATGTGTTTTAAATGATGCTATGACTGTCTGTTATATGTGTTTAAATGTGAAATTTGTCTATTTGGTATGGAATTTGTAAAAATGTGAATTTATTCTCTTACTTTAACTCGTCAGGCCTTCGGGCGATCACACTTTACCACCGTCGTCAGAGGACATGTCGCCCTAAGTTGGTACACTCATCGGAACCTTTGACGATCATGATATCCGCGCCAGAGGGATTGCCGATCTCGGGGTAGGTTTCCGTTTATTGTTATAGTACATCAATTTTTTTTATAAAAAAATGGATGGATTTTTAGAAACTCAGGGTGCGGATATCTGCGCGCTGTATGAAAACATACGTTTTAAAATGCGACTAACGTTAAATGTTTAATCTGAGCCGTCCAATCACTTAGCCGCCCCTCATTAATGGACCAACTTCATGATTTAAAATAAGCTTGGCACGACCAAAATTATGTGCGAATCTGCACGTACCCACCCAAACTGGACTCATTTAACAAACGAACTGATGCCATTTGAAGAGATGCGTGCATTAAATAAATCCATATAAGTTCAGTTTCCCTGCAACTGAAGCGATTGACCACCTATATTTAATTTGCAGAGGTGACAATTTATTTGTCACAGATGCCATTTGACAATGCGCATCCCAAATATAAGTTCAGTTTGGTGGAACCATAGCCACCAACCAAACATTCACTTTCCAATCCAATGTCAAGAAAAGCAATACCATCACTTCATAACCCATATCATGCATCAATATTTAATGTCATGGTAGGTTCACCCCAAGCATGGTTTGTTGCAACTGATCCGACATTCCCCAGTCCACCTTATCATATAAGGAAACCTCCCATGCTTTGCTGCTGACAAGCCAAAAATGGAACACAACAAACATACAAACATGGCAGTGGCTATGATCATTGTCTCTGTGATCCTCGCATTGTATGCCAACACCTGCACATGCGCGGTGGTGCAGTTCATCTTCGGCGACTCGCTCTCCGACGTCGGAAACAACAACTACCTCACCAAAAGCCTGGCTCGTGCGGCCCTGCCGTGGTACGGCATCGACTTCGGCAGTGGCATGCCTAATGGGAGGTTCAGCAATGGCCGAACCGTCGCCGATATCATTGGTAACAGACTCTAGTCCTTCAATTCACTCTCTCTGTTTTGGATGGTTCCTTAAAGAAAACAACACAACATGCGCAGGTGACCGGATGGGCTACCCGAGACCTCCGGCATTCCTAGACGCATCGCTCACCGAAGACGTCATACTGGAGAAAGGCGTGAATTACGCGTCGGGGGGCGGCGGGATCTTGAACGAAACCGCGTCGTTGTTTGTAAGCAGAGCCCAGCAAGTGTTTTTTTTTCCAGGTGCATTAACACAAACAGTCTATAACAGAGTGAATTCTGCTACAGATTCAGCGATTTTCACTCTACAAGCAGATCGAGCTGTTCCAAGGGACGCAAGAGATGATACGGATGAAGATTGGGGGCGAGGCGGCCGACAAGTTCTTCAAAGGGGCGATCTACACCGTCGCGCTCGGGAGCAACGACTTCATCAACAACTACTTGCTCCCAGTCTACCCGGACTCGCTTTCGTACTCTTCGGACGGATTCATCGACTACCTGATGTCAACGCTGGAATCACAGCTAAAGGTAGATCGAGTCAGTGCTGAATCCATCAGTAGTACTAAATGTATGACTTCATTTACTAATGTGTGTGCGCGCGCTCAGTTGTTGCACTCACTAGGCGCGCGAAAGCTGATATTCGTCGGGCTAGGACCTATGGGTTGCATCCCTATATTGCGCGTATTGAGCACCTCCGGTGCTTGTCAGGAGAGCACGAACAAGCTTGCGCTCAGCTTCAACCAGGCCACAGGAAAGCTCATGGAGGACTTGAATGTTAAGCTTCCCAACGCGAGTTTCAGATTCGGTGAAGCTTACGATGCGGTCCAGGACATCATCAACGACCCAGCCAAATATGGTATGCAACACCAACTTCTGATGCTCTTATATGTGGTGTTCTGGTAAGTCCAATGCGCTGATCATATGTTAATACAGGTTTCAATAACTCAGACAGCCCTTGTTGCACCTTGATGAAGGGGCGCATCCGGCCGAGTCTGACGTGCACGCCGCTCTCCTCTCTGTGTAAAGACAGGAGCAAATATGTGTTCTGGGATGAGTATCACCCGACGGATGCAACGAATGAGTTGATCGCGACTGTGACCATGGAGAAACTAGGGCTCGTGCCGGGGAATTCCACGAGTAATTCGACAAATCCTAGTTGATCAGATTGTAATTCATATGTGTGGGTAGGTGAACATGTAACATATGCAGCCATATAAGTGAAAGGAATCTGGGTTTTTTTTTGTTGAGTGGTACTTTCAATTGATTGAATTGATTCTACAAGGTAAGTAGTACCAGTTGTACCTGTCTGAATTCCAATTGATTGTGCATAAATACACGTAATAGAAAAGTCTTAAGCATCAACTTGATGGGTTAGGATCAGTTTATGGTTAATTCTTGAAAAATGTTATACTTGGTCCTTTTTGCAGATCACATGGTTTGAATTATTTTTTTATACAGTTGACTAATGAAGTATATTCTTTTACAAAAAAAATGTATATACTTGAATGAATTGAATGCATATATTTTAAGTTATATACTGTATTAGATGACTTGACGTCTACATTAATGATCGCAGAAGTGTCTGAGTGTAACAACGCTCCAGAATCTATCGTGGAAAATCATGAGCTCCTGGAAAAAGTCGTTGCAGTGATGTGCAATTCATCAGATTATAGCAGCCAAAGATATTTCATAGAAAGTGATGATCTTGATAAATTCAATACGCGCATTTCGCAAGCTCGACCCCACCACCACCAATCAACAATACCTCAACGGCAGTCATGTACAGGCAGCTTCTTGTATTGAAAGTTTTAGTTTTACTATTCTGATGCTTTTCATCAGATGAAGGGGGTGAGTCATTGCATGTCAGGCTTTGATAACAGATACCCAACAGTCTCTATCTCAAACTTTTCTGTTAGAAAAATTGATGCCCTTGAAAACTACATATACCCAATTACCAATATATTATTGTATAGGAACCAACCGTGTTTAACCACAGCAGATTCTTGGATGCTTCACCTAAACCTCTAGTGGCCGATACAGAGAATAAATTTCCCACAACTTCCTCAACCTTTGTCACTGTCTATACAGAGAATAAATTTCCCACAACTTCCTCAACCTTTGTCACTGTCTGAGATGGATGCACTGATATTCTGCTGGTTCGTAATTGAGTCTGTGTTGATCCCGCAAGGATTCACCAAGTGGTACTCTCTAGGATTTTTCATCAATCCTTTCATCCTTGTACCTAGCCAGATTTTCTTGTGGGTCAAGTCCTTGGTGGTTCTTCTATTTGTTCTCCTCTGCTCTCCAATTAGAATTACTTGGGTTGTGATTAGATTTGTATTTCTATCATTGAAAGACAAAGTAGCCAGCTTTTTATCAGTTTTCATCTTTGATGAAGTACCACCTGTTGTCTTGGATGATCATGAAACCTCAGAAATTTGTGAATGGAAGGAGCTTCCAATTGAGTGTGTCACTTCATATGGTTGTTATAGAGTTCCCTTGATCACATGTGAATCAGAAACAGTAATAGATAATCCAAAAAGTGTGTTCATGGCAGAAGACATTGACATGTGGTCGGCTGTTGAGTCTGACAACGATGAAGTTATAAAAGAAGATGTATGTCATGACATCCCAGTTGAAGATACAGTGTCATATGGTCATTATCAAGTTCCATCAGTTGTGTATGAACCAGATATAGTATTCAAAGATCAAAGAAATGAATTGGGGATGGAAAGTGGAGATAAAGAAGAATTCGTGGATTACAAGTTCGAAAACTTTGAGACATACGAGTCTTCTGCACTTGTGTGGAGCTCTCGATCACTCGATTTTAAAGGAGCGGTGGAGGATGAAAGTGAGGAGGATATGACAGATGAATTTCAAAAGGCGTATATTGAAAGAATGTCATGGTTTGATCAACTCTATTATGACAGAGGAAGATTACTGAGTAAGTTTTCCTTTCAGTTCCAACAAAAAAGCCTTCTAATGTCCTGATTGTTCTACTAATCTTCTTTTTTTTTTTTTTGATGAATCATAGGTGCTATTTCAGGCAATTCCGAAAGTTCACCCTTCACAATCCCCTTAACGCCATGGATTGGGGAGCCGATAAGAATGCTCATCCAAGGTGTTGAGAGAGATTTTGAGATGATCTATGTGGGTCAGTTGTGCTTGGGATGGGAGGCCCTCCATTACCAATATAGGAAGGTTGAGTCACTTGCGAGCTCTGCTGAGAAGGGCGCGTTCTTTGGTAATGTAGCATTGAAGTTTCAGAAGTTTCAGATCTTCTTAGAGAGATTTACAGAGAATGACAAATGTGATGGGAGGAGGGTGTGGAACTATGTTCATAACAGGCCCTCCTTCAAAAGCCTTCTTCAGGTCCCAGAAGTCTCAGGTTAGTGAATTTTTCTTGTTTCATGTTTGTCTATACTTATCAATTCAGTACTACCTTATTTTCTTCTTTGGCTTGTGTTTTCTTTTAGGCCTAATGATTAATAGGTTAATCAAGGGTCATCTCTTAAATTTCATTTGAAACATATTTTTAAACTAATTTACCTTTGGCAAAATCGACTTTTCACATAATTTGTTACAAACAATTGTTTTTGAACTTCAACTTTCGATTTCCTATCTTGGATTTTATGCGTAAAGAAATTGTTGATAATAGTTTATATGAAAAGGCTGGTTGAGAGCAACTTTTATAAAAAGCAATTTGTGAAAATTAATTTAAGAGCGCCTCAAAAGCAATTAAAGGTACTATCTTATATTTACCATTATTATAGTGAATGAAATTATGTAGTGATTATATTACAATAGAAATCCTAAGTCTTATAATAGATTTTCTTTTGATTTCTCTCAGACAAGGAAATGAAGATAGTCAAGATACACGTGTTATATAATATAACCATTAAATAGCTTTCTTTGATTTTTTTATTATTTAAACACAAGTTGTAGACAAGCATCTGTCCTTCCTCTCAAGTTGCATGAGAGTAATGGACAAAACAAATTAATATACTCTCTGGTACAAATTAATTAATTATAGTGTTAAACCAAGTAAAAATTAATTAATTGTTCATATGATCCCCTTTTTGGCAGCATATTAAGGGTCATATATTAATATTAATCTTATAAAAACCAAGCAAAAAAAAAAAATCTTATAAATGTCTCTTATCATTTTTATAATGTCTGTGAAGGGTATGTAAAGGAGGGAACAGATAGAAGGAAAGGGGAGGCAACGAGACCAGGAGAACTGTTGAAAGCCATTGAGAAATCCATAAATGCATTTTGGTTCTTCCTGGTCACAGACAACAAGAAGAAGTCTTTCTGGAAATTGAAAAATCTTCCTTGGACTTATTCAAAGGTAGAGGACCCTAGAGACTTGGTGCTACTGTCAAACCTCAACAAGGCACTAAAGAAGGTCAGTTTCATTCATCTTATATTATATACCACATATCATGCATTGATTGTCCAAATGATTTAGTTAATGATTATGCCATATAAGCTCTGAATCTCATTATTGCTTTAGTATAAACTACTGTCACTAATATCAGAGACGTATTGACATGGTGGGTGGTTTGATTTATGAAGAAGGAGCTGGGTATGAAGGATATGCAGAGGAAGAGAAGATGGTCATTAATGAGAAGTCACTCAATTGAAGAGAGCCAGAGAATGGACATCTTGTTTAGTATGATAGACATGAAGATAGTGTCCAGGGTGCTGAAGATGTCCATGTTAACAACTAATCAACTGAACTGGTGCCAAGAGAAGCTCAACCACATAGAGTTCATGGAAGGGAAGGTGGTGAGAGCCAACACAAGCATCTTATTCCCATCTTAATAATCATAGCCTACTGAACGGGTTCGGATCGTCTGTGCCACAGTCGACTCCCTGTAGCAGCCACACAAAAGAGAGGCAGCCACACAAAAGAGGACACGTGTAAAGAAAAAAAAACGTCACTCGCCCCAAAAGTCCCATACTCATCTTTTCAAAAAGACCCCAAAAACAATAATATTTGCACAATACTCCCCCACTCACCATAGTAGTTCCGCTCACAATTTTTTTTTTTATTGTTCATTAGTGTCCGTTTGGATAGAGATATAAGCTATTATGGGGTTTATACATATTCCAGAAATTGTTGACTTTATCAATGAAATAAGAGATTTTGTGTTTGATTGTGTTTTCAGTGATTCTCATTGGAAAATGTAATAATAAAGGTTGGAGTGTTTGGTTGATGAAGAATAAGATATGAATAAAGTGTAAAAAGTTGATTTGATATGTAGACCCCATTGATATATAAGAGGTGATGACTGATGATTTAAAATAATAAAAAAAAAACTATGAGACCCACTTATGATTGTTGTTGAACAGGCTAATTACATATAAATGAGAGATTACTATACCCCTTAATTCTTGGTTATTCCCACATACAGATTTCCCCTTATGCCCCTCATCCAAACTCCCTTTTTTGTCTATTCCATGTCTATTCCTACTTATCCCCCCTCTATTCCAATAGTCAAACGGGTCCTAGATGTTTGATTTATATTTTTTATTTATTTAGTTAGATTTACATTTTTATGTTTGTTTTATTAACAATTATCCTTTTCTATCTTATTTGACCTACAAATGAGACAAATCCATTATCTTTTTTTTTTTGAATAATTTTAAAAGATGCAATTAACATTTATTTTATTTTATTTTATTTGGTCTTCAGTGATCATAGCACAATGATTCAGATAAGTTCTGTGTTAAGGGTAGATCTTGGGTTGAACTTTGACGCTGTGTCATACCTCCTGTTTGTTATGCGAAATTCTGTGGGACCAGGGACAAACAAAATTGATACCATTCATATAATATTTCAGAACATATACATCATCCCAAGCAAAGCTACTAAAATTGCTCCAGCAAATATGAACAACTGACAGAAATCCTCAAGGAAATAGAATAAATAGCCATTCAATGGCTGTTAGCAAAATGATAGAACAGATGCCCACCAAAAAAACGAGATCTAGTTTTACCAAACGACGACTAAAAGCATATATAGCACATCCGTTCCACCATAAGCTTCAAGCATTTATTTTTGAATTGCAGAAAAAAAAAAGTAGGGAGGGGTAGAAAAAATACATTGTTCAACCAATGGTAAATATGTAGTACATTCGCCTGCCCTTCCCACAAGCCGTGCTCATTTATTTGGTTATCTGGAGTGTTTTTATCTTCTGGATTTGCTGTCCAGGGTTCAGTCCCTTGGGACAGGCCCGAGCACAGTTCAATATTGTATGGCAGCGGTACAGCTTGAACTCATCATTTATGGCCTCCAATCGTTCCTTTGTGTACTCATCGCGTGAATCAGCTATCCACCTGCGAACATGAAAGATCATATAGATAAACTAATACATGTAGGCAACAGGATTTAACCAAGTAATTAAAAACCCAGCCTTGCAACATTCAAATATTTTTTCACACTGAAACAGAAACTCTTAGATGCGATATAAGAGAAAACCAACCACAAAGTGCCTCCCATTCTCCAAAAACATATTTCTTCCTCGAATACCATTTCCAGTAATCACAAATTAATAATTCACTCTCCAGAAAAGATGCAACTAAACTATTGTGCACATATATTTATGGCAGTGTGTGAAGCGAAGGCCTCATATGTGTGCAAGCCAAATTAACTATTTTCACTTTAAAATAATAATTAAATTATACTTTGCAGATTCACAATTTACACTATATCAATATGGCTTCATATAGTTTATAAAACAGCCTTAAAATGGGATAATTGATGAAAACAATGCAACGAGGAACATAAATGTCAATGAAGAATTTTCTTAGCATGTGGGGAGGCTGGATGCCTGTAAAGGAACATAAATTACTCTTTCCACGAAGTAATGTCTTTGTCAGTTATTTGTTGGAGTAAAAAAAAAAAAGGATGCATAAATGTGAAAAAGGTAGTGCAACCTTGACTTTTATGCATAAGAATTGCCCCTATTAGTTTCATTTCTAGGCAAACCAACACCTAGACATATGGGAATCTTTTCCAAATCAACATTTTCTTTAGTATGGTACAACATAATGCAGATGTACAGCTTACTATTCTTCATATGGTTTCTTAAATTCAATAAACATATCAAGCTAGAAAGCATTATTGAGTGTTAATGGAAATCAGAGAGAGGGTTTTATAAAGTTTTGTATTGCCTTTTGTTTTCATTTGCTGCTTCCTTAATACCAATGCTCGAACAAAGATGTATTGCTAACAATATGATTCATAATCGAACACCAAGGCTCAAACAAAGATGTATTGCTAACAACACTGCCCAGCTCTTTTAAAAAAAAAATCAACTACACTACCCAGCATAATGTTAAATTGATCTCCCCCTATTTTTTTTCTCCTTTCTGGAGCAGTAGGGCATAGCATCAACAGATTTGAAATCCATGGGCTTCCCTGAAGTCAATTTTATCTCATCCCATCCCATGCATGCCTACTGTAAGAGACGTAGATGCATAAGTGATCACCATGCTCCCCCTCTAGTCCACACAAATCTCAAGTGTCACTATCATGAGGAGCCCAAGCCGTCCTATTAACTATAGTAATGATGTTGTTGTGGCAGAGGGTCCAAATCAGATTGCTTGCACCTTCAAACCAAGGATTCTTCAATCCATCCCTCCAGCCATACAACCTGACCCTTGAGCCTTGAGTAACCTTTGTGAGTACTTTATAACAAGATTTAACTGAGAAGCATGACTTTTCTTTATTTTTATTTTTTTGATAATAACAATGGTCCTATAAAACTAAAACATTTAGTACACTGCTACATGTTTTGGTTGCATATAAGAACGAAAATCTATAGCTTTCTTAAAGAATTCCATCTGAGAGGCTGCTTCACAACATCTTACTGCCTGTTACAGTGACTTGTAATTTAATGGCAACATTTTATCCATTAAACTGAACTAAGCACTCCAAAAATTGCTTAATGGGAAAGAAATAATGGAATGGAAAACTCGGAATTTACAAGAAAATCTATGGATGTTCACGTTTTCCCCCAAAAAAAATAGTAGTGTTGCCACTAAGCAAAGCATGAAACCGACAAATTATGATAAAATGGTATTCAAACATGCCTTAACTTTAAGTTTGCAATATAATTTAATAAATGGAAAATTCATTTGATGAGACAGACAGACAATTAAATTAGAGAAGTAATATCTGCATTTTTATTTTTTTTTGAAAATTTTAAAGATAACCGGAAGTATTCTGATGTAGGAATGAAAGGGCTTTCCGAAGAAAAAATTGAAAACCTCAAACAAAGGCTGTCTAATAACCATGGAGCAACATCCCTCATCATCTCCCAAACAAACCACTGAATGGAAACAGCATGTATGGTGATGTCAACGGGGAAAAGCAGCAGAAATAAGATGACCAACAACACCACAAAATAGATTCAGCGTAAAAAAAAAAGGTTAGTAATGCCTCTTATGAACATGATAAGTACATGGAGTCTCATTGCCATATTAAAACAAATATCTGTTGCCCCACTGCACAGTTTTTTCTATTTAAGTGGTATACAGGAATGTATATGTGATTTAATGACCTTTTGGTTGGATTACAATGACCAAGTGAAGTCAAGAAATACAACATGCTTTTTTATATAAATGGCATGACGCAAGCAGGCACAACAAAACCCTGGATAATCAACTTTAATGTTAATGCAATCATATTCTACCATGAACAATGCACTTTTAAGTGAACAAGAGAAATCCAAATTGCACAAAACATGGCAAAAGTGAAAGAAAATAAGAAAAATGGATAATAAGGACAACACCATGCTACCTATGAAACTTAGCAATCGATAAATTTTCAACTTTCACATTTATATTTTGCACCAACATATTAGTAACTAAAGAAAAAGTTATCCCATAATCATATCAATCAACAAAATAAATCATTATAATAATTTGTATGACATCGACAATTAATTATATCGTGTGGCTCTTGATGGCAATGATCTCATTCATAGCTGCTTCACTTGTGGCAAGAATCTCATCATTTGCACTCCGCGGTTACGCCGAAGCCTAAAAGATATAGAAAGAGTGAATTTCACTTGCCTTCTCATGGTGCTTCAAGAAGTGCAGTTGAATTTGGAGGACTCATTGATTTGGAAGTTGTCTCTTCGGTCTATGTTCTCTGTGAAATCCTTTTACAGGAATATTTCCCCACCACCTGTTTTGAGTGCCTTATTTTGGGAGTTCTCTCCCTGTTGAAGATTCATGGCTTCATGTAATTGCTCTTTCTAGATAAAAGTCTTACCAATATCAATTGAGCTAAATGGGTAAGTGAAGGCAATGTTACAAATGGAGAAGGTGGGTATGACTCTTGGGTCCTTGTGTTTTTTCAAAGATCTAAAGGCATGTAACAGTGGTTCCAAAGAAGACACAAGCGAGAAGATAATAGCAACCTTGCCAAATTCCACCGGTTAATCTCACATGTAGTATGTTGGAGCATTTGGCTCACTCGGATGGAAAATATTTTGCAACATGAGATTCTATTTGGAAAATACTTGGGCAACTATTTCCTCTCTTCTTAGAGATTGGATTGCTATATCTTGGGAGTAGATACTCCTTCAACAATTGTGGAGAATATTTGGTTCGGGATGTTACTATTGGGGGCAATTTTGTACGGGTTTCCTCCATCTCCCTCATCCTCGTCTCCTCTCTTCTCTTTTTGATATGACTTTATAAGGAGATCTCTTTTGTCTCCTTCCCTTTGGAGGTTTCTTTTGCTAATAAGATTCTCCTAATTTTCCTCCAAAAAAAAAAGGTCATCTCCTCACACTGTCTTAGCGTAGAACTTTCTAAGGTAATTCCATCATGGGTTCATGAAATCATCATATATCCCGCTTCAACATCCTCACTCAAGAAACACACAACCAATTCACATTTACCATTCCTCATTCTAAAAATCATCCCACATGAAAAGACAAAATGCTGCTGTAAACAAAACCACTCTTGGCTAAGTTGATATTGGCGAAAAAAGAGTAAAAAACGAAAAATATACATCTCATATTTACATCAACTACAATCCAGCTACGATCTTTTACACATATTTGACCATATCCCTGTTACTCAATATCATTAAACATGTTATCATTTTTTTTATCAGGCTTCATTTGGCCATATGTTTTTACAATCAAAGTCATTAACAACCCTCCTTTGTTGACTACACAATGAAAAACCTAAATTACATAAAATCTACAACCAACCATCAAAGAAATGGCCCCTCACAAGTCACAACTGATTAGCTCAAGATTTTACACAACGCATAATCTACAAGAAACCATAACTCCAGGTGTATGGCATATCTATGCAAACCACCCATCCACATCCATCCATCAATAAAAAATTACTTAAGTGATTTACAACATAAATTAAAAAAATGACTTCAATGATAAACCTCTATATATAAAATCACCATCTAGTTCAACATCTATCCAATCTGTTCAATCCATCAAACCCAAACAACAAAACATTAACAACCAAAACGAAATCCCATCAACCATAAGAAATAGATCAGCAAAAGATCAGGAACTTGATCTTCTAATTACAATTCAAATATTAATCTAAAAATCCAATCAAGGCATCAATCATGATCCAAAAAATTGCTCTAACATAACAAAACACCAATCAAAACAACTTTAACAAAAAAAAAATCAATCACCATCACTATCAGCAACAACAACGATGAAACAAAACCCAAATCAATTCAAATCCAACCAAGACCATCAAATCAAACGCTCACCTGTGCGCATGGAGGAGCGCGGCGGGCCCCAGATAAGACTCGGGGTTCCACCAATAGCTGGGGCAAGAAGTGCTACAACAAGCGCACAGGATGCACTCATACATCCCGTCAAGCTTCAGGCGGTCTTTCTTCGACTGGAGCACCTCCTTTCCCCCTTCGATCTTGCTCTTCCGCTTCAGCCAAGGCTCGATACTCTTATACTGGTTGTAGAAATTCGTCATGTCAACCACCAAGTCCTTGATCACGTACATGTGAGGCAAAGGCGAGACCGTCGTGTTCGACGACCCGGACTGGATCTTGGTGAGGCAGGCGAGGCCGTTGGCGCCGTCGATGTTCATGGCGCAGGAGCCGCAGATGCCCTCGCGGCACGAGCGGCGGAAGGTGAGGGTCGGGTCGACCTCGTTCTTGATCTTGATCAGGGCGTCGAGGACCATCGGACCGCAGTCGGAGAGGTCGATCTGGTAGTCCTTTAGGGTAGGCTGGGAGGGGTTGTTCGGGTCCCATCGGTAGATCGAGAAGGTCTTCGGCTTTGATGGGGCGGCGGAGGCGGAGGCGGAGGCGGAGGCGGCGGTTGAGAGTTGGCGGAGGAGGTGGAGGAGGCTTGGCGTTTGGGGGTGGGCGGCGGCGGCGGCGCGGCGGAGGAGGACGCGAGCCATGGCAGAGACTGGGGAAGGTCGGTAAAGGAGGAGAGAGAGGGGCGTGTGTTTTTGTAGGCAGGGCATGTGATTCGCGGATACGAGTTAACGGGAGGTATTGCGCTTACGTGGCATGGTGTGACGTGATTGGCGTGTGTTTCGTACGTTCACGTGTAAGACGACTGTTTTTAGAATCTGTTATCCCGGGAAAGGGTGTTTGGATGGATGGATATGGTTGGCGACGGAAAAACGTAAGTCCCTTTTGGGCCACGGAGAGGGGGCGGCTATGAAAGGCGGCCCGGCCGGCGACGTGTTGGGATTTATTTTACTCCGTTTTTCAAACATTACGACTTTTTTAGGTCCAGTTTAACAAGGGGTTATCATAATTTTAGTGGATAAAAAAGTCTATCAATTTTGTTTATATTTATATTTATCAAAATTGAGATAAAAAATTGGATAAAATATCTCATCCTTTAGGTGGAATAAAATATTATCATTTTCATTTTAAAACGAGGATAAGCTACCTCTCACTCATTTATCTTCATAATTACTCCTTATCTCAACACTTATCATCTTTCCAAACTAACCCTTAAACCGTTTTTAGCCCCTGTATAATTGGAGAATAGACGCGAAATAAGTAAAAATTAGTCAGAATAGTTTCAAAATGTGTGTTTGGAATATTAGAATAAATGAGAATCTGTATATCAAAATTAATTAATATAAAGTGATACATGGATTTCAGCCAACCCATGAAATTAAATTATTCCAGGTTATTCGACCCCCAAAAATATATGCGTTCACTGTCAAACCAATTGTCATCGTCTATTATAAATCAACTGACAAATAAACTGTCATCATTTTTTAAAAAGACATGGCTACACTTCAAAAGGCAATCTTTTGTTTAGAGAAGACGCCGCCCAATATAGCAATGTATTCTCTGCAAACATTACCACTCTCTAAAATATATATATATATATGAAAAGTGAAAGGAAATGTATGCCACTTTTTCTTTTACTTAACGATAAAGATCAGCTGATCGGGTTAGTTATTTGGCTTCACATACCTCTCATACCAGATATGCCATGTATTTTAATGATTAAAGTCAAGCTTAACAAAACCTTTTCCATTTCACTCCATATATTATTCTGCCATCCCTTCACATCCTTTACCTAATCTGTGATCATGTACTACATCAACAACCGCCCCCTCCTCCAACAAACTGATGGTGCAATTTCTAAGCCCACACCCTCATCAATGGTTGTATATATATGACCCGGCCATTCAACTCTGCATCTCCAACCAATTCATTAAAAACAGCCTGATCAAAAATGGTGCCACAAACCAGTCTTCTCATGCGATCCAATGTTCTGTTTATCAGCTTTATTGCGCTCTCTTTGGTCCCCTGCGAGTGAAGCTGCTTTGAAGAAATACCAGTTCGATGTTAGGAAAATTTATAGGATTTCTTATTCGACATGCCTTTCGTATGTTCTTCCGGGAATGGATCCTCTGTGTGTTGTTCTATACTTGTTTTGTGCTTGGATCAATCAAATGGTCTAATATTCATCAAATGTAATGGATCCATTCATGACATATGGACTCATTCAAGATTTGATGTATTTTCAACCGTTTGATTTTGATTACGATGATGTGGTATCCCATAATAAAATTCAAACAAAATACAAGTAAAAAAAAAACAGAGGATCCAAACCCTATTCTTCCTGGCATGACATGTACTGACTCCTTGTTTTTTCAGGTTGTTGTGAAGAACGTGAGCCGGTTGTGCCATGCAAAACCGATTGTCACTATAAATGGGATGTTTCCAGGACCGACCATCTACGTCACAGAAGGAGACAATGTCATCGTTAATGTCACCAACTACGCGCAATACAACATGTCGATCCACTGGTATGAATACATGGATATATAACACATTAGAATCTTTACAGAATGTCCACACTTAAGTGTACTTGTACATATACACACATGTTTTTTTTATTTTTTATACACATACATGTTTATACATGCATAGACATGTTATTAGTACAATTGGATAACATAGGAAGTATGATGCAGGCATGGATTGAAGCAATTCCGAAATGGTTGACCCGATGGACCCGCATACATAACACAGTGCCCGATCCAAAACGGGCAAAGTTATGCATATAATTTTACAATGACAGGCCAAAGAGGAACTCTGTGGTGGCATGCACACATCCTGTGGTTGAGGGCCACGGTCTACGGGGCGATCGTCATCATGCCTAAAGATGAGACATTTTCATTCCCTCAACCTTACCAGGAAGCCAATCTAGTCTTAGGTGAGCATAAAATTCCTAAAGAAAAAAAAATATGTGAAAATTTGTGCTCTTAATTTAGATAGAATAATTTTTCTGTGGTGTATAGGTGAATGGTGGAATAGAGATGTGGAAGAGGCAGTCAAGCAGGGCAACAAGTTGGGTTTACCGCCGGCAATGTCTGATGCGCACACCATCAATGGCAAGCCGGGACCTCTCTTCCCATGTTCCGAGAAACGTAAGTTTTAACCATTCCAAATTTGATTAGAAAAATAATTTACCAATCAAAAAAAAAAAAAACTATATATTTTACTTATGGTAGAAAATATGATTCAAATGAGATTTGTATATCATATACAAGTGTGCTGAATGTTAGTAGTGTGAGAACAACTTTTCTTTTTTCTTACAGATACTTATGCATTAGAAGTTGAGTCGGGAAAGACGTACCTCCTAAGGATTGTCAATGCTGCCCTCAATGACGAGCTCTTCTTCACCATCGCTGGCCACAACATGACGGTGGTGGAGATCGATGCGGTCTACGTGAAACCCTTCACCACAAACACCCTGATCATCGCCCTGGACAGACCACAAACGTTTTAGTGAGTGCTGACAGCAGCCCGGGGCGTTACTTCATTGGCGCTCGTGCCTTCATGGACGTGCCGATCGCAGTGGACAACAAGACGGCCATGGCCATCCTTCAATACAAAGGAGTCCCCAACACGGTCGTCCCCATCTCACCCGAACTTCCGCCGCGTAATAACACAAAACTTGTCACGAGCTACACCGAGAAGCTCAGGAGCCTAAACACAGCCGAATTCCCCACGAACGTGCCATTGACGGTCGACCGGAAGCTATTCTACACAATCGGTCTCGGTCAGAACGCGTGCCTGACGTGCCTGAATGGGACCAAACTCACCGCTTCACTGAACAATATAAGCTTCGTGATGTCAAAGATCGGACTCCCCCAAGCCCACTACTACAAAATTAAGGGAGTATTCACCACAGATTCCCGGACAGGCCTCCGAAGGCGTTCAACTACACGGGGGTGCCTTTAACGGTGAGTCTGAGGACCAATGTAGGGACGAGGTTGAGCAGGGTGGCATTCAATTCGACGGTGGAGCTCGTGTTGCAAGACACCAACCTATTAAGCGTGGAGCCACACCCATTCCATCACGATTACAACTTCTTCGTGGTTGGGACGGGGGTTGGTAATTTTGATGAGAGCAAGGACCCCGCTAAGTTCAACTTGGTCGATCCTCCGGAGAGAAACACAGTTGGTGTTCCCACCGGAGGCTGGACTGCCATTAGGTTCAGAGCTAATAATCCAGGTTCGATCGCATGTGTATTTTTATTTTTGTTTTTGAAAAAAAGTAGGCATTGCTACTGACAGTTATATTGAGGGTTGCAAGTGTGAATGGGGCATGCATGCATGTTATTGATCAATTTTTTTGTTAAAAAAAATGAGTAAGTAAAAATTATATTTGTTGAATGATCAGGTGTATGGTTCATGCACTGCCATCTAGAGCTTCACATGATGTGGGGGTTAAAGATGGCATTCGTGGTAGAGAATGGCAAATGTCCCAATGAATTTGTGCTTCCTCCTCCTACCGATCTTTCCCGTTGTTAGATTCGCGATGACCTGAAGAAGATTTTGGGTTAAGCGTTGTTTAAATTCTTTGTGAAGATTTAATTTGTTTGGATTCAATTTCTTCTTGCATAAGTTGCAAGGTTAAAGTGAGGCTTGATTATTTGTACAACAAAAATCGACCAACAGTGAGAGAGAAATAAAAAATGATTGTTGCAAGGCTCGTGGATAAGCCCTTATGTGTGAATAAATTTTTTATTCATTAATGGAATGTAAATAACATTCTTTTTAAAACAACAAAAAAAAAAAATCAATAAAATTCATTTTGTTTGTAATGATATCTTAGATTAACTCTCATCGCTTGTCTATAACATGCCGTTGGGGATATGTGAGAGATCATACCTATGTAAGAAGATTGACTTGGTCATTCCATTTTAGAATCCACAGCTGTGATTAAATTGATGGAATGTGAAGCTCCATAATGGAAGGATCGGGTTAATTTCAACACAACGCGATCGTAACCATCTGTGATTGAATAGCAAAGAAAAAAAAATTATAAAATAATAACAAAGTAATATCAAAACAAAATTACTAGAGCATAATAGATATAGCATAAAAAATTAATTAATAGATAATATATAAGACAACCTAATAGCTTATTAATCAACTAAGGATTAATTGAAAAATTAAAATCACTAGGCGCTAAGCCTTACAGGCTAAACCCGCCAAGGTCTATGCAACGAGGGATTAATTGAAGCTTAGAAGGATTTAGGATTTTTAGAATATTGATTTTGACTAACCATCTTAAGGAAAGAGTGGTTATGATTCGTAATGGTCCTTTAAAGTTAAGATGAAATCAAATTGAGACCAAATTTAGTTTTGCCATGGCGGACAAAGACATCAATAAGTTCACCGACGAGATCCTTGTGGGGCTAGTAGCGCATGGACACCTATAAAAATGGAGCCATGTCTATATAAATAGGATTAGACATATCATTTTCTCCTGCGGGACATCCCCAACAAATGTTTTTAATTCATCTAAAAAACACAGTACAATGTTTTTGTCATCCTTAACTATAAAGCCAAATGACTCACAAAACACCAAACAAAACAAAACAAAACAAAGATGGAGCCCATGTTCATAGGCCCCAGTACCTTTTTCAGTTTTTCTATTTGGTAATAATACACGTCCCTAGTCCCCCGGTTAGCTGTTAACCTCAGTTACCCTCTTTGAGGCACAACAAGTTGTCATACATATCAAATTATTATTGCACAGAGCTCAGATACATTCAGTTACATATATCTCTTTAGCCACATATACGCATTAACTATAAATATATATATACTTAATTTGTTGAAAAAAATTTGCACATATAATTTCTTAAAATATATGTTTCATTTTTTTAAAAACACATACCGCATTAGTGATGTATATTATTTAAAAAAAATAAATAAAGGGATTGAGTCTTAACATTTTTGTAATGCAAACTCCATAGGTGTTTTAGCAGAAAATCTAGAGAACTAACTTATATTATGTTGATTCACTGGTAACAATATAAGCTCATAAACATGTCATGTGAAACAAGCTCAGCATCTGATTCAACCGGTTGAATCCAATTAAAATGTTGATTGAGATCCATCAATCAAGACAGCTGTACATATCAAATTTCATAGCATCAGCAGAATTTCTAATTTAATATGGAACAGTACCGAGGTGAATTGCTATACCAATTTCAAGCACGATGTTAGAATAAAGTTTTTCTAGTTTAGCTCTATTATAATGTTTTACATTTTTTTATTGTATATAAAACTAATATCAGCTAAATATAAAGGCAAAATAACCTAAGAGTAGATCAGATATTAATGCTCTATTATACCTAATATAATTTAGATCAGAAGACACCTAGGTACGTTTGGTTTCGTTATTGGAAAACTGATTCTATAAGAATATGAGTTTTAAAATCGATTCTACAGTAAGTTCAACCTCTCAAATTTTAAAAATCGCAGTTTTTATACATTCTTTATCTGAAATCCATCTGCAGGAAGCTGTTACAATAAAATTGTTTGGTTGTACAATTACAGAAACAATTTACTACAAACGTAGAAATTGTCCAATCGTGCAACCAATCACTACCTAAAATGTTATTTAATTTTCCTCGTCTCAGAAGCCATGACTTCAATAATTGGATTGAAAGATGAAAACGCATTCCATCATTACATCACAGTCTACTGTAAATATGTCATGAAAGCCAACAAAACATTTTTTTGGTGTTCATGTGAATGATTTGTAAAGAATCCCAGACCCCGCATAAAGTTTTCCATCAATTGCACTGCCAGAACCAGTAATCTTAATCTGACACATCACAAAATTCAAATTACAAAGACATCACATAAGCCCCATGCAAACAAAGCATCGGAGCATCCTTAACCCCTCCCTAAACCTAAAGTGTGATGCCATATCAACATAACCTTTCCTTCCTTGAAAGAAAATTTGAACCTCGAAAAAACCCATATAAATCCCTCCATCTGCAGAAACCTCCATTATTTGGGGAAACTGAAGAACAGATGAAGAAATCATAAGCAAAGCATACAAAGATCGACAAAGTACATGCTTTTTCAACACATCTCTTCTTCTTTTCCAAAGACATCATCAGTATAGAAGAATGGCCTCAGTTGGGACTCTCTCGTTCTTCGCCGAAAGCGCGGCGACGGCGGAGGCTTCGCTTCTTCTTCTCGGTAAAACCGATGACCGGCGAAAAAGATTGGGTTTTTCCGCGGTTCGGGGAGGCGGCGCTCTCGATCACGGCGTGAATCTCTCTAAAACAGGGTCTCGGAGGCTCTTCGCGGGTGAATTGTCGGTGGGTTTTTCTTTGAACGGGTTGAGGAGGCGTTGTGGGTGCGATCGGGGGCGCGTTTCGACGCAATTTGGAGTGAGGAGCAGTGTTGATGGGGGTAGGGAGGGAGAGGAGGCGGCAGAGGAAGTGATCAGTGGGGATGCCGAAGAAGATGCATTGCAAGAGACGATTGAGAAGAGCAAGAAAGTTTTGGCAAGGCAAAAGGACCTACATCGGCAGGTATGTACTCTTACTGTGCCAAGTGCGCTAACAAAGCGTCACAGTGTGCACACGTGCGCGAATAGTGTTTAAGCACCGTGTGCACAACACCTTACTATTCTTAAATCAAATATTACTTTATACACACTACTAATTATACAGTGCCCAACGTTTTTCTCTTTAACCGATGTGGGATTAAAACCCAACACACAAAGTTACAAACATAAGACTCAAACTTACAAGACACATGAAAATGCATTTTGAAAAACCACTAACACTTACTTCAAGTGCATATCTTATGTAAGATGGAGAAGTCTGCATTTACATTCAGTGATTCTTTTTTAGTTCTACATCTTGTGTAAGTATAGCAGAAAATGCAGTAAGTTTGAGCGTATTTTTTCTAATAGGAGGTGTAGTGTCTGGTGGATAGACAGCAAGGAATTGTCTTACAGATTGTTTTGATTCGAATGTCAAACGTGATGATATTTGTTGTTGTGGCTAAATGTGGAGTTTTCTTAGACAAGTTGTACCCATGAAGTTTTCTTTCCCAGTTAGCCAGTGGTTTGATATGTTCTGTCCTAGCGGGAAGTGAGATAATCATGGACTTCTGTCCTGGCCAAAAATGGCAGCGATGTTAAACCGTGCTTCATTCTCACTTTAATTGAGAGGGATTATTTCTTAGGTACGAGATTGCTCTGAAATTTTCTTCTCTCTCTCATCTATTTTATTCCAGAGTAATTTTTCATTTTATATTATGTAATGAGGTTTATTAGGCAGGAATTTTTATATGGTGATCCAATCCTGGAAGTTGAGTCCTTCCGTTTTAAGCAGAAAGCATGACTGTTCAGCAGTTGATTACCAATGGGGCTTGAGATGTAGAGTTTAGCAAATAAGCACTAGTGTTCCATTTAGATGTAGCTCAATAACAAAATTGTATAACATAAAATTCTCATTTTGGAGCATTTGTATTCATTTTCTTGTATTCTTTTCCATTTTCCAATCAATCATTTAGGATTATCTGTTTCATTGAATGACTAGAGATGGTTTTTTGGAACTACTCTGTCGTCATTCAGTCAAATAATGCCATCTGCGCACACAGTAGATATTCAATGTGGTAGCCCGATTGATCAAAATCAAGTAAACCAAGCATTATTGAATTTTATGCCGTTTTAATTTAGAAATTGAATTCTATCCTTGAATAAGTACTTTACATGCTTTGACCCACAAAAATATTTTAAAAAAATGCAGCTCACTGTGAGAGTTATAGCTGCAGATTTGGTTCATGATTTTTGAGTCTAACATCCTGGATGCCCTTGGTATCTCTTGTATTCTCCTTAAGCCTTTTACCCATTAAATATTCAATTGCATATTATGAAGATTAATGGGTACCAGGCTTGAGAGAGTAGAAGAATTACCAGGCATCTAGGATGCCCTTGGTGCTTCTTCTAGCTCCAAGTGTTTGATTCAAATGAATTGATTATGAAGATGCTTCCTTCTGTCAAACTACAATATTGGAATATACCAAGTCCTACTTTATACAAGCTGCAAAGTATGCAAAGGAACTCGTAGTCTCGGAGAGGAATGATTCAATACGTATAATGACTGTGGAGCCAAAAATCATCACAACTGTCTGCTGATGCATCTGGAGCTTCTGCATTTTAATGGAGGAGAAAGTGAATTGAATTGCAATATGAGGGACTATTGTCCTCTTTAAATATATGTTAGATTTAAGGTAGCCAAATTTGAAGGTTGTAATACATTTACTTTGGAAATTTGCAGAGGTGGACAAAGAGGATTCGTTTGATGAAGTCGAATGAAACATCATAATAACAAAAATAGACTTAATTTGCAATGTCTGTTTCATTTCATTTCTTGCAATAGGGGTATGTGGATGAGTAGGGGCAGTTGTCAGGGTTTGTTCTTGCCTTCTTTTCTTTTCTAGTTTTTTTTTCTTGCTTTTCTTTTATATCCTTGGAATTTTCTTTGATCAATATGCCCAACTTCACATCAGAAAGCATTCTCATATTAAATTTGTATACTTGAGTATTTCAACTTGATGCAGATTGTGGAAGGGAAGGAAGTTGTTTCATCTATAAAGAGAGGTTCCATTAATGATGAACAGGAAGTAGGTTCTTTGAGTGGGAATGACGATTCCTTTTCCAGTCTGAATCTAGCTTCATCTGGAAAAGTGCTTGAAGACAAATTTAGCAGCAGGAAAGTTGCTGCGAGTCTTGCCCACCCAACTGCTGTTGATACCTCTGTGGACTTAAGTTCAGAGGCTGTTGGTGATGTGAAATCAAAAGCTTCTTCTCGAGGTATTACCAGAGATTTGGAAACCGAAGGAATAACACCGTATGCAGATGTAGACATTCTCCACTCTCCCAGAGAAAGCAGTCTGCAAACAGCTCAATCTAAGATAATGCCTTCATTGCTTCCAAAAACATATGAGAGTAGCGATCTAACAGATGACAGGCTTGGAAGTTTGACAGAAATAAATTTAGAGTCTGCAAGTGATGATGCAGATCCAGGGGCTGCAAATGGTGAACCTGATTTTGCTGCTACAGAAGAAAATGAAAATCCTCCTCCTTTGGCTGGTGCTAATGTCATGAATATCATATTGGTAGCAATGGAATGTGCTCCATGGTCTAAAACAGGTAATCATATGTTAGTGTCACCTGCTGTAAAATGGATCTGTTTAGTTATTTTCTTTAATTGTTTTTATACTTTACTATTCACATTTCAGTTAAAACTTAGAGAGAACTAATTTTGGTTTTTAAAATGATTACAAACATTAATTTGTGTTGGTTTCTCCTAGGTGGGCTTGGAGATGTTGCTGGAGCTTTGCCAAAGGCTTTGGCTAGGCGCGGACATAGGGTTATGGTACTTATGCACTCATTTATTCATTAATATTAGTTGATGCTATTATCCATTCGATAACAAAACAATGAAGAGAAACACCTTCTCCGTAGCTCGGTTGGTAGAGTAAAACCACCTGCCTGATTGACAAACAGTTATAATCAGACCCACTAATCTAAGGCTTGACTCTGAATTCTATTTAATTTATAAGTGATTGGATTAATCTGAATTGGCTGGACCTTTGGTCTAGTTCTATCAATTTGTAAGACATATTTTCAAGAAACCATTTTACTGTGTGTGCTCACAGTAGTTGAGTTCTGCCTCTGTTATTTTATAGGTCGTTGTTCCACGGTATGGAATTTATCCTGAAGCTAAAGATCTTGGACTCTACAAGAGGTATAAGATTGCTGGGCAGGTAGGCCTCTATATTTGCTTGCTGTTATTCATAGTCGCCATTACTATATGTTTTACATACTAACACTTTCTCATTATGTGGAATTTCATATGTAGGATATGGAAGTGAATTATTTCCATGCGTCTATTGATGGCGTTGATTTTGTTTTCATGGAAAGCCCAGATTTTCGACATCGTGGAAATAATATATATGGTGGAGGAAGAGTGGTGAGCTCCATTAACCTTGAGTGCAGAAATAAGTAAACTTGATATTTCATCCTTAAATTTGAAATTAATGTATCTTGTTGATTGACAATAGCTTTGCATTTATTTTTATGGTTATGAATTTCCTTTGTACACAGGACATTCTAAAACGCATGGTGTTATTCTGCAAGGCCGCTGTTGAGGTAATTTTTCTTGATCAGGATCACATAATTATCAGAAAACAGGATTTTGAGTTTGCAGAAAAGTTTATGCCATGAGAGTTTGTGGTTTGTGTATTGTTCAGAATTGATAAACAATTTAGAACACCCGTTTTTTTATCTACCAAGTATATTTCCTCAATGTAAACTGTCATAAATTTTAAACCATGTGAAAACGTAATGAAAGAATTGCATCTATTCTGGGTGATAAATTCATAGCTGTTCAGGTAATTAATGATGGATTTGGTGGCTATATATAGCACACTCGCTAACATCCCGGCATGCTTGATTTTCTAAAGCAACCTTCTTAAAAGAGGATGAGGCATGCATGCATGTTAGAGTTTTCTGATTCATTGAGTTTGATGCACTGCTAAAAAAGAAGGTCATGCTGCCAAAACATGACAATTGTCTAACTAAAGGTTTCTAAGATATCAGCAAAAAAAGATATCTTCCAGCAATTCATAAAAATTAATTTTATTGCTCAAAGGGTTCTTTGGTTTCAGATTCCTTGGATTGTTCCATGCGGTGGCATTTGCTATGGAGATGGGAATCTGGTTTTCATTGCAAATGACTGGCACACTGCAATGTTACCAGTGTATCTCAAAGCATACTACCGTGACAATGGCTTAATGAAATACACACGATCAGTTCTTGTAATCCACAACATTGCACATCAGGTTTGTTATCTATCATTGGAACAATTTTTGTATAAATGTGGCTCAAATTGGAATGAATAACTAAAATATATTATCTGTTTCTTCTTCGAATGTTAATCTGTGAAGCTCCAACCCAATGTTCATCATGTTTCATATCACTGGAGATTGTAACTGCATGTCATGATTATCGTGTATCTTGGATGACAGATATTTTTTAACTTTGGTATTTAACAGGTTCCATGAAAATATAAAAACATGCACAGATATTTTTCATGTGGTTCTGGAAACTGATGCAAATATTTTATTGGGTTCCTAGGAGTTGGTGATCGAATTATTTTTTATTTTTCTTGACTTGAGTTCTACTTCTTCAGCATTTTATAATCTCTTTATTATGTTGAGCTCGGCTTAGCAATTTGTTCACATGTTATATAAATTCCTTAAAACTATATATTACAGCAACTCTCATACAATTGGATTGTTGGAATATTGTGGTCATATACTTATATTCCATTATTGCTTTTGGCATATCAAAGCACTGAGACAGTTTATTATTCCTATTTAAAACAACCTCAAGTAGTTTTTTTTTTTTTAATTGTCTTCTGTGCTTTTCCTTGAGCAAAGTTTCTTTGATCTCATTCCCAATAAAGTAAATGCCATGGTGTGTCTTTCATATTCAAATGTCTATCATGGAAGAGAAAAAAATGAGTTCACTTCAATATTGTTTAGATAGTGTCAATTCGAGATAGCAATTGATTGGTTAAATGTTCTAGGCTTCTAGCTTGCTTCAGATCATAATTATTGTAGCAATAGACAAGTGAATCAATGTATAATGAGATCATATTGTAGGATAAGTGTAGTATGATGTGCAACAAAAATGTTAAATGAAGTTTGTACTTGTCTAGTTAGACTGGGGAATAGACAACATGCGCATCCATTATGTCACCACGTCAAGCATCCATTTCTTAATTTGTTCTGGATTTTCTTCAGTTTTCTAATCCATATCTCTCAACCAGGGGCGTGGTCCAGTAGAAGATTTTTCCATTGTCGACTTACCGGATCATTACTTGGATCTCTTCAAGTTATATGACCCAGTCGGTGGCGAGCATTTCAATATCTTTGCAGCTGGCTTGAAAACCGCTGATCGAGTTGTCACTGTCAGCCATGGCTATGCATGGGAGATCAAAACATCAGAAGGTGGATGGGGCTTGCATGAGATCATAAATGACAATGATTGGAAGCTCCAAGGCATTGTTAATGGGATCGACATGACAGATTGGAACCCAGAAGTAGACATCCACTTGAAATCTGATGGTTACACTAATTTCTCTCTTGATAATTTTCAGACCAAAAAGCCGCAGTGCAAAGCAGCTCTACAGAGAGAACTTGGGCTCCCTATTCGCGATGATGTTCCCATGATCGGCTTCATTGGAAGGCTAGACCACCAAAAGGGTGTGGACCTCATCGCGGAGGCGATTCCATGGATTGTTAGTCAGGATGTCCAATTGGTATTGTTGGGTACAGGAAGAGCTGACCTTGAAGAGATGCTCAAGAAATTTGATAGTCAATACCACAACAAGGTCAGGAGTTGGGTTGGTTTCTCTGTTAAAATGGCCCACCGGATAACTGCAGGGGTGGACATTTTGTTGATGCCTTCGAGGTTTGAACCATGTGGACTTAACCAGCTTTATGCGATGATGAATGGGACCATCCCTGTTGTACATGCTGTTGGAGGATTGAGAGATACGGTTCAGCAATTCGATCCATATAATGAGACTGGCTTTGGGTGGACGTTTGAGAGGGCAGAGGCCAATAGACTGATCAATGCTCTAGGTAACTGTTTGAATACGTATAGGAACTACAAGGATAGCTGGGTGAAGCTTCAAAGGCGTGGGATGTTGCAGGATCTCAGTTGGGATAATGCTGCTAAATTATACGAGGAAGTCCTTGTAGCTGCAAAGTATCACTGGTGATCTTGAAATCATGAGCATGGATTGTTTCAATGAGCATTCAGTTCAATTTGGTATTATGTGACAGGGTTTCTGTTGGAGTGAAAGCAGATATTCGGGTGAAGTGATTTGATCTCTATCTTCAAATGAATAAAGCATGTTTCCTGTTAAATCATTTATGTTCAGTTTTCCTTTGATGTACCTATTTGTTCAGTTAAAAACCATCTCCCGATTTGTGAAGCTTTTCACATTTATCTCACGTTGTGTGTGTTTAGTTTTATATCTACTAATCCAAATGACATGCTTTCTGAATGTACGTTTTTTTCTCTCTTTCATGAACTGATAAATGTCTTGCACTCTTAGGGTGTGTTTGTGCACAATCACATAGTGAAAATGAGGGAAAGTGAATGAATGCCGGTCAAAATGAAAGTGATGGAACAAAAAAAAAGATTTTCCCTTTGACCAGTTTATATGTTGTTTGTAGTGGCGGAGTCAGGGTTTTTATAAAGGAGGGGGAGGGGCTTAATGTAATTTATATAAATATTTTTTAAAATTATATCATTATGTTTTTTTTTCAATAGCATAGATTAAAAATATGTACAAAATGAAATAAAGACATTCATAAAAAAACATATTACTGAATAATTATAAAAAATAATTATCATATTTTAAAACGATATGTCATATTTCATATTGATAATTCATATAAAAAATGTCAAAAGATAAATCTAATAAGCATACATACCTTTAAATTTGACTTCGACGCGGTTTCATATTATGAAAATGTTGAATGATTTGATTATTTTAGATATTTACACAAATATTTTAAACTTTAAATAAATTAGTAATAATGATAATAAGGTAAAAGGAAAAAAATTTATACCTTCAAAGTATTGATGGAAGAGATGAGAAGATTACAGATTGTAGATTCTTAATTGTGTGACATTTAATGGAACAAAAAGTAAAAATTATTTAGAGATGAAGATTGATATTAGGAACAGTTGAGATATAAAAAAGAAAAGAAAAAAAGAGATTCAAAAATTTATTTTTTTCAAGATGGGCACCTAGGTGAAGACATTGAGAAGTGGAATACATGCCTCTATAGCTGTTTGTGGGATATAGATAGAAGGAGGCTTGGGGTAAATGAAAAAAGAGAGTTAAAAATGACTTTTGTTATGTGGAGGGGGGAGGGTTAATTAAAAGAAGGGGTGGGTGCACACCATATACATGGATGGTCCAGATGGATAATAGAGGGTTGTTTTAATTTTATTTTATTTAGTTGTGAGTGGTTGCTGTTTAGGGAATTTCATATATAGGTAGAGCCTATGATCTTGGACCCTAATTAAAATTAATTTACAACAAAAAAATTAAAAGGATGTAGAAAAAAATTAAAAGGATATGAAAATAAATTAAAAAAATTCAAAGGGGCACCCCCCCCCCCCGGTCCTATGGTGGCTGAGATCTCTCTGATTCAGTGTTGAACTTTCAACGTGATCAAAAGACTTAAGACCGACTGTATCGGGTAAAACGACAGTTTTCTTGGCAAGAACGTGCCTGTAATGAAAAGTGTTGGAAAATAAAAACTATTGTTTGTGCCTGTAATGGATAAAAGAAAATAAAAACTGTTGTTTGTGCTTGTGATGGAAAATGATTAGAAAATAAAAATGTAATGTTTGTGTTTTCAAGAAAATGATACAAAATGAAAAAAAACATATATTTTAGCAATGAATTTAAATATAATATAAAAATAACATTAAGTAACAAATCAAGCATTTTTTCTTCTAACTTTATGGTCCACGTAAAATTCTTTTCTACACACCGTTCAAATGAAGCATTTCTTAAACAGACATATATAGATCATTTAATTAATCTCAGGTAATACTTAATATTGTCAAACATCTAATGAATTGAATGAATATATTTCTAACAAATGAAATTTTTAATTGAAATCTACCACAAACTCTAGAATTATCTCTGGAAACCACTTTTTTAATTTGAATCTTAAAATTTTCAAAAGATTGAGGGTTTTCAATTTTTTTTAGATGTTTTTTTCTTTTTTAACAAAATCTGAAAATCATCTTACTCCAAAAGAAAAAAGAAAAAAAAAACATGTTCTCTCACTTTCTCCCATTTTCCCTCACTTTCCCTCCTCTAGGAAGGGGAAATTTTTTCCCTCCAATCATAATAAGACAAAATAGTAAAGAGAAAGTGAGAGAAATTTTTTTCAAACACCAGGTTTTTAAGTGGTCAAAGGAAAAAATTTTACTTTCCTTCATTTTCTCTCACTTTCCCTTAGGCACAAACACACTCTTACTTTAAGACTTGTTAGAGGGGCACGTCTATCCCCACCAAACAAATTGCTCAATACATCACTAACCAAGTAACTATCACTACCTCTACCCACCAACTATCACTAACCAAGTAACTAAACCCACCAATTTATAAATACATCCTCATTGAAAAACTAACCCCACCCTACCCCTTTTCAAATACCATAATCTCTCTCTTCCCTAACTCATCTCATTTTAAACTTCCCCTTTCTCTCAACTTGACCGATTCATCCCCCTGGTTGACCTCCGCCAACGTGCCGATGCCACCTACCGTCATCTTCTGCCGCCCGCCATCATCTCATGCCATCATCGAAGACCTTTGCCTCTCTTTCTTTTTTTTCTGAACATTTCCGCACCCTCTTCAGGTACTTCAGCTTCTCTATGTTTTTGTTATTTTTGATGTTGAAACAGTCACCTACCTCTAATAGGGAATCATGGTGTTTGATTTTTTCATTGATTTTTTTTACATATTAAAAAAAAGTTTCCTCTATATGGGTTTTTATGAACTCTGAATTGCATAAAAAAAGAAGAAGAAATGGTGCATAAATCACCTTAAAAATTTTTAACTGTGTCATGTTCTGTGCCTCTGACTCAATCGAACAAGTTGTCTCCTTTATTAAAATTTTAGTTGCTTTGATTTTATTGTAAGGTTTTTTAGAGGGTTTTGGGTGGGAGACATGAAAGTATACTACATTAAGAAGTACAAAGAAATTAGTGAATGTTGGAGTGATGTATTTGTTCTGATAAAATGATCATATTAGTGAAAGATTTTTAATTTTCTTGGGTTGGATGTTAGAAGATATACCACTCTTCTGGTTCACAAGTGACTCTACAAAGAAGAGACGTTTAATTGAAAAATAGTTTGAGATAGTCTGAACATGTGTTACGAATGGGGATGGAAGGAATTTGTCCTTGAGGTTTTATAAGTTAAGTTATTTATAGATTTCTTTCTGAGTTCCTTTTCAATATTTTTTTGGAACCAATATAAAGTTATTATGATTTTCTTTACATTGATTTACAAGTTTGAAACATTTATTTTACTTGGGCAATGTTGTGGATGCACAAAATTTTTTATTAGATGTTTATGTTACAAGTTTGAAACATTTATTTTACTTGGGCAATGTTGTGGATGTCACAAAATTTTTTATTAGATGTTTATGTTGTAATGATATGCACATGGACGAATGCATCTTTAATGGTTATGCTATTGCAAATTTGCATGATCTACAAAGACTACCGTGGCATGATATGCAATTTACATTAAGAGATCGGGACTTCTACATATAATTGGGGTATTTGTCTTTCATTCGTGCAGCCTATAACAGCAGCATGTAAGTATCTTGAAGGTTTTCTCGTTAGGGGAAGCACCTTCACATCGGCACAAAGGCTTATTTTTGAAAGCATGATCCATTTCCTCAAAGACGGGACACCCCTCCCTTAGCAAAGTGAAGGTTGAAACAAAGGCATGATAGCAGGATTTGACCAATTTGTTAATGTAGAAGAATATTGTGTCATGTTTTGGTCGTTTAGGTACTTTGTGGATAGTTTGACATGTTTTGGCATGGGGTTGACCAATGTTGTAGCAGATCGGTCGATTGTTATTTTGTATAGACTAAACTGTGTGTTTTTTGGATGTCCAACTTTCTTGGTTAAATATGATATGAATGTTGTTTCTTTGACTTTTCAGTTGAGGATTTTTTTTCCTTTATTGATAGTTCAACCTCTGTCACATGTGTTAGGTTTTTATTGTAATTTATGTATAGGTCACTGCTAGCAAGTTCTGGACCTGGTTCGACCAATATTGGTCGCTCAAAACATACTATGACGACATGTTCCAGTCGATCTAGGAGTTCAAAGTCTCATTTTTTGGGTCGAACAGGGTCAGAAAGACTCACCTGGTTTTGGACTTGGTTCGACCCATATTGGTCGACCAAAACGTAATATGACGACCCATTCCAATTGATTTGGGATTTCAAAGTCTCATTTTTTGGGTTGAACGGGGGTCAGAAATGCTCACCTGGCTCTGGATTAGGTTCGACCCATATTGGTCGACCAAAACGTAATCCGACGACCTATTCCAGTCGATCTGGGAGTTCAAAGTCTCATTTTTTTTGGTCGAACGGGATTAGAAAGGCTCACCTGGCTCTGGACTAGGTTCGACCCATATTGGTTGACCAAAACGTAATCCAACAATCTATTTCAGTCGATCTGGGAGTTCAAAGTCTCGTTTTTTTGATCGAATGAGAGTTTTCATCTCACTAGGAAGGTGGAAACAACAATTCTATGTGGTTGTTGGTGGGGGAGAGATGCTCTTGGTAGGGTTAGCCACTTAGACGCATTGAAGATCAAAACATTGATCGTCGCCGACACAGTGAAGATCGATGTGAGTGATGTCGCCACGCCATTGATCATGTGTCTACCAAGGAAACCAATAAGCCCCCAGCAGGCTATGGTCAAGGTAAAGTTACAAGTAAATAAATTTGATAGGTTTTATCACAAGTCAGTCTTCTGAACACACGAGCGTTTGTGAGCAGGTTCAATTTTGGGGAACTTGGGGTGGCATTTTTTATACTGAGTTGCGGATTCTATGATGTGATGTATGTGAAGAAGGGATATTTTGTTTTTCTGTTCCTCCAAGGGACGGCGTTTCTTGTTGCGGGTGTCGGCTACGTTGGTACACTCGTCGCATGAAAGTGTTATTTTTGGATCCATTGATATGATTGAAGATTTTTTGGGAGGGGTTTCTCTGATTTTTAGATGTATATGTAATTTTTTTGCAACCCAATTGGTGGCAACATTTGAATGGAATGATGAAATAATAATTGACGAGTGGGGATAGAGTTGCCCCCACTAGGAATTGAGAATTTTGTGTCACTTGATGATCAGTTAGATAATTATGATTCTGATAAATTTTATGAGACCGATGAATGAATTTTGTATGGGATATCCAAGAATGGATATAGAAATGAAAAATTATAAATAAGAATGAATAAAACACTGATAGGGTCCGTTTGGTTCCGCGTTAGCTTTTTCAAAAAAATCCGCCCAAACGCGAAAAATTATAAATATCATTCGACTAGAGGTTCGATTTTTTGAATTAGCAACTTTTTCTACCAAACATTAAATTCCTTCCAGAATAAAACACTGTCTAAAATCATCTTAGCTTTATTCCAAAATCTACTTTTCAATCTCCAAACGGAGCCTTAGTTATTTTAGCACCATATGTTCTCCATAAAAAGTTTTTCAAGCCCCAATAGCAATAAAAAGGTCGTTTTTTTGTTTCATCAGGTTTTAATGGCTATACCCTATTAGCTTAGAATAAATCCCAGTAATTAATCTATAGAAAGTTAGAATTACTTGTCACTGATATAATATATGAAATTGTAACGCAATATATAATTCATTATGATAATATATACTCGGTTATATAAAATGAAAAAATATATACATTCTATTGATACATGTATACTTTATCATTCGAGCATATATTTTAAAAAAAATAGAATATGTGCAGATTACAAATAGGGTTGTAACATGTAAGGACTGAATTTAACATTTTTCATTTCTCCAATAACCAAAGCATTTCTTCACCAACCCAAAAATAAAATCTCAAACCCATCTCCCATTTCATTATTTAAAATGGTTTTTTATTTTTAAGTCCCCATAAACCATAGGATTTAGTTTTCGATCTCTCACTTCTTCATATTTTGATTTTAATCCCTAGATTTTTTGTTTTAGTCTCTAGGAGGGACTTATCCCAAATTATTTGGTTTTCTTTTTAGGGTGCGTTTGGTTGCGCGATTGCAAAACTGATTCTGCAGGAATCTGCGATTGCAAACCTGATTCTGCAGGAAGCTCACTTTCTCAGCTTTTTGAAATCGCAGCTTTTGGGCACTATTTGCCTGCAATATCTGGGTTTAAAACTACGATTACAAAACTGTTTGGTTGCACGATTGCAAACGCACCCTTAGTCACTGAGAGGGATTAAAAAGGAACATGTCCTTTAAATCTGGGGACTAAAACCAAAGTGTGAAGAAGTGAGGGATCGATCCCTAAATAGATAAATTTACAAAGACTTAAAACTAAAAAAACCTATTTAAAACTCATTTGGGTAGCGACATGCTATTCCAAATAATTTATATATTTATTTTAGTAACATTGAATAAATGATAAAAATAATAATGAAGTTTTTGTTATTTAATTAATGGTAAATAAAAAGTGAATAAGATATAATTAAATATTTATAAAATGTGAAAAAATAATTTAACACGAAACTCCTCGATTTATATGAGACAATGACAGTTAATTTAATATGTCAATTCTTATATAAGTGAAATAGTATAAGTGGAATAATACAATTGTTGGGGGACTGAAATAATATATATCAATATCAGCTCAATTATGTCCATTGATTTTTTTTTTTTTAGATTTATTCATCCATATTACATCATTTCTCACGACCTGGTTATGCACGCTAACTCCACACAAGCAGAAACGTGAGTTATACTCACTCACGAGGGAAATCAAAATTAATGGATCATGATCTATTAACGGGTTGGACCTGAATCCTACTGAATTGACATGATCCTCTCAGGCCTGTTTTAAAGGATGACTCTATATGCGTCCCTCTAAATTATAAGTAAACTCTTTTTATAAATAAGTCTCTCAAATTTTAGACATTAAAAGCTCCACTTATATAAACTTGATTCTTTAATTTTTGAATGCCCACCGTGTTATACGATTATACCTCTTCACAAAGTCGACCTGGCCCCCATTGTTGTTGTTATACCTCATCGTTGTTCTTCATCTCTGCATCGAAGGTTTGCCTCATCGACTGATCTCATATGCCTCCTCGTCATGCAAAAATTCTCAAAACCCTTAACCCTAAAATACTTTATAAATCCAAATCCTATACAAACCAATATGAATACAAATGTAATAAAAAATAAGTCAATATCAATAAATTTTGTACCTTATTATTTAGTGAAGAAGAAACCATGTTCAACTATAATAATAAAAAATATTTTCATTTGTCTTCTTTTCCACGCATGGAAGTATATGTTTATATTATAATTTACATGAGCTAGGGGCATACTTGTTAAAGGAATGTTAATTAAGCCCCCGTATGGATAAAGAATTAAGTTATTCTGATGTTTATAATTATTCTAATATATAAAAAAAATATAACTTTTTTGTTTGATTTTGTTTTTAATTATTCTTGTTGGAAAACATAATAATAAATTTAGTTGACCATTGATAAAATGTGAATAAGGATTTATAAAATTTAGAAAAATGATTTGACCTGTGATCTCCTTGATTTATAAAAGATGATAACAAATAATTTGACAGTATGACTAACATATTCAAATGAGTTGAATAACATGAAATAACTTAATTTTATGAGATAACATGAATAATTATATCGATTTATACCAATTAATTCTGACATATACATTATCATTTATTTCAACATTTCAAATACTCATTTTATCACTATTCTACCTTATGCCTGTTTATTCCAACCCTAATTTCCCAATAAAAAAAAATGGGCTAAAGATTTTCTTAAAAAATTAGGTGGGCATACTAATATCAAAGGGGCTTGTTCGAGGGGCGCAAATAGCTTTAAAACCCTACCAAGAGTCAAAACCCTACCCGCTCGAGACCTCCTCTCTCACCCGGCCACCTCCCTCTCTTCTTCGCCTGCCGTGATTATCTTCAAAGATCTGTCCCTTGCAAGCAAAGAAAGACATCCTTCACCGTAAGTGTTTGAACTTTTTATTCTTTGAGACCTTTTGAATTCGTTGCTGTCTTTCGATTCTTTGTTTATCCATTGTTGTTTTTGGGGGTTTCGAAGGGGGAACTGAGTGGAATCAGATCCTTCAAAAGTCTCTATATGATGTGGCGCCTTGAAACAGATTCAATGATTTCCATGAAACAATTTGGTGAAATTTGGGAAATTTGAGGTGGAGAAACACTAATTTGAAATAGGTTAACGTAAGAGCTATATTTTCAATCCTATGATATTTTCCGGTATGTTTGTTATTCATACTTTCACTTGCATATGTTGGAAAAAAAGTGACAAACAGAACAACTGTTCTTATTCAGATTACTCGAATTGATTGCTCAAGGAACAAGAGATGGTGAAGAAGAGCAAAAGTGAGGCCTTTTTTTATGGAGATATTTGTATTTCATATTATAAGTGATTTATATGATTTATCTGACATCAGTGTTTTGATTATATTTATTTTTATTGCTAATTTAGAGAGTAAGAGTAAGAGAGTGTCTCTAAAGAAGAAGTACAAGGTAATAAAAAAGGTGAAGGAGCACCATAAGAAGAAAGCAAAGGAAGCCAAGAAGCTTGCGGTGAATGGGAAGAGGAGGGTCGAGAAGGATCCGGGAATCCCCAATGACTGGCCTTTTAAGGAACAGGAGCTAAAGGCACTTGAGGCCCGCAGGGCGCGTAAGTTGGAGGAGGAAGAGCAGAAGAAAGCTGCAAGGAAGGAGAAGGTAATCTGTTCTTCTTTCATGCTTACACTGATATTTCTTTTTATGTGATATTGTTTGTATCTGTAGTTCATGATTATGTTGTTCCTTTAAACAAAGTCTCATAGTGTTGCAGTCCATGATTTGTATATTGAAAACTAAACATTCTGTCTAATAAATGCAGATTCTCACCATTTCAATGTCTCATTTCCGATGGTTAGTTATGTATCTAAATCACTTTGTAATAGCAGAAAGTAAGGCTAGAATGTTAATTCTCAACACATTGTGAGTCTTTTAGATAATTCAAACCATGTTCAATCTTAAATTTGATGATTGTGGGTTTGTGGTTATCTTGATACAAACATGTACTTTAACCTAAACATATGGATTCAAGGAGAAAATGAATGTGAAACATAAATTCAGATGCCTTCTCTCTTTGAATTGCATGCCATTTATTCACATGCTTGTTTGCTAGTCTATAAATAATGATCAGATTGTTTCAGTTCTGTTTGTAGACTAGGAATGGCTGTTTTTGACCTCTTCACGTCGTCTAATTTTCTCATTCCAGCAGAATGAAATAAATGCCTTCACAAGTCGCAACAAATATGTGATGTATCATTGTTTAGTAATATTTTTCCTTTGGATCCCACTAATGTGTATGCATGCACTGGTATAAACCAAGAGCACATAAGTTGTTGGTGAAAGATATCTTTTCTGATGAATGCACATACCACCTTGGTAAAAAGTCTCATTCTGTAATGTTGCACTCGGTTTGCTACAAGTATGATCAATCTTCTTAAAGATGATGGAAATTGTACAATATGATGGGTTGAAATGGCATAAAATGGAGCATGAATTTGTTTTTTTCAGATAAAGATAAAAAATAATAATGAATCTTAAATCACAAAATGTACGACGAATGCTGGAATCCTTAGAAAGCATGTAGATTTTTGAAGAAATGTAGAGTTATTTTTCGTAAAAAAAATTAACTGATGGGAAAAATTATGTAATAGTTATGGACCAACCTGAGTTCTCTAAGAAGTTTGTCTCTGTATTTTATGTAAAATTAATAACCACTTTGGGAGTTTATTATGTAGCGCCTCTTTCTATGTTCTACAACTTTTCCCATTTTTTAATTGTATAGTATTCCTAGACAGATACAGTAAATTTGATGTAAATCAAGATGCAGATCACACTACTCTATACTTCTATAACTATGGGTTTGAACCCATTACTCAGTTATATTACTAACAAATGCTCTTGGGTTCGAGCCCAGCTGACCTGTCCACACACATGAAAAAATAAATTTTCTGACAAGTATAATTAAATATGATAATGGAAGAAGTATCAAGTTTCAAATAGATGAATGTACTGTTTCTTCTACACCATATGCTATATATTGGCTGATGATGATTTCTGTCAAAATTCCAATGATGACTTAATAAATGAATGGAATCCCATACTTGCAGGCTCGAAAGAGAAAGTTAGGGCTGCTAGAAGATGATGAGAAATCCGAATTGGCTGATATAGCATCCGCTGAGGATAATGAGCTTGCTAACAAAACCACAGCCAAAGGAATTTCTGGATCTGCTAAGAGCCATGGTGAGTCAGATTTCAATGGACACCTTCCAACCTTGCAGTGGTCTTGTATCTTCTTTTCCTTTTTTTTTTTTTGCCTGCCATTTCTTAGAAAAACTCTCGTTCACAGATCACTCTGAAAGGGCTTTCTACAAGGAATTGGTCAAAGTCATTGAAGTGTCTGATGTCATTTTGGAGGTTCTTGATGCACGGATCCCCTCGGCACCCGTTGCATTGATATGGAAAAGATGGTGCTGCAGTCTGGTCCAGATAAACATCTTGTATTGCTACTGAATAAAATAGGTATGCTATAATCATCCATGAAGCTTTTAAACTGATTTTCTCGTCCTGTATCACATTATTTTTTCATATATTCACTTTGCTGTCAAGTTCATGGGGTTTTGTGTATTGAGGAAAACATCTTTTAGCTTGCCATTCCTTATATCTCTGGATTAGAAATTTCATGTCTTTCAGTATGTTCAAACGTTTTCTAAACCGAGTGTTCATTCAAAAAACATGAAAAGAGGTAAACTTCCATATTCATGGAACGTGTTCCTGTGAGGTGATTCGTTTATCAGGATATGCATTACTGTTACTCTGTGTCCAATCAGTTATAACCATGCTAGGGATTTCTTGACTTTGACTGGGATCTGATGGGTCCCAAGTTCCCAACTGATTCGTGGCACCTGGTGCGGTTTAAACTCTCCATTGCTTTTTATTTTTGCCATGCATTTAAAGGGACCATTTCCAAAATAAAAATTACTTGGCTATGGGTTATATGTGTAATAGTTATGGTCAGTGGTCTTATTTGATTGTCTTCATTTCAAGCTAGTGCCACGTGAAATGATTGTTACTTGCCACTCTTTGTCATCAGACCTGGTTCCTCGGGAGGCTGTGGAAAAATGGCTCAAGTATCTCAGGGAGGAATTTCCTGCTGTAGCTTTCAAGTGCAGCACCCAACAACAGAGATCAAATTTAGGTTGGAAAGCTGCCAAAAAGGCTGCTAAACCAAGTAACATCTTGCAGACCAGTGATTGCCTTGGAGCTGAGACTCTATTGAAATTGCTGAAGAATTATTCAAGAAGTCATGAGGTATTTTTCCCCATCCCACCCCCTTTCTCCACACTACACTCTGTGCAAAACTCTTAAATCCCTCGGGTTAACCATCAAACATTTGTCCACTGTTTTGCTCTTTACCTGTCTGCTCGTGGATTCTCTAATATCGGTTTAGATAGTATAAAAAATCATCAGTTCCTTGGATCATCATTTATTACATTGTCTCTTTTTTGTTAACGCAAACGGTAGGGATATGCTTTCACATTGCATTGTCTAATTAGCATTGTTTTTTTTGTTGGTTTCATTAGCATGTTTTGGGAAGTTTATATATGTTGGTCTGGATGAACAAAGAGCTAGTCTATCTCTTTTTTTTTTCTTTTTTTTTCTGGTGTTGTGTAATTTCTCGAATGACAAAAGTTAAATGATTCTTTTTTACTGGATCATAATCTGTCTATCTCTTCTTTGTTTTGACAGCTTAAGAAGTCGATTACTGTAGGCATTGTTGGACTTCCTAATGTTGGTAAGAGTAGTCTGATCAACAGCCTGAAACGATCACATGCAGTCAATGTTGGTGCTACACCTGGACTGACAAGAACAATGCAAGAAATTCAGTTAGACAAAAATGTGAAACTATTGGACTGCCCCGGTGTTGTAATGATCAGAGCCAGTGATAATGGCACATCAGTAGCTCTTCGCAACTGCAAAAAGATTGAAAAGTTAGATGATCCTATTAGTCCGGGTAATTGAACTGCATTTCAGTTTTCTTTTGTCTTACCATTGTTCTTCCTTTTGAAGATTATCATATTCTGGGTACTACTACTATCTGTAAGGTAGAAGTTAATCATCAATATGTGCATGTCTGAATCAGTGTTCTCGAAAAGTATATTTTGTCCAATTACTTTTTATCTGAGACTTATAAGTCAATTTTCAATATGTGCACTCATGAATCAACATTCTCACCAGGTTCATTATCTCATTATGTTTTGTCTGAAAATATAAGAAACTCCAATATTATGTGCATTTGTGAATCAAAATTCTTACAAAAGTTTATTTTGTGTCTTGTATTATTATCTGCAGTTAAAGAGATTCTTGAGCTTTGTCCAGCTGAAAAGTTGATGTCTCTATACAAATTGCCAAGCTTTAGCACCGTTGATGAATTTCTTCAGAGAGTGGCAACTGTCAGGGGTAAGCTAAAGAAAGGAGGTGTTGTTGATGTTGAAGCTGCTGCAAGAATAGTGCTGCACGATTGGAATGAAGGTATGTCTACTTCTATATGCTTATAATGCGAACAAGGTTCACTGTGATGATGGCAGATTCATATAATATCATTCATGCATTGGAAGAAATTTGTTAGTCACTGCAACGGGATTTTTCTACTTAATTTGAAGATCATACATTAATCACACTTGTAATCTTTCAGGTAAAATTCCATACTATACGTTTCCCCCAGTCAGGAATCAAGGAGAGACATTTGAGGCTGCCATCCTTTCTGAACTAGGGAAAGAGTTTAGTGTGGATGAAGTTTACAAGACAGAGTCCTCATTTATTGGAGCCTTACATCTGCCGAGGAATTCAAGCACGTTGAGGTGCCACCAGGTGCACCACTGAATTTTGATGAGCAAATGCTAGAGGTATGTCTTGTGACAATTTAGATTAACATAAAATGGTAGTAGCAATCTGATTGGCTGTATTTCCTGATCTTTCAAACATGCGAGATAATCTGAAGTTCTGAACATGCTGACATCATTTCTTTTATTCAACTGGTATGATATCAGTGTCCCTTCATATTCAATGCAGCAACAGATTTAGTTTCTGGGAGCACTTTCTGTAGTGAAAATGATTATATCAAGTTCATGTTAGACCCACTAAGATGCTCAGTTGGTGTACTGCCATTAAGTTTTACTGAGCGATTGGAACTATATCTTCATTTGTCCTACATAAGTTTCAATTAATGATAAATTTCAATTATAGATACCATATGTTCTGTAGCTATTCTGCTACTAGGATGTTTATTTACTAAATGGGTAATCTAGATTAAGGTTTGGTGCTAGCTAACCACAGCTTGACTGGGAACTATAAATTGTGTAATATGAGCAACTTTACAAGATATTTGGGAAATGGCACATCAACAGGATATTTGTTTTCAAATTTATTACCTGTAAATATTTTTATGCTCAGTACATATTTTAGCTTCAAATTAACAATAAATTTCAATTTTTATAAAACAAATTTCAATGATAGATGCCACATATATGTTATGTTGCTTTTCTGCTACTAGGTAGTTTATTTACTAAATGAATAATCTGAATCAAAGCTTGGTGCTAGCTAACTACAGCTTCACTGGGAAGCCTAAATTGTGTTATATGTGTAATTTTATGATATATTTGAGAACTGGCACATAAGTAGGATATTTGCTTTCAAATTTGGTACTTGTAAACTTGATATGGCATGCACTATGGGATGCAATGTAAAAACTTGTTTCTTCTGCACCAATGGAGGTTTGCAACCTGTAGACATAAGCTGTTGGGAAATTTGTATATTTATATGATGGCACCAAATTATACAGTTAATCCCTATTATGTCGCTATCTCACATCTAGTGATGTTGAACAATTCTTCCAGGATGATGCACCATCTAAAGTGGTGACTCGGGATGACGATGAGCAGATGGCCTCTGTTGATGGGGATGCCTTGGAAGCCAAAGGTAACAACAACCGCAGACAAAACGATAAACTTTACACTGCGGAAGGTATTCTAAATCCACATGCACGAAGAGCAGAGAAGAAGAGGAGGAAAGCTCTCAAATCAGCAAAAGCGAACGAAATGGATACCGAATACGACATTGAGAAGGATGATGGAATGAAATCCGGAGACAATGAGGGAAGTGATGTCGGGAAAATTGAGAGCGGTGGTGATCATGGCAGGGAAGCGCCAATGAGTGGTGTCGAATTGGATGCGTGAAGGAAATTCCGAGTCTACAGATGGGCAGATTATCCCTCTGTACAAATTGTTTTCAAATGGAGTGTTAACCATTATAGGTGGTTATCAAATTTTGGTTCACTTATTCAGGGTAAAAACATATTTAAGGTTTTGTTTTTGTTGCAGCATTCAGCTTATTGAGATGATTATTTAATATTCCTGATAATTTTGGTAATTCTTATGCTGCTTGACTTGTATTCGGCATATTTTTGAGGCACACTAGGAGCCCTCCCATTGATCTTAAAAAAAAAAAACTTCAATCTTTCGATTTGTTAAAATGAACATTTTTTTTGTATGACTACATATCATATATTTTTCCGTGTGAACATTCCTTCTTATTACTTCATTATAGGAGTTCGTGGACATTTATGTCTTGTTAAATGAATTATGTATTTTTTTTAAAATTCAAAGCATGTGAGAAATGCTCGTGTGACTACTACTCAGAACATCCTAATCTAAAGGTTTTTTTGCATATATACTTTTGTTAAACCTTTATTTCGTTAAAATACCCTTGAAAAATTCATAAGTTGTGCGTTCATCCTTTGCAATCAACAAGCTTGAGCTGAAGTTAATTTCTTCGTCAAGAGACCGTTGGCACCATAAAAACGGTTGAAATGGTCAAACTAACCATGGATTTATCATCTTCTTCAACCTCCCACCCAAAATTAACACATTTCTTTACCCCAAACCAATTTCATCCTCTTCTTCAACCTCCCACCAAATCTTCTTCGCCTGGACCCATTCAAGACTCAAAACCTTCATACAAAAATGAGTTCATCTTAAGCATCATCAACTCTTCATAAAGGAGAAAAAGAATGTTAGGCTTTTATGTGAGCTAGGGTTTAGGGTTTTTGGTGGGGTTTAGAAGAAATAAATGAGGGTAGTTTTATAATTGCACGTTCATAGATAACCAATTAACTAGGATTTGATACCGGAAGTTAACATCGTGCAATGGAGGGGTATGAATGCACAATTTATAAATTTTTCAAGGGTACTTTTGGACAGACCATTTTAAGCGGTGCATTTTTACAAAATCGAGATTTAAGAGGGGTGTATATATGCAAAAATACCCTACTTTAAACCAGCTCAATCAGTGGCTCACATGCATGACTTGTCATCAATTTAGGGTGTCTTATTAATTGATTTCTTCATGACATAATATATGAAATCAGTTTTCTGAAGACCTATGTTTAGGAAGAGCAATGAAAACAGTTGGCTGATTAAAACTTTGGGAATCACAGTCATCACTACTCTTTCAATAAATGGTACTCATCTGTTTTGTTCAATTTCTTAATATATATATGAAAATGATTGCGTGCGGGCGAATGGCAGGTGCGGTCGCGACGTGGGTCGTTCGATCGCGAGTCCATCGCATCCAACGGTCGAGATGAATCGTCCCCGACCGTCCGATGCGATGGACCCGTGATCGCTGCCGCACCTGCCGTTCGCCGCACGCAATCACGTCCCTATATATATATATATATATATATATATATATATATATATATATATATATCGGACGGCTGCCGCACGGTGCGGCCGTCGCACCTCATCGCGGTCGTATATGTACACACACACACGCTCGCGATTAGGTGCGGTGTACGGCAGGTGCGGCCGCAACGTGGACCGTCCGATCGCGGGTCCATCACATCCAACGGTCGATATGAATTGCATCCGACTGTCCGATACGATGGACCCGTGATCGATGGCCCGTGATCGCTACAGCACCCGCCGTTCACCGCACATAATCGGATGCCGACGATTAGGTGCGGTGTGCGGTCGGTGCGGTGCGCGACGTGGGCCGTCCGATCGCGGGTCCATCGCATCCAACGGTCGACGTGAATCGCACCCGACCGTCCGATGCGATGGACCCGTGATCGACAGCCCGTGATCGCGCACCGCACCGACCGCACACCGCACGTAATCGGTTCCCTATATATATATATATATATATATATATGAAAGGGACGTGATTACGTGCGGCGAACGGCAGGTGCGGCAACGATCGACGTGGGCCGTTCGATTACGGGTCCATCGCATCGGACGGTCGAGATGCGATCGCTCACGTCGACCGTTGGATGCGATGGACCCGCGATCAACGGCCCACGTGATCGCGGCCGCACCTACCGTTCGCCGCACGCTAATCACGTCCCTATATATATATATATATATATATATATATATATATATATATATACACATAGCTCGAGTGATTGGGTGCGACGGAACGACGGTGCGGCAGCGACGTGGGCCGTTCGATCGCGGGTCTATCGCATCCAACGGCGATCGATGTGAATCGCACCCGACCGTCCGATGCGATGGACCCGTGATCGACGGCCCACGTCACTGTCGCACCCGCCGTTCCGTCGCACCTAATCGGTTTTCTATATATATATATATATATATATATATATATATGGAAGTGATTCAGTGCGGGAATGCGGGAAGCGATCACGGGCCGTCGATCACGGGTTCATCGCATCGGACGGTCGGGGGCGATTCATCTCGACCGTTGGATGCGATGGACCCGCGATCGAACGATCGACGTCGTTTCCCGCATTCCCGCACTGAATCACTCGACTATATATATATATATATATATATATATATATATATATATATATATATATATATATATATATTCACAATTTGGAATCAAAATTTACTTCACCCCAAATTTAATTTAAAGAACTGATTCTGATGGAAAAAAAACTACATTAAAATTAGAATTAAACAAAATGGATTTCATGTTTGGATTAATAAAAGAAGTGACAGCAAATGAGAAGGGAACATCGCCCATTTATACAAAGTCCTCTCTCCCATTGAATTATTGAACTAAGAAGTGTCTGTTCATAATTGGAAGACATGCATCATCATAAATTCATTGGCTGCATTGGTTTGGGATTCTAACTGATGAGAGGAGACAAACAAAGCCTGCAGACTGCAGAGATGGCCATTCCATTATGACAATTGTGGAGAACCAAAGGAAACTATAATTAGGGCTTCAATGCATGTGAATGTTTATACCATGTTTTATGATTGGATGGTCCCTCAAGTGGTGGTGTTGTTGCAACAGACCATCATATAGTGTGTTCATGCATATTGTAACTATCACAACCACAAATTCTGTTACAGAAAAATCACTAATGAATGTATAGTCACCAAATACAATTACGTGACGTGTCAACTATTCATCCGTCCGTATCATAGTACATGTCACTGGTGATACACAAACCTGAATCATTTTCAGAAGGCATGATAAAACATATCATCAAAGACTGCGATCGCACAAAATACATCACAATCACTTTTGTAGTTCTAACATGTTTTGAATTTTATGAAAATATATATTTAAATAATGAAATACATATTATCACAAAAAAATGAAGTACATACTCAAATGAATTTATATTTTTCCTAATTTAGCAAATATATTTGTTAGAGATTTCACACATTAAATGACAAGAGCAATGGACATGGTCATTCACTTGAGAGCATGTGTTACTAGGTGTTTTGTATAGAAGTAGCTAGCTTTGCACATTAATTCATTGAAGAAGCTAAGAGTGGTGAAATTTTCCTTTGTTGTGAGAATCAAGTATGAAGTCCTCTCTCCAATTATCACTCCTATTCCATTATGGCCAAGGTTCTCCTATTATGGATTCTCATAATTTTATGGGTCTGCCTGGCTGGCTACGTAAAGTTGGATTCAAATAACTATTCAGTATATGAAACCTGTGATGTGAGACAATTAGAATCAAGAATTCAAGAATGCACAAAGTTCATATGATTTTAGATAGAAATTCAAGACCATACAATCAATGCAAATATTATTTTTCCCAATTAGGTAGTCTCTAAGGTGGTTCTTTGATTAAAGCCTGGGTTATGCGATTGAATATTGTGGTGGACCACATCTTGGGGAGTCCAGTTGTGTTCCACAGTGCATGTCTACTTCATAAAACCTGTTATGTGTCAATTTTTTAATTAGAAGAAAAGTTATGTTTTCCAATATTGATGTGTTCCCCATTATTACATGTATACGTTGGCTATTCTTTTTTGGTTTCTCTCCTCCTTGAACATGTGAAAAATGGAGCTTATAAGGTCTCAAATGATGACATTCTTGATTCTTATATATGATGTCTGTTAACCCATGGTATCTTTGTAACTCTTAGGGTGCGTTTGATTGCGCGATTGCAAAATTGATTCTGCAGGAATCTACGATTGCAAAACTGATTCAGGAAGCTTACTTTCTTAGCTTTTTGAAATCGCAGCTTTTGGACACTATTTGCCTGCAATCGTTGAGTTTAAAACTGCGATTACAAAACTGTTTGGTTGCACGATTACAAACGCAGCTTTCTGCAATCACAATCGCAGCACAATCGCGCAACCAAACGCACCCTTAGTAAGAGAGTTTGAGTTAAATTCCTTCTAAGCATGAAGCATGTCATGTACACCCTAGTTCTTCTTTTCATGGAGTATTATATCTCTAACAAGCCTATTAAAAATGAGGAGCTCATTTTAGATCACATGTTACAATAGTTTGAGTTGAATCTGGATACCAAATATAGAGAATTTCTATGTGGATCAATGAAAAAGTATCACATAAATAATAAAAATATAATTTTAATAGGATATATGGTGCATTCTCACTTTCTCACAGGGCAATACAGTTTATCATATTGATTAAACTCATTTAAAAATGTAAGAATATGTCACTGTGCATGTAAAATTTATAGCATGGTCATGAAATCTCACTAAAAGAACATATTTTTGCAAGGTATATATTATTATTATTTGTTGTTGTTTGTGTGTTGTGATGGGAGAAGTGAAGATGTGAATTGAAGACATGGAATCATCTACCTGAACTAAAGCACCACCACCAATTAAGGAAACATTTTTGGTGAGTCAGTTTCGAAATTCACTTCTACAAGCTGAAGAGACCAAGAGGGAGTTTGCACTCTAAATGCAACAGCATATTCAGAAGAAAAAAAACTGTGGACCTCAGCTTACCAAATCTCCAAGAAAACACATGGTCTATTAACTCCATAAGCTCCACATGAAACAAACCATTTTGATGGAAATAAAACCCCCCATAGGCTTTCAAACTGAAGATGCCATCCCTCCATCACTTGCACATAAAAAAAAACAAAATAATTGTGTGAGAGATGGAGACGAAGATGGCGATAAGAGGCGTCGTTGTATTTGTCTTGCTCACGATCTTCATCGTAAGCGCGAGCGCCCACGAAAACATGGACGCCCAAATCATAAGTCCTTCGAACCAATATCTCGAAAACGGTAATCCCCCCAACACATTACATCTTATTTTTGTCACTTGAAGTTTCACTAATAAAACTAATGAACATTTTTACTAGAGAATTCGTTACGATCAATATTGATCTCCATCGCTGAGTTCCTCGAGGGATCTATTACTAGCATCAAACACGTCACCTCGATATGTTGGAAGCAGATTAAATTGGGGTGGGGAAAGGCCAATTTGGTGCTCGAGGTGGTCAGGGTGAAGGCGATGATACCGGCACACAAGGTCATGGTGATGTTGTGCTTGGCGATGTCTGTAATCTTGATCACCGAGAAGCTCTTCCAGGGGACGACGAGCCTGGCCGCGAAGGTTTTCAGGTTACGACCGGAGAAGCGTTTCAAGTGGGAGGCCATTAGAGAGGATGTTGAGGTTGGCAATGCAAACTTCCCCATGGTCCTTGTACAAATTCCCATGTACAATGAAAGAGAGGTATCTCACCAACTCTCTAGCTTTTATAAGCTAACTTTGATGGGTAAGCACATTATGGTATCTTTTTGAGAATATCTTCTTGTGAGTTTTTTTGGAATACAGGTTTACCAGCTCTCTATTGGAGCTGCATGCAATCTAATTTGGCCACATGATCGAGTGATAATTCAAGTGCTTGATGATTCAACCGACCCGGCTATAAAGGTATGTGTCACATGATTCATAATCACATATAATAAGGTTACAAATTAGTTATCTAGATTGGCTAAATGTGGGGCTTCTATAGAAGTTCCCATGCAAGGCCTTTTAAAACGTCACAAGATAACCAATCTCCTGCATAAGATGAGATCTAGTCAGTGTCGAATTTCATCAATTCTTGTTAGTCTCTATTACGAAATAACATGTTACCTAGCATATTTTATCACATGTAATCTGTGTTATTTTAAGTCACATGTCATGTTTTGATGTTCTCAAAACATATCGATTTTTTTCCAGTTAATATCCCTTGTTAAACAAAAGATCTCATTAAATCATTACAATTGATGCATTGTAACTGAAGTTATTAACATCTACTATTATTAGTTTATTGAATTGGCTACTATTTGGACTAACTAAATATCAAAATTCTCTAGGAACTAGTGGCCAAGGAGTGCGAGATGTGGGCGATGAAGGGGAAGAACATAAGATACGAGACGAGGGACAACCGAAGCGGATACAAAGCGGGGGCTCTGAAAAAAGGGATGACCTACGACTACGTTGGACAATGCGACTACATTGCCATCTTCGACGCAGACTTCCAACCCGAATCGGACTTCCTCACAAGGACCATTCCCTTCCTCTTGTATAACCCGGATGTGGCGCTCGTTCAAGCTCGTTGGAAATTCGGTACGTGGCTTCTTATTGTATATTATGCTAACACTTGTGATCTTGTTAATATATAGTACTAATGGATGTTATTTTGTTTTCCTACATTCAGTAAACGCAGATGAATGTTTGATGACTAGACTACAAGAGATGTCCATGGATTACCACTTCAAGGTGGAACAAGAGTCTGGTTCAATCATTCATTCCTTCTTTGGTTTCAATGGTATGTGATTATTTATATATCTAATTAGGAGGCATTGAATGAATGATCAACTTTTTTGTGCTTAAGAATGTTCTAACAGTGGCAAAGATTGGTTGAGTTAGTTGTTGATGACCAAAGAGGATATAATGCTTCGATAATAATAAGAATTCAAACTATGTTAAATAGGTCACTGAAGGTTTCAACCAAAATCTGCCAACATTACTAGATGGGGGTTGTTACAAGCATTCCTTATTTACACTATTGTGTACAATCCCATTTGGCTGATGAGATATATGCTTTGTTAGATGGAACATATAACCTTATTTTTTTTACCTTTTATGTTAAGTATACACTTTCTAAAGACATATTTTGTTACACGAAATATAAACCTTAAGAAGTGTTGTCCCTGACATTATTTTTATTAGATTCATTCTTTGCTTTCCATTAATCCAAATCCAGATATACTCATTATATCATATATTCAACTAAATCTTGTTCATGCATTAATACAATGATTCATATAGGGACCGCCGGCGTTTGGCGGATCTCCGCCCTCCTCGAAGCGGGAGGTTGGAAAGATCGAACAACCGTAGAAGACATGGATTTGGCAGTTCGAGCTACTCTTCAAGGTTGGAAGTTCGTGTATGTAGGGGACATTAAGGTATTGGACCTTAATTATCACAATGTCATAACAAACTTAATATCAGTTATGAAAAATCAGATGAGACATTCATTTCATCTTCATATATATAGGTTAAGAGTGAACTTCCTAGCACATTCAAGGCCTACCGCAACCAGCAGCACCGGTGGGCGTGTGGCCCGGCAAATCTGTTCCGAAAGATGGCTTGGGAGATCATCAAAGCAAAGGCTAGTAATCACTTCCTTCTAATGTTCAATGACCAATGATAATAAATTAGTCTAAGCTTTACTTAGGATGTATTTGAAAATATGTTTGGACATCTTTTGAAGATAATTAGTCCAAACTCGTTTTTAACGCCTCTAATAATACTAGTTTTTGAAGAAAGTGAAAAACATATTCTAGTTATAAAAAACAGCTTGTCAGAAATCTAATAAAGGTACGCTTTCCCAAATGCTATTTTCAAATGTTGCTTAAGTAAATGTTGTTTTCCAAAACGCTATCTTAATCATTCATCAATTGCAGAAAGTATCGTTGTCGAAGAGGTTCTACTTGATCTACAACTTCTTCTTCTCTCGAAAGCTCGTCGCCCACATCGTAACTTTCTACTTCTACTGTGTTGTGATCCCCACCGGAGTCTTCATCCCTGAAGTGGTGATACCGACGTGGGCGGTCGTTTACGTGCCCACCACGATTTCCATTCTCAACTCTGTTGGAACACCAAGGTTCAACAAACACCCAAATTCATCTTTCAATACAGTTATATAAGATGTGAATTTCTAACTTCATCTAATGCACAGCTCCCTCCATCTGATCATCTTCTGGGTCTTCTTTGAGAATGTGATGTCACTGCATCGAACCAAAGCAGCCATAATTGGCCTTTTGGAGGTGGGAAGAGTGAATGAATGGATAGTCACTGACAAGCTAGGGGACACTCTCAAGAATAAGAACAAGCAACCAAGCAACAATGTTGTCAACAAGTTCCGAACCAAGATTAGCGAAAGGTATTCAAAATTCTTATTCACTTTGATTCTAATGTAGTTCTTCTTGTTTTCACTAAAGATCATGAGTTCGAGTCTTACTCCTGCTGATAAGAGAAAACTAATATACCAGGATAAATTGATTCATATAATCTTCGTCTTTGAGTATATGTAGGATCCATCTCTTGGAGATTGGCCTTGGATTTTACCTTATAGCATGTGCGTGGTATGACTTCAACCATGGAAAGAATCACTACTTCATCTACATCTTCCCGCAATCGTTTGCGTTCTTCCTCCTTGGTTTTGGCTATTGTGGCATTTAATTCTCCGAATTGAAGTAGACGATGCAGAATTTCAGTGATGCGCGTTCGCTTGCATCTATTCGACACACATCAGTACAATTTTTCCTTTTTTTTCCTTCGAGTCTCTTGTTTCCAAAACATTCGTTCATGAACTTGTGTTGAGATTCTTTTTTTTCATATTTTGCTTAGACAATGGTGATCTTATTGATCCTCCGGACACACAATAAGATAAGGGGGGGAATCAGAGAATATCATGAGAGTAGGCTTTTGAGGCTGTGTTGGTTTTGTAGCTCCAAAAACTATGTATGGTTTTGAGCATTGTTACTGTCTTTGGAATTTTTAATAAAGGTGATTACAAGTAAAATTAGCTGATAATCCAAGTTTCTTTAGTTATCTTTTTCTCTTGTTAGCAACACAAATTAAATTGGTGACATATTGAATCCTGAAAAAATGTTTCCGAAAGATGCGCATCAACTTTTCATGCACACAATGCAAATACTATACAAGGACCATAAAAGGGTATTATAAACAATGAATGTCACTATTTCCATTGCCTGACCAACTTACCTTCAATGTTTAGGCTAACTAGAATCCAAGATAACATAACAATAGCTTTCACGCAAACTACTATTTCATCACACTTAAAAGAATATTAAATGAAGATTAATAAATTCATTCAATCTACTTATCTGCACTAATCCACCCCAAATATAGTTACAATTATTCAAGTGGAGTCTCAATTCATTGATCCAAAATTTGACAAATTTGGTCATTATAGGTGGTTAAACCGAATCCGAACTGATCCAAACCGAGTTTTTTTTACGGATTTTAGTCGATATATTTTTTGTTTAGTTTGGGCATGAATTGAAAAATTAATAAACCATTCTACTTTGGTTTATGTTTGATTTTACGTTAAAAAAATCGAATTAACCGACCCGAACTGAATTAAATTTAAACACATGATAATTCATAATCAATATGATTTAAATAATTCTTTTTATATTAGAAACTATATTGTTTTATACCATTAATATTCATAACAAATAAATATAAATTTATACCATCAATCGTAGTCTTTTAATATTTGGATTAACCAAATAAAGTTAGATTCGGTCAATTCGGTTTTTTGTTTACATATAATTATTATTTGGTTTAATATGAGTTTGTAAAAAATCGAATCTATATAGACCGAATTGCACCCTGTTGGTAACCAATTGATTTTACCCAATAGTATGAGGACATGTCCAATCCCATCATTTTTTATATGTGTGTTGTTCTAAATCAGTTAAGATCACCAAAACTAATTATTTGTTTTGCTTTCACTCCTTTTTTCTTCTTTTGACTTTTGGGTGACTAGCCTAGAGTATTAGAACAACTTATAAATTCATTTTAAATGGAATTATACATTGCTTTTTATGGATCATTTAGGAAATAATGGATATGGTGCGCGATCTAAATAGCTGAATAAATTAAATTTCTTATGTGATTAGGTTCAACTGAATAAACTGTCTCCTGCATAAAAGCTAAAGTGAGTAAATATGTTTCGTGAGGCACACAGTCATTTGTATGCAGTTTCTGAACATTTACTTTTGTTCATGCACCCAAACAAAACTATACAGGTTTCATTCTTTATTGGATGTCCAATTTGAGAATATGAAGTGGACCTATATATGGAAACAAACAAATTTAGTGATGGTCCCCACCATACAAATATTCCTCTGTATGTTCCTTGCCAATGATGATTTAATGTAAACTTTCATGAAACCAATCTGGATTGTGTCAAAACAATATTGATGTCTAGATGATCCAATTGCCTTATGTAAGGTTCCCAGGGAGGCAGTGAAAGCTCCTGAAGTTTGGACAAAGCATGCTAGAAGGCTTCAATCTAATGGGTTTTCTTTATATTTACAGATGATATGATTAGAAAATGGTTATCCCCTGTGATATCGTCTGTTTCTTTTTGTATAGAACAGCCACAGCTGCCTACAGATTATGTATAGTAAAACCTGTGTAGAAAAAACAATATTGATGTCCAAGGTACAACCAATAAGACCTTATTGAAACCCATCTCCCGGCCAACAGCAATAAAAAAGAAAAAGGAAAATGTTACACCATACTCATGCAATCACTTTTGCTATTTTTTTCTAAGAATGTATATTCTTGTCTAATGAAGTTCAACTGAATTGAATGCATATCTTCTAACCAACCACTTGTATATATTTTAAGTCATAACCAAGTATGCAACATCATCCATGAGCTTCATTAATACAAGAGAAACAAAGAATATATAAAAATGGTGGCATGATGCCATAAAAAAAGCTATATAAAATTTTGAATAAGCAAAAGGGTCAGACAGAAGCAGTATGGGTATATAGCCAGGCAAAAGGGGGGGGGGGGGGGGGGGGGGGGGGCTCAGGGAATAAATCTATTTTAGGAAAAATACCGTGGATGATGTGAACATTTCCGCATGATGATTTAACGATTTATAGAATGCTCTTCATTCATAGACAGAGAGCCTCCAAGCATGTTAATTCTCGGTTGAATGAATTTGTCCTGCTTTTCTTACATCCCTTGCCATGCATAGGGGGCGTCGAGCTTCCAGATTTCGGAACAGATGCTTTGTCTTCATGTGCATAAGCATCCATTTCAAGCCTCCTCTTTGAACCAGCAAACAATTTAAGCCCTGAAAAAAATCAGAAGCAATTGTAATATAAATTAGATGCCAATGATTAGATGTAGGAGCATTATAGAATCAACGTAATAACCTACCTTGGAGAGTGTTGGAAATGCTTGGTTCAGTTGGGGTTTCACCACAGCTACAACAGATTTCTTGAGAGGTGCAACCAGTCAGCTGTGTTTTTCTGCATCTCAAGGTGAAAAATTGTAATGAAACCAATGAGAGCAGCATAACTGGAAAGATGAGGGATATGTGTGATAATTTGGATCTTGTGAGTTGCGACGGGAAACATAGGCAAATGAGAAAGAACATCATATTTAACAAAGAAAAACATATAACTGAGAATAAACAATTTTACGAAATGGAGGAAAAATGATGACTTCATCATTGGATCATAACAAGAGAACTTTAAACAACAATAACCAATAAGCCCAAAGAAATATCTTTAAACGAGGCAATCTCCAGTGGATCTGGTTGATTTTCACTAGAAACAACCAAAATAATTTTACATGTTCCAAGAGAGCAAAAACAAAAAAATCTTATGCATATTGATGCTTCTAATTTGGAGTCTAGATTACACCTCTCTGGTCCAGAGCATGAATCTGATCATCCAAAACAATGATACTTTTTTGCTTTATCAATCAGCCGGGAATGTACAAGCTGAAGCACACCCTGAAAATGCACATTGCATGTACATATCAGGTTCTTGTACAACTTAAGCAAGGTAGTGCCTAAGCAATGCAATTTCCATATGTTACTCGTCTGAAGAGTAATTAAAAACAATATATAAATATATAAATATAAGATGGATTCATATTGAACATTTACAGAAAGATCCACATTGCAATTTATAACTTCTTGGTGTAATGGATTGTCACGATCAATATGTCAATGGCGACTCACGTCTAAAGTAAGAGTATCAAGAGAGATCCACACATTTCTAAGATATAAACAGTTCGAGCATACATCATTGTATCTTTCTGAAATTAAATGTTCTCAATTTTATAATCTTCTCCACCACACCAATACTGATTTATAAAACCATAGAGAGAGAAAAAATGGTGGGAAAAATTGACCTGAATTATAGTATTTATATCACACAAATCAATTGATCACAGCATCTTGTTAAAACTATTGTATTTATACCATCTTCTACCAGTTTTACTAGGCCTGCTGTACAATGAGCCTAACTTATAGGTAGCCTGACAGTCTTGCAGTATTTTTACTTCTTTTACTTCTATCTATGCAGCTCCAAAATATGCACTCAAAAATGAATGGCACTATGATGAAACATGGTAAAAGACGAGAATAAGCTGAACAATGGTAGGAGCATTTTATCAATATTGACAAAATATAAAAATTCTGTAAAATATGCATTTGAACAAAATGTAACACCTGGAGGCAAGAAAAAACAAACCTGCATATATGCTCAACAAAATCATCAATAAGAATAGGCCAAGCACCTACAAGAAATAAAATTTTGGAAATTAGAATTTTCATCAAGGGGGAAAGATACCGAAACTGACACTTCAATAGGTCTATGCATCACAAAGACTAGATCCAATTCTACCAGAATCACTAGAATAAATCAATGCATGTGTCACCATCAACATCCACTAAAATTATAGTACCATTCATATTTTGACCAAATTTCGGATGAAAACTTCAATACTCAAGGTGACATTAATACTACATTCAATAGTTATTCTAATTAACCTGACTGCCTTCAGGTTTAGTTAATGTATGCTAATAACAAATGTGAACGATGGAAATATTGCAGTGTTCTAAAAATCCCCTTTGGACCTCGATTTAACTGGGGAAGAATATGCTGGAACATGTCTTATACTCCTATTGCAGTACAATATCTTCCGACCCTACTGATGCCATAATGATCAGCATTGACATTGGCATGAGGCAAAAGCAAGAAATCCAATTGCCCAATAACCAAACTTTCATAAGAGGAATCTTCCAGATCGCCAAGCCAGAGTTTCCAGCATTAAATCAAATACATGTTTTGGGTTCAGGAGAACAACTCAACTCTGGTGATCCACAGTCTCCCAATTCAGCTATCCTTATTAGAGTTGAAATTTGAAGTAATGTGTTAGGGAAATCTACAGTACTCAAACATGCCTCTCAGAATTTTCTTTCCTTTGTCGGTCTTCTTACTGTGCATTTGCCAGAGCAATGGGACAAACCAATTAGGCGAATCGGAGATAATCACTTTATCACAGCTACAAGCCTGGGTAGGGAAAACCAATTAGTTTGGAGGTGCTGGAATACACACACACTATGCAATCCCCAGAAAGAAACAGAAACTTCCCTCAATCTCAGATGGAATATTTGGTATCAGTTAGAGTGCTCCTCTGAGTTGAGCCTGTAATCCCATCAAACCACTTCTTGACAGTGAATGTTTACATGGATAAATCTAATGCTGAATGATGGCAGCATATTATAAGGTTCATAACATGTTTTAGATTAAGAAAAAATATAACTATTATGAAAAGATTTTTCAGGGGAGACCGAGCTATATGGAGGATACATGAAACCAAATGTCAGGCAACCTAACAGGCATGGAAGAAAATCACGTGGGTGGCAAATTTAGTTACAACGAATTGGGACAGAAAATTTGTTATGTTTTAGTGTCTTGGAATCTACAAAGCACGGACACTTCCCCGGAGGCCCCGTACCCGTGTTGGACACGTGTCGGACACGGACACGGCCCGGACACATGTCAGACACCGCTCAGCCGTGTCTGCCTTCATTTTGTTTGGACACGCCTGGGATACGGCCCAGGACACGCCTAGGACACAGCACAAACAGTTTTAGTCCAAAGTAAAAAAGAAAAAGAAAATGAAGGCCCGAACATAGCCACAAGTATTCAACTCATTTAAAACAGCCTAGAACAACTTATTAAACAAAATCTCTTTCTTAAGATTAAAAAAAATAGTGATTTATTAGTTTAAAACAGTTATTTATATTTTAAAACAGTGATTTATTGGTTTAAAACGGTGATTTATAAAAGCAATGGTTTATTATTTAAAACAATGATTTATAAAAACAGTTATTTATTTGTTTATACAATTGATTATAAATAGTAAATTAAATAAATGAAATGTGTTTGTTTATATAAAATAGTGATATATATTTATTTATTATATCAATTAATTTGTTGCCGTGTCCTAGCCGTACCCGTGTCCTATTTTTTCAAAAATTGCCGTGTCGCCGTGTCCATGTCACCGTGTCTATGTCCGTGCTTCATAGCTTGGAATGGTAGTATTTCTTTTTCTTTCTCAATCAAGGAGATATGAGATATCTCCTTTTTTTTTACTTTGCTTTTTGAGAATCCTTTTTTGAATTGTTGTCATTTGATAATATTTGGTGGGCAACTTCATTACAATTATCCAAATTAACAACTAACCCAACTCATGGCGATGACCAAAACGATAATGGATAATGTTAAATTTCTCAATTGTGATCGAATTAGAAGTTTAATACAACTTAGAATGGCTACATTCCCTTGAATATGCCAACTGCATGATCCAACTTTTTTAAACACAAGCAAAAATAAAGTCTAGGGGATATTATAAAAATTCAGAAGATCAAGGGCTATATAGCATTAATATCTCATGAAAAACCTAGATTACAAACGTGGCCTTGGTGATCTCTAGATTCCTCCAATTTTCACTAAGACAACCACACAAAATTCTGTGTTGTGTCGGACTACATTAACTGAGTAGAATATATAAGCATTGCAGCAAGTTATCTTCAAAGTATTAGTTTTCAAACCCAACTTGAGACATAAAATTGATGGAACACTCTTGAATAATAACCCATTTGGAGTTAGTTCAAATTCACATATAGGTAATCCATTATGAACACTGCAAGGCAAGTTAATTTAGTAATATATTTATCAACCCACCTAGTGCAACCAGGAATGCGGTTATGTAGTTGAATCAACTTAGTGAAGATATGTCCACCCACAATAATTATGAACTTCCTCTTATAAGAGAAAGGAACAAATAATTTACAAAAAAGCGAAAGCTCACCATTAGGGTCATGTCCTTCAAGATCTTCATGGATACAACAACTGAAGACTAGAAATTGATCCCAGGTATCCTCCGAGATACTGTGACGACAATGATTCTGTGTGCAATTCATTAAAATTACAACTTGAAGTTCAACAACAGATAAAATGTGAGCTAAAAAATGAATAAATGATCATCTCCTTTTACAGTTTCATATAAAAATAAAAAAAACCCTCAGTTCCATGCACAACATGTGAGAATCTCACAATGTTAAAGTTGCAAATGCAGTTCACTCGATTTTTATAGTTGATTAATGGATAAATGTACGTTAACTACGTTTCCATATTGTATCTTAATATAAGAAGATAACAATCTTTTAAGGGAAAAAAATAAGCAACTGGACAACTCAAAAGCTCAATCATAAGAATATATCATATTCCAGAATTGGAAAGCACAGTAGCTTAGGGACCATGAGCACTCAAATATAGAATCACTTTTTATCAAACTTATTCTTCCAAAAATTCCTTACCAAACTTATATATTTAATGAATACAAACCTGTACAAACTCACACCATTCATTGAGGAATCGAAATCTTCCATTCAATACCAGTTTCCAGGCATCCACAGCGCTACTTACAGCTAAAAAAGATACAACGAAAATATTAAAATGATCAAAATCAAGCAATATAAAAGCAGTTAAGAAGCTTGGGTAAAGAAGGTGGACTTACCTATGTTTTTCTGCCCATTCTCACGGCAAATAAAAACACAAATCTGTAGAATCTGTTAAATTGGCTGGAATCAACCTATACAAATCACTGTAAGTAATTAACAAATGGAAACACTCAGGAAAAGTATAAACTTATCATTAAAAATTACATCAAGGACCATCGGAAACAATAATAAATTACCGACAAATCAATATGTTCCATAAGCTTCACAAGTTCATAAAAAATCATCTCCCTGCCAAAGGAAAACGGAATATTTTAGACAGGAGATGCACTAAATCCAAGCATCACTTGTAATTGCTTTCCTATCACATGAATTGTATTCAGCAGATCTGGTGGAGTTAGTGCAACTCTATATAAAATAATGTTAACAAAAGAGAGAAAATGGCTGTATTAAACAGACCCAACAACTTTTGAACTTCCACATGCCTTTCTGGTTCAAGGTATCTATGATGAATGCTCAAAAGACATTACTGTCAGAAGTCTTCATGATTATCGGGGGATTCTTTTTTTAATAACATTGTGCCAACCCTCTATCAAAAAAAGAAAAAAAAAAAAGAAGTCTTCATGGCTACATCTGTTCAAGTATATGGAAGGCAGGGATGCTTGTTGGGCAAAAGCTTCTTTCATCTATAAATCATCGCTATAGACCGATGCAAGAATACCTGAAGGATTCAAGTTACAACTCATGTATGATCATGACGCAGATTCAATATTATCAGTGAACCACAAGTTCACTTTGTTTCTCCATCTATTGGATGCTTCTCTTGCTCCTCCATATTTCTTCTAATGGAAGTTATCCAAGGATATACAAGAGATTTATGTTTCACTTATTTTTGCAGTGTTTTAATAGGTACAAATACAATAATGTTAATTCTTGAATATGTTGAGGAATGCACCATTGCGTTTGAAATTGGCTTTTCAAATACCTGTTTTGATGTTTATACCGGGAGTAGATCTCCATTTAAAAAAGTACAATAAATGCAGCAATAAAATTTAAGAAAAATCTTCACAATATGCTAATCATACACTTGAACAGAAAAAATAAAATAAAATAAAACTTATAAAACCATGGAGGACAATATATATTTCTTTTTTCTACAAATAAGGATGACATGAAGGGCTACTTCATGAGAATTGGTTATTATAATATTTATTAAGGAAAGTATGGAGAAATACTATTTTGGTTTCTTATTAAATAAATGATAACTAGAGAAAACAAATTTGAAAAGAAAGTAGTGAACAGAAGTGGAGCAAATCAGTAATCAGGAAAAGGTGAGGTCAAACAAAACCCCAGTATTGGGGGGAAAAAACTCCAAATATGGATTGACAGGAAATTTCTGATGCCTCCCCCATGAGAGATTTTGGAAGGGGGGGGGGGGGGGGGGTATCCATATATGGTCAGGAGACCAGCTGAAATATAACTGAAAGAGCAATGCGTGAGGGGAGGGAGGACATTTAAAACGCGCATGACATGAGGAAAAGTTCAAGCCAATTATCATGTTTCAAAGATGAATCCCCACCAAAACCCACAAAGTAAAAAACCATTGATTAAATAATTTGAGCACATTTGAAAGATTTTGTTTGAAACCAGCATCCCAGAATCACTCAAACATATAGCACAGTTACGGCCATTAATTATATTATGAAGGTCAACATAGAAGAATTCATGCCTCATACATCACTCATACATGAAGGATGTTAAACTTGGATGTACTTAATCCTGGAAAATTCAGTAATTCATTGAATATCGGACAATATACACTTGTCTCAAAAACTAGCATTATAAGCGAACAGCAAAAGTATAAAAAAAATGAAAGCATAATTAACTAGAGACAATAAATTTTTGCACAAATGATGACTAAATAAAAAATAAAAAAACATGTATGGAAAATCATATTGCTGGTCAGCAACTTTAAATAGTTGACAATATATATACAATTATACACCATTTGAGCATGAAAACTTCATTTCATCAATCCATCCTTGAATACTCTATTCACTTTATTAAAAGCCATTATGAACATGAGCCTAGAAAAGGAAGGACAAATTTTCCTTGGTATTGCATAATAAACTGAATCTACTGCATACATACCTTTGCTTCTCTCTTGAACCCACAATTTCAGAGAGCATAAACAGCTCTTGCTTGGTGGTTCCAAGTGCGCTCCTTGACATAATATCTAAATAAATAAATAAAAGGATCAGAGCCATCATGCAAATGACTGAAATGATGCACCGATAATTCGCTTAAACTCATTTGAGTGGGTTGGATGTATCTCAGCAAACCCAATTTAACAACAGCAAAGAGTAACATTACATAGTTTTAAGAGTTGATAATAGGTTGGATCCTCATAGGTGGTGTTCTGTTACAGCTGCCTGATACTGTGACACTTAAATTTATTGCATAAACACGTTGAGCAATATCAAAACCGAGTAGGGGAAGGAAAACAAGAATCCAATAACAACTTTTAAGCTTACTGACATGATAAGGAGTTAAGGACCCTGAGTGTCTCACACAGTGCAACATCAAAACAGAGTAAGGGCAATGAACAATAAAATAAAATAAAATTGAAAAGGTATCCAAAAGTTCAATTACGGTCAAAATGGGCGAATTATCTTAACTTAAAGGGTAAATGTTCAGAGAAAAACTCAAGGCCAAGCATTGTGAAGTGTCACTACCATGCATCTATCACATTGTATACACATGGCAGTTGTGGACGTCACAGATTAAGAAAAAAAATTATTATTAAAACTTAGAGTTGTAGTTATATAAGGTTTGCTATGCAATTCAGTGATCAAGTCAGCATAGTACTAAAAGATTATAACATGTTCTGCAAAAGATATGAAGAACCAAATAGAAAAGTTAGAAATCATATAATTTAGAGAACTATAATTTAAGAATTATAGAAATAATGGCAAATATATCGCAGCTCCTCATTCCTGCACGGTGTTGGGCTACATGGCTCAATAGAAATGTTGTGGTGTTCGAAGGGGTAAGGCCTTATGTTGATAATGTGTGGAAAAGTTTGATGTTTTACATTAAAAAATTTGGCGATGCATTGTGTGGGAATCAAAAGAGTAGAGATTATTGATAACCAGCTGGACCTAACAGATTGATCTTGCAACATTTTTCCACGTGATGTCTCGGTTGGTTTTTTATTTTCGGGCTGATTATCTAAGCAAAACACTCATCTGCGGATATTCTTTTCCTTTACCTTTCTTGGTTTTTCCTTTTATGTTATCTTCTTTCCTGTTTATTTTCTATTACATGTTTTTGCTGTTGGAATTGTACCCAAGTTATTCATTATGAATGAACATAGTAGGATTCTTAAAAAAATATTATGAATAGATAACAAATTGGTCTTGAGGACTCTGACATATCCAAGAAGTCCATTGAAGAAAATCATCTAAAATGCATGATCATTTAATCCATAAATACAAATAAACCAAATTTACAAAATTGAATAAATTCAACTTCTATTTCAAGTTGATCAAAATAAGTGTCTTAGATGAAAGCAACCAATAGTTTCGGTCAACATTCAAAGTTCCATGGGGGCAGAATGTTAAAATCACCACTATTTGAATCAAGAAGGGATTTTCAACATTTCAAGTTTCTAAAACGGTGAGAAATGACTACCAAAAGTATCCCATGAAGAACCTCTTATCTCTTCTGGCTGGAAAATCCCTCTAATCCACAGTTACCATGTTTTTTTTAAGGGAAAAATCCAAATAACCCCCCTATAAAAATCCATATAACCCCTTGACTTTTCTTAAAGTCCATATATCCCCCTAAAAACACCTATGTAAATTCAAATAACCCCCTAAGCTAAAATTTTGTTGACAGATAAGAATATTATGTGAATAATCTATTTGGTTAACCATTACTGAAAACACAATATACCCAAAAACCTCTACAATTTATTCAAAATGCAGAAAACCCTCTATGAATGCTGATTTTATTCTTTTGAATAAATTGTAAAACCCTATCTAGAGAGTTAAAATCGTCATTTACAGATAATTTTTGCATTTTTAACACACTGTGGAGGGTTTTTAGTATATTATATTTTCAACCAGGGTTAATCAAATAGAATATTCGCATAATAATTCTATTTTATGAACGAAAATTTAACTCAGGGGCCATTTAAATTTACATATGTGTTTGTTTTCAGGGGGTTATATGAATTTTAGGAAAAGTCAGGAGGTTATATGAATTTCTGGCAGCCATCACAAAGAACAAACAAGCGAGAATACATTATCCTCATCAACCAGACGTCACCAATGCCACACCTAATAAAGAACCAAAAAAAATCACATTAACAAATAAAACGGACAAACTCTTCCATCCCCACAAAACACACGCAGTATTTCATCCTCTCGTTAAAAACGCATCAGCAATTCTAAGTTAGTTAAAATATTCCTACGTATGAGAATTGCAAACATCAACGAGAATCCTAAATATTTTCTTGTTCTTTCATAGTAGTCAGATCTAGGTAACAACAAAGAAAAACTAATCATCATCAACATCAAAAGAGAGTCTCAAAAAGAAGCGATTCAAAACCAAAAACCACAAGAGACATGATTTTGCTTACCGCAGTATCTCAAATAGATATCGAAAATCTCCATCGGATTCGACGCAGGCGATATTTAGGTCAAAAAAGGGCTCGAAGGTTATCAACGTCTCTCTCTCTCCCTCTCACCGACACTGCTGTTGAAAAATACAAAAATCAGTTCAGGTGAACGAGAGAGAGAGAATCGTCCTTTCCGAAAACAGCTAAAACGCGTCGTGTATTCGGATCGGGTCGAGTTAGGTCGGCGGATAGCGACAGCAATCGGTGGGTTTTATTGATGGGTTTGGGTTTTGAGTGATTCTCTCTCCGTCCTTCTAATTTTTAAGTAAGCCTTTCATGTATTCGATTTAGGGCGCGGATATCCGCACCCCGGGTTTTTAGGTACCACTCTGGTTTTTTAAAAAAAATTGTACTGTAGCAGTAAATGGAAACCCACCTCGAGGTCACTAATCCCTCTGGCGACGGTGGTGAAGCGTGGTCGCCCGAATGCCTAGCGAGCTAAAATAAAAGAGAATAAATTCACATTTTTGCAAGTTTCAAATCAAATAGACAAATTTCACATTTAACACATATAACATACAGGCATAACAGCATTTAAAACACATAAAAATATGACATTCGCATTCCATAATCAACCATTCACGTGATTACACAATAAAATACATGTTCAAGTTCCACAACCATTCATGTGACTATATTGATTTTTTCATATATAAAAATAAATAACCTATCTAATAAAAAAAATTACACCTTTTTTCAAAAAATAAAAATAAACATAAAAATAATTTGAACATGTATTTTATAGTATAATGATATGAATAATTCGTTATGGAATGTTAACATCGTATTTTGGTATTATAAATGCTAACATCATATTTTAATGTATTTTAAATGCCGCTATGACTATCTGTTATATGTATTTAAATGTGAAATTTGTCTATTTGGTTTGAAACTTGTAAAAATATGAATTTATTCTCTCTTATTTTGGCTCGCTGGACCTTCGGGCGACCACGCTTCAATACCGTCACCAATAGGGATGCCGACTGGGGTTGGTACACTCACCGGAACCTCTGGCGACCATCATTCACCACCGTCGCCAGAGGGAGTGACGACGAAGGGGTGGGTTTACATTTACTGCTACAGTACAATTTTTTTTTTGTTAAAAAATGGGGTGGGTTTCTAGAAACCCGGGGTACGGATATCCGCGCCCTTCGATTTAACCTTCCTTTTCTCCATGCCACCCTGATGTTTTCCCTCGTCGCTGATCTTCATCTCCGCCTCTACATGTATAGAAGGTTGTCCCATCTTTGACAATGATTCCCTCGCCGACTGATCTCACACCGCATAGTGGGTTCCCTCGCATCCTTGTCTCCCTGCACCTGGAGTTGGTGGTGGAGCCCATGATGGCCTTTTCAAGGTCTTATGTTGGGACACATGAGTATCAGGCGTCGGAGGTGTTGATTGACGACGGTTACAGATGCAGCATTAATTGGTGGGCCTTTTGTGGTGTTTATGTATGAACACCATTTAAGGGGGGGACGAAGGGGGAAATGTTGAGGAACGATGTGTATTGGCCATGGTTTAATCAGAGATGTAGGGATGCGGTGGCGAGGGACTTGATAGAGAGCGTTGCCGATGAAGGACCCGAGGAGGTTGGGGCAGTTGGGGGGGGGGGGATTTTTACATAGGTTGGGTTGTAAAAATCCGGGTTCAGGTTCAGATTTGGGTTGGTCAATTCGGATTGAGTCAGAAATCGGTTTGGATTCAGATTAGCATCATAAACAACCCGACCCAACCCGAACCCGTAATATACAACCAATATAATGTTCAATCTGGGCCGTTAAACTTGATTTTGTTTTTAATCTCCACCATTGGATAAATGCTAGAGAACTAAACCTAACTTTTACACACATCAAATTGAAAACTAGCCGCCCCTCCCCCTTTCACTCCTCTCTCTCTCGCTTCACACCGGATCAAAGAAAAGACCAGTCGCACCCCGCCCCCCCCCCCCCCCTTTCACTCCTCTCCCACATCTCTCTCTCTCTCTATCTTCAAAAAATACACAAAAAAGGACCAGTGATGGTGAATCTTGAGTTCTTGAAGATCTCTCTCTCTCTCTTCAAAAAAATATCTTTTAAAGAAAACCCAAATTTCATCGTTGGAGGAGCTTGAGTTCTTGATAGTCATAGTTTGTTAGAGATAAATTTTCTCTGTTTTTGGTGGACTTTTAGATTGATTTTTAAAGATTTGCTAGTGGACATCAATTGATTGTTTCAGGATCACAATATGTGAAATCAATTTTTTTTTTGTTGCCCTAAAAATTTGTTCTATTTGTTTTGAGCTTTGTTTTTGTGGAAGAAGCCTAAAAATCGGGTTCCACGAGTTGGGAGTTGACTGATTTTTTCATGGGTTGGATTCGGGTTAGAGTCTCCGGGTTGAAAATCGGGTTGAATCATGTTAGGATTGATTGTTTTACATTTCGGGTTGGGTTCGGGTTGACTCCAACCCGAACTCAACCCGCCCGAGTTGCAGTCCTAGGACTTACTTATATTGGGGGGCATATTTATTAGAAATATCTAAAAAAACCTTTAACAACATTAATGGTTGCTTGCTCAAATAGAGTCACCCTTGGGTTTCATGAAAGAAGAATTAAATATTAAGGAGAGTCAACACATGTTTTGATTTTTTAAATATAAAAAAATTAATTACTAATATATATGTTTTAATAAAAAACTGTATATTGTTTCATAACGAATTGAATGGATTCATTTTTAATAAATATATAAAAAAACTAACGTGGTATATATACCACATCTAAGAATGTGTATATCATTGCACAGCTATAAAGATATATGAACTGTGACTATGCGCTCTTTAGGAAAATGTGCTTCTATTTTGCACCACTGTGAATTGTTGGCACATCGCTCCATTTTACTCACCGACCCATTATCAATTTTTTTTTTTTTTTTTATATCGGAGGGACTCCCCGTGGCTGACCTTACGGTCGAGCTGGGAAAGCTACCTCCGCCTGTTTGCCCCGGTCCCACGGAAAATTCTTTCGAATAATCGCCAACAAACAGGTGGGTAAGTCAGCGCCAAGACTCGAACTCATGACCTATCGGTAACACCGCTAAACCCATTATCAATTGTTTAGTTTTCACTCTTTCATTTGTTATGAAATAGTCCAAAGAACAAAGAAGTAGGATGTGTGATGTGCAAATGAATGAGGATTTTGTTAAGGGATTTGTCAAGATGATATAGGGTGTGTAAATTGGGCGGGTGCAAAACCAACAAGATATAAATGGTTCTTCGGTTCTCCGATCCATATAAAAGGGTAGAATTAGAGAGGTGAAAATAGAGGCACCCATTAGAGAAAATAGTTTGGATAGTCTCATTTATAATCTGCACACATTTTAATTTTTTTAAAGTATATACTAAGCTAATGTGGTGAATTCGTTTATATATGTGAGGATCATACTCATACAAATTAAGTGTATATGTTTTTAAGCTTTTTGTAATGGAATATATATCAAGATAATTGAGTATATGATATGTTTGGCGATCTTCATTTGTAACGTGACAACCCAACCCGACCAAATGCGATACAAAAGTTGGGTTTGAGTTTTTTATGTTTGAAATCTGATCCAACTCGCTAACTTGACCTAAATTAGCTCATTGAGATTTAGAAACTATATAAGAAAATTTATCCCTAAAGAAATCAAAACTCATTTATCATGGTCTTTTTTTTTCTACTCATTCATTCACATTTCTCTTACAAAAAAAACAACATATATTCATCTCTACAACGGTCGCCTATAAAATAAGAGATGTTTACATTTTGATACTCATGTTATGCAAGATTTTACTTTTTCTTTTTTTCTCTGCCAACATACAAGCCAAGAAACTTAATTATTGAATCATATGTGTAACCTGAGCAGACAAATTTTTCTATCCACATAGAGGCTAAAAGTAGTTCCAGTGATAAGTGTATCAGTGCCCATTAAACACACTCTCACGGTTCACAACCCATCTTTTTATATATCCAAACAGGGGCTAAAATAATATATTGAGTATATCTTGCAGACAAAATATCAAAATACATGCCGATTGTAAACATGACTGATTGTATCATTTTCATATAATTCATCTCAGTTTGGTGTAGTATGTGTACAACATCAAAGTGAGCCTCACCATTAACAAAATCAAATAGAAGATGAGACAACAAAAAATAAATAAAATAAAAAACCAACAAAAGCAATCCAAAGAACCACCAACAAAATATCAAATCCCTGAAACCATTGCAACTATCATTAAAACAATAAACAAAGAACAAAACAAACACATGCATATGAACAAGTCTCTCCACCACCTACGCAGCCTGTCATAGCCTTTTGTATAAACCATCACCTACCTATTCAAATCAAGCTCCTCTGTTGACCAGACCAGTCCCATATGGCCCTCCCCACACATTGCTCTGTAACTCCTCTTCTTCTTCTCTCCAACTCTCTCACTTGAACACACCATCATGTCTTCTCTCAAGCACCCATCATTTCCCTTCCATGAACTCCCAGGGGAGGTTAAGCAGCTATCAGTGGAGCAGTCTGCGCTCCCACCCATCGGTCGCTTAGCTTGTTTTCGTGAACTCAATGTGGAAGGTTCAGTCAGGCCTGAAAACGACGAGCCCATGCATTCGACATCCACCGAGGAGGCCAACTTCGAGAGCTCAGCCTTAGCTGACTCCACCCCAACAGAGTTTGAATTATAACCAGTTAGAGTTTCATGTGCTTTCTTTAGTACTGATTGTAAGTACCTCCCTTGCGCCTCTATTCGGAGCTGAAGATGCCTTTGCACCTGCATTGAGTGATAACTTGAAGAACTGATTGAATTCCAAAATCATAAAAAGGAGGTCTTGTTAAGAGTACCTCGATTTGTTCTTGCAGTTTCTTCTGCACTTCCATTTGCATTTGTAACACGCTTCTGATGACAGCAGAACCAACTCAATGAGGAGGGAAATTCAAACATCAAACATACTGAATTTTTCTTTGGTTACTGTCCTTTGAACTTACTCATTAATCTGAATTTGCGTGCTGTTTGAGGTAAGACAGGTGTTTCTGGTGTTTCTACACTCCATGTTCACAATCTCTGTTGTTTCAATAAAAGTGATTTGACTGAGACATTATTACTACACTATCTATGATCACACAGTATCTCCACAACCCAATCAAGAATTACCTTCATTTCTGTCGTTGCGCGAGGTTTCTGGATTTCTATCCATACCAAGCCTATACTTCTGCAGGAGACAATCCAAACAAGTTACAAAAAAACTGATATACTTCACATATTGTTAAAGCTATTGAGAAAGTGTTAATGCCTGCAAGTGACTCTTCAGGTGGTACAGAGTGAGTCCAGGTACACCCATCACACGCATCACTGATTTAGGTGTCGCCTCTGCCAAAATAAACAGAATAAACCATCTATGATAATTGCATGTAAGTGAGAGTTAAGTTTGATATAACAACAGAATATAAAGTTACTCTCTGGACCGCCAAGCTGAGACACCGCGTCAACGAAGCATTGATGAAGCTGTCGAGTCCACTTAAGCCTTGGCTTAGCATCGACCGATAAGACCAGCCCCCGCCCATGAATCAAAGAAGTCTGATCATCATGAGAACCCATTTCAGTCAAATATTATCATCAACAGGCACCCTCATCAACAGTGGATGAAGCTTTTCTTTGTTGGCTTTGCTTTGAACCTCAATATCATGACATAGTACAATTTGGTGAAGGAGAATATATATGTATATATATACAAGAGCTGGGATGCTACTTTTCCTCTTATCAAACACTCCCACATAAGCTTTTATTTCCTTTTTATTCTTTGACTTTCAAAGGAAGAATCTTTGTTTACAGTGAACAAGAAAAAGCACAACAGTTCAGCTCCGAGTCTTAAAAGGAGAGATTAAAAAAAAAAGGGATTGTTCTGTTGCTGTTTTCCCACTCCTGCCGTTCCTCTTTGCTTGATTCTCTGCTACGTTAGGGGACCCCCCCACCATAACTAAAAAATATGTGCAACTTTTTTTTTCTTCCTTTGAAAGGAACTTGTGGACTGCTTTAAATGATTTTTGATCCCAAAGACCCAGAGAGAAAACCAAGAATCCCAGATGTGTAAGTCTGTCAATCGGTTACGGCTCAGACATCTTAATATTCGTATCTTATTCTAAATTATTTGGATATGAATATTGATATTCGAATTTGGATCACTTTGAATTATGGGTGGATATGGATATCTTTTGGATAATTGACATTTCTAAATATTAACATTAGTTTGGATGATTAGATGACAGTTAATGAAATATGACATTCAAATAAATATTTCAGGGTTTCTCTCTTCCAAAATCATACATAGAGAATACAATAGCTATTTAAAGTTTTTAAGATTTTGATTAGTCATGAAATAGCATATAATATAAACATATACAATTTACAATATACGTTGAATTCAAATATTTTCATAGTGAATACATAGATATCTGTATCCATACTCTAGATATTCAAATATCGAATAAGTTCTGATTTTGCTATGGATTCAAATCGGATAGGGATATTTTTTAAATAACTGACAGAGGCATACCCAGATGTACAGAAATCAGATGTCAAAGGTGGAATTTCACCAGTTCAATTGTGACTTGCAAATTTATCCTTTGTTCCCATACTTTTATACAGGGGTGGCAGATTCTCTTTGGCTTTTCTGGTGATTGGGGAATCAAAGAATATAGTCCAGATCATAAAGCATAATTTGAAAGAAATTTTTTCTTTTATCTTGTTAACTGGCGGAAGAGATAAAAGGAGGAATAATTCTGGCATCTGTATATTTATAATACAAAGTGACAGATACTTCTATTGGAGTCAGTTTAATTATTTTTTATTACTATTGTTGTCTGAAAATGATAGTGCAACTTATTCCACAGCCAAAAAAAAAAAAAATCAAAGAAACACTTCATAAGGGATATTGAAAACGAACCCATATGATTTAAGACCACCTTACACAGAATATGCTGTGTGTCATTTTTTTTGTCTGTTCAGTCACCACCATTGCATAGTAACTGCTCAAGCAACAAGTCTCTCCCTCTCTCTATCAAACAATACAATCTTTTTCAAAAAGTAAGAAATACAGAGTTTCTTGTAATAAAATAAAAGAATACTGATCAAGGTAAAAACTTTGATTGAATACACCATACAATTTTGAAGAGACATCTGGTCATTAAATTGATAAGAGATCTTAATTGACTGATTTAGATGAACTATATCAGGTAAAAGATATGAGCAAAGGCCAGAAAGGCATCAGGTGGAGCCCCAGACTAAACCCAAATATAAAGATAAGCTCGAGAAAAGAAATGATCAATAAATTTCGTAACTATAGCTTTTCCACTATAGCCCACAATGAAACAAATCTCCAAAGCGAAGCAGATCGATCGAATTTTTTGGGCTGCGGTCATAAACTTTAATTCCCCGTATCAGAATTTGATGATTGATGGCCAAATTGCTGCTTTAGTGCCATACATTCGCTTGGTCTGCTGAATTAACAACTTCTAAATCATCCACAGCAAATAATGATTATATTCTAATATAGTTCACAAAACATAATTGTACAGAAAGAGCAAAAAATAAGGCATATCTGTTAAATAAATGGTGGAGTTTCCGACTACTACATTTGCCAGGTGGTGATAAAAAGTCCATGGTTAAAATGAACTTTAATGTTGTTCATGATATGGCCAACCATTTATCTATAAAATATTGAATGTTACAGTACAGACCAAGGGTTTCTAGGTATCAAAATCTGTCATCAACAATGTTTATATCTAATTATCCATGAGTACTATAATATGTAACTGGATTTTTCCATTCTATAAATTTGTGTTACAGATAGTCATTCTTGTAGCCACTTTTGCGGAACGAACACTTTTTTTTTTTTTGAAGTTTATACTTATCAATGAAGTACATACTTTCACAAGAAATGAGATATATACTCGAATGAATTGAATGCATACATTTTTATGTTTTCCATAATATACTCTATTAGAAGAGATTTGATATATTGTGTTAGGTTACGTGGCGTCTGCATGAATGACTGCAGGAATGTATGAATGTATCAGTGCCTTGCCGTAACTTTCTTCATTGCAAGTAAATATGGCTCTGTGAATATCTGCATAGGTATATATGGAAATAAGAAAAAGATGTAAGCAAGTGAAAGTACCTTCTTCGACAAGAAGCATCTGTACTTGCAAAAATTTCCTGCATGCATTGCAAAACAAGCAAGTGAGATTCTGGGATAATGCAGGAGGACCCATGGTGCCTCTAGGCTATTGGTTAACTGAAGCAGGTGCCACCAATTATTCCTTAAGGGAGGGGCCCATCAGAGTCGGTCTTCAAAATACAAAAGCATGGAAAGGAAGCAAGGAATATAGCAAGAAGAATCATGGAAAGGAGCTCACCAAAAGATTTTAAAATACATCATTTCATGAATAATGGAGATTAGACAGATAACCAATCAATGTGTGGTGAGTAAATTGGATTTGTCAAGTGTAAGGCTCTTCACTTTAGATACTTTTCACGGTCCTAGCATTTATGATGTTATGCTGGATTTATATAATATCATGAGATGGAAATCTTACTTGCTTGCAGTAAAAATAGACTCAAATGCAATGCTATTTAGGCCTTGTTTAAAAAGCTGCTCTCAACCAGCGTTTTCATAAAACATGTTTTGTTGAATTAAAGTTTTAATACATTAAAAAAATCCAAAATTAATAGCTAAAATTACAAAAAAAAAAATGGAATTGATTATCTGAAAACTTATTCTGCAAAAGCAGAATCAGTTTAACAACTGATTCCAAATAGGGCCTTAAAAAGTTGTTTGTCCAACAAACAATTTACAAGTCATTTGCTTCCAAGACTACACTTGGATTTGTCTACAATTTCAAGCATGAAGAAAAATTAGGCCATGCTATGTTAGATTGTGCTTGGACTTTGAACAGAGTTTTTGAAGCTATTACAAGCAATTAGCATGAGCATGCATTTCTATATAATGGAAAGAAATTCTTAAGTAGCCCTTGAGATTGAACGTTCTAAACAGAAAACCGCAGCAAAAGAGCAGTGCCAATCTCTCACAACATATGCCTGGCCTATACCTGCATTATCAGGCTAATGGAATTTACTAAAAACCTTAGGTTCATCCTTATTCATCTAGCAGACTACATATTTGAAATAATTTTCAGGTCTGTCTCAAAAGTTAAATATTCATGTAATTATGCTATAAATGCAAGTTACAGACAAATATTGATGGTTTATAGCATGATAATTAACTAATGTGCAATCCAGCTGCAGCCTTGATGCTACGAAGTGTTGAGCACAAGAAACATAGGACCTCACAAAAGAGGAGTGCTACTAGACTGGAATGTTGCAAATTTTTTTCCTGGTATAACAAAATATCTTTAGATTTTAATGAATTCATAGGGGCAATCCAGCACCATGTAATGCTTTTCGGGAGGTTTGACATAATACAACTGACCATTCAACCTGTGTCCAATAACCATAGTCAAACAGTTATACGTCCAATCTTTTCATAGAATGATTTATATCAAAGAAAACCCAGATTCAGAAATTAGTTGTCAACTTGTTTCATTAGAAACAGCTCTCAACAACTAGATTTTTTTCATACTGAAGTTTCAAGATTTCACTAGACCTGGGCCACATCTGGATTTTTAAACTAAGCAGCGCTCACTTATCAAACTCTGAAATTAAAGGTTGATAAATATAAGGCAGCACCTGCTTGGATCAGAACAAAAATTTGACCTGTTTATTATAACCATACATTTCAAACGTATGTAGAATAAATCACAATGAGTTGCGCACTACAAAAAAAAAAAAAAAAACAAGAAAAGAAAGAAAGCAAAAGAGTTGTTATAACAACAAGAGATGATTCAAGATTTTGTGATGCTCATTTATAAGAAAAGAAAGAGAACAAATTTAAGTTGAATGTTATCACGCATGGTTCAAACCTCCACATGAGTAAATAAGGCTAAGGAGCATGCTTATCATTTACTAACTTTTAGTGGGTTACTTGATTTCATTCAATTTCTTTGGAAACTATAAGCATTGCATTTAGTAGGTGTTTCATGCGCTGTAATCATTACAAGGCAACCTGCAGTCATTTGAAATATCCCGTATGACTCCCCAAGTAGTAGGAGATCCCCCAGATAAAATTTGGTTGATTGGGCTTGTAAAACTTGTTGGCCATTCTGGTGAACTTATGAAGAATATTTACCTCCTATCTGTTACAAGTTCTATTTTAGTCTGTCCTTCCTTGGATATCCCCTCTGATGATATATAGTCACACAACAGATAACTAAAAAACAGAAAAAGAAAACAAGAAATGTTGTAGAAATTGTTTAGAAGATAAACAAGTTCCATTCAGGATATGAAGACCGAATTACAATGTTTCCAAAAGTTATAGCAAATATACATGTCAGTAATATGGTTATCTGTAGTGGTGGAATCTATATTTTTAATGCAATTAAGGATAACTAATCTCTCTGTCGGAAAAAAGTTAAACAGGCATCTGAAATTTAAATCTTTCCTGTATTGGATTGCTTTTTCTCTTCTCACAAAAGAACAGCAGTTCCCTCCTGGATCTTCATTTCAGTAATTCGATTCTGATATCTAATATATACTCACACTGACCACTTCTTTTTCTATAATTTAATCTTTTTATTAGATTATAGAATTAATTTCACAATTTCAATTGTTTCCAACTCATTGGACACAACATAATTATTAATGGATCTAAACAGCAAAGTTCCCAAGAGTATGTCCTCATGAAAATCATAATGAGAGATACAGTAAATAATGTACTTGGATGAGATGAGGAATCTGTATTAACAATGAATATTTAAAGTGTAGTCACACTGATGGACATGCAAACCGAGCTTGAAAGTAACAGAGTTATTAGCCAGTTAGAAGAATTAACAATAATGGTATGGCAAGTATGAGTGTTTGGAATGAAAAATAACATGAATTCCACCACCAAATTTGATATCTCTGATGCCATTTATTTGAGAATCGATGTGTCAAATGAGTTGCAAACATATGGGACGAGTTCAACTGTGACTAAAATCAGATGGAAAAATAAACGAGAATAAGAAACATTCGCAATTCATATCTTCCTAAAACACCAGAAACAACCAAATTGTTATTAGCATAACAGATCATACACAATAAAGAAGGTTGAAGTTCCATATCGAACTTCTTGAGAGTGGAAAATGAGACTCCAGCCCAGCACAGCAAACAACTGCCAGTCATCAAGATAGAAGGTAGTAAATCGAAACCTAAGATCCATGGCCTGGAAGATGAAAGATAATTCTTGTTGATATCTTGATAAAGTATAATTTTTGGCTGAAAAAAATGCCGTATCATTGTTGGCATGCCTTCACTGACTGGGGCAGAGACAGTGCCTCTTCTAGCACACCAAAACATTAGAGAAAGTAACCGGGTCAATGTCAATAGTCATAGTCTGCAACTATAGCTCAGAGGGGCATATATGCTCTGTGTCATTATTTGTTACAGTCTATAACAATCACCCATGATGTGAGAAGTAGGAATTTATTGCTGCCTAACGCATAAAAAAATACAGACAGACAGACAAGTAAGAGCACTTCTTTGCGAAAATAACATTGTTCAAAGAAGAGTGGTTGATATGCCAAATATGGAACCCTTAATCTCTAACTAGCAAAGTGATCATCGTCTAAAATTCATGGGCGTTGAGAGGTTGGAGGATAAATTTTAAATAGTAACTAAGAAATTTATATCTGTATTTCTGTACATGTATTCCACAAATTCAAGAGGACAGCAGTTGAGTAATCATGTATTTGCTACATAAGTATGAAATAATCCAACATCAGATTTGCACGCTCCATGTATTAATTTGCTGGAATTTTGAGTATCTCCAGTTAAATCTTTCAGAAAATCACATTCAAAACTGATCCTCCATATTGAAGGGAAAAGCCATGCAACAGCGCAGACATGCATCATAACATGACTCAACTCTACCAGATATCAAATGAACAATGTACAACAAAGGTTGTTTAAAATACAAGCAAGTCAATTCTATACTACAACTCAAGATACTCAAGAAATTCAGAATGTCGTAAAGATGAAGAAATTCAGAATGTCATAAAGATGAACTATGTTTTCGATGTTCTAATTCAACTTTGTAAAAGAATTTACAGGTGTTGCAGCATTGCTACTTATTAAAGATATTATTAAGCCTATAATTTACTTTCTATAGACTAATTCTTGAGTCTTGAAGAACTAAAAACAGCCTACCAAACAAGCATAATTCTCATGTTCTCCCTCACTCTCCATCTATCACCAATGTCTAGTTCTTAACCTTTCGAAGTTTCTTCGGTCCCCAAACAGCCATTCTCCCAACAGAACACCCGCACCTTGCCCGGAACACAAGAACAGCCCTCCCATTCAAAGGCGCGATCTTTTTTAGCTCCATCTCCAATTCCTTCTGCCGCTCCTCATCCAACCCAAAGAACCCACCTCCCAAGTTACAATCTTTACACGAATTCGAACTCGAACTCGAATTCTTCAACGACTTCCCCGTCTCGAGCTGTATATCGAACGCCGGCGCCTTCTGAAGGCCTCTGCAGCCCCGTTTGCCACATTTCCTTCTCTTGCGCTCCACAGCAGCCCAAAAGGCAATCAAAGCGAACAAGAATCCAAAACCAAGGGAGATCAAGACCAGAGGATCGCGGACCTCCTCGTCTTTCAGAACCGACATCATCAGTGACCCGACATCGGCGATTCCGCGAAAGACGAGCTTCGCGTAGGGTAAGAGGAGGAAACCACAGGCGCAGAGGACGGCGAGGAGGATCGCGATATCGACGGCCACCATAAGCCATGATCGGTCACAAGGCGGGGCTTTTATCGAGTTTGGGCAACTGGGTTGCTTCGATTTCTTCTGGGTCTGCTTCAGATGCATCGACGGGTGATCGATCGGAGCCTCCGTGGCCGTCCGAGGACGATCGGAGGGCTCGGAGAGGGTCATCAAGACGCGGGAATCCACCATTGGAGGGGGGCCCAGATGGGGGAAAGATCACGGTTTCACCGATTGGGATTTTCGGGATTGAATGGTGGAGGCTCGGATGGGTTTTTGAAGGAGCAGTTGAAGTTGCTAGTCTTGATTGATGAGTCGGTGCGTTTAAATCCGTCTGATCAAGATCGGACGGATCTGAAGAGCGGTTGTTACTTGTTTGGAAGATTCAGGGACACCTGCTTTATGGGATTGGGGAAATCTTTTGCTTTTTCAAGAACGCGTTTTTGAAGACCTGAAACGACTTGTGTGAGCTGAAGATTTCAAAGTTTTGGAATTTTAAGTGCTCCACCAATTGTTGTGTGTGTGTAATTGTTGTGAGCGATTGACTTTGCAATAAGGGACAAATTCAAAATAGGGGGTGGTTATTTCAACCTTACCAACTAATCCACCCACCACTTTTTTTATTTTTTACCACCACCACCTCCCCCTCTTCCCTCCGCCGCCTTCGAGACCCCCGCTTTGCCCACGCCCATCACGCCTTTGAGACCCCCGCCTCATCCGCGCCCACCGTGCCTCCGAGACCCCCGCCTCGCCCACGCCCACCACACCCGACGCCGCCTCCAAGACCCCCACCACGCCCGACGCCGATGCCTCTGACGTCGCCGACCTCTTCGAACGCATGAAGCGCTCCGGCGTCGCCGTCAACTCGTTCGTCCTCGTTGCCGCCCTCGGAGGCATCGGCGTCGGGCATGGTGGGGGTCTCGGAGGCGGCGTCGGGCATGATGGGCGCGGGCGAGGCGGGGGTCTCGGAGGCGCGGTGGGCACGAGCGAGGCGGGGGTCTCGAAGGCAGCGGAGGGAGGAGGGGAAGGTGGTGGTGGTGGGAGGAGTGGGTTAGGATCACAAAGAAAAAAAAAAAAAAAAAAAAAAGGGATGGGTGGATTAGTTGGTGGGGTTGAAATAACAGCCCCCTTCAAAATAACCCCCCTTTAAACAGTCTAAAATCCATGTAACCCCCGGACTTTTTCTAAAATCCATATAACCCCTTGAAAGCGCCTATATAAACTCAAATAAACCACTGAGTTAAACTTTCATCGACAGATAAGTAATTTTGTGTGAATTTTCAATTTAATTAACAATAGTTGAAAACACAATATATCAAAAATCTCATTTAATGTGTTAAAAATGTGAAAAATAATCTTTAAATGATGATTTTAACCATCCGGATATGATTTTATAATCTATCTGGAATGGTAAAATCATAATTTATAACAGATTTTTCACATGTTTAACAAATTATAAAAAGTTTTTAGCAAACTGTATTTTTAGTTAGAGTTAACCATATAGAATATTCGTATAATATTCACCATCTCTCAATAGAAATTTAACTTAAAAAGTTATTTGGATTCACATAGTGTTCCAAGGGCATTATAGGGATCTCAAGAAAATCAGGGAGCCATATGAATTTCAGGCTGTTTAGTGGGGGGGGGGGGGGGGGGGGTTATTTAGATTTTTCCCTTGAAATAAAGACTTGAATGAGTTTGGATTTCTGTGTGACTTTGTTGAATGTTAATAACGTCTTTGTTAAGAAATGCAGAAAATGAGATCAAGATTACACATGTCGGGCCCCACCCTGGATTAGGAATGGTTAAGGGGTAGTCGATTTGGACTTTCATGAATTTCTGTGAATATTATTTAAGTAGTGGACTTTCACATACTTTTACAGACTTTTAAATATTGACTCTCATATACTTTCACAAACTTTTAGAGATTTACACAGATTAACTATCATTGATTTTCACATATTGACTCTTATTGTATTTCACAAACTTTTATAAACTTTCACAAATAGATTTTTATTGATTTTTGTAGACTTATTTTTGGATTTTAAAAATAATAAATAAATAACTCAAATATTGAAATTCAACACAAATTATTCATATCCAACATTATATGTAATTTAATATAATAAATATCGATCTTCACATATCATAAATGCATATCTAAATGGTCATTTTTTTATACGTGGGTTTTTTTTTCGGTTAATAAAAATATGATAATTAGAGCTATTAATACTGTATAAGAGCTAATAGGGGGTTCATGATGGGAAAATCACGTTCTGAACGGCGAGAAACAAGCAAATCCACTGACACATTTCCTTCGCAGTGGACCCATTCTTCGAGCAAATCAAATCCTTAATGAATGTGTCGCAAACTAAGGATGACGCTCCAGGGACGAGCCAAGGGCAATAGTGTCTAACTCGATCTAAGGGTTCTCAAAAAGTCCAAGGCCCGAAAGCCCGGCCCACTCGGCCCGTTTTCAGGGCGGGCCTGGCTCAGGCCTAATTCTGGAGCCTAGGCCAGGCCCGTAACCAATAAATGAGTCACATTTAATTTTATATAATTTTTATTTGAATTGTGGTTGAATTATACAAATTATTGACATTTATGTAGGTGTCAACCTAGTTAAGTACATGTAGTTATTTAATTTTTCAAACAATTAATTTGTTTAATATTTTATTTTTAAAAATTCAATAGATATAAATATTTTTTCAACACAATACTTTAAATTTTGTGTTATTTTAACATTATATACAAATGAACAATTTAAAATTAAAAAATCAATATGGACCCAAAGCTCAAGCCCGGGCCCGTGGGCAAGGCCTGAGCCCTCTTTTTACCCGCGGGCCTGGGCTCTGTTTCAACGGACCGGGCCGGGCCTTAACTCTATCCATGGATGTTTGTGTGCAGCATTGATGGCCAACCACAAAGCTTCTTCAATGGCCTTTGAGTTCCAATAGGTCAATGGAGGACAGGAAAATCCTCTCCTTTTGGTTGTTAAATTTCCTAAAAAAAATTTTATTGATAAGATTTGACAAGCATACAGAAACTTTGTATATGTGATGAAGACCTTTTGATGGACACGTTTCCCCTCCCAATTTAGAAAGTGAAATTTATGAAGATGGAAAAAGAGATTTGGTTTGGAACTTTAGAGGCAAGTGAACACCATGACAACCCCACTCACGTGATTTTTTTTTCATTGATAATTAAATTGTATTACAATATGAGAAAAACTTTACAAAAGTGGCATGGGCTTTACAAAATGAAATGCTTAGAGGGACCATGATTAAAGGGCATGGGCCATTCACATTCATGTGAAATAATATTATAAATTAGGAAAATGATACACTCTATCATATTTATCAACTAAAACTCAGATCTCAAATGTTTTCATTTTTTAAAAATAATACATATTATTTAATGATGTATATGCTTTGATAAAAGTGCATATCATTCCATTTTGAGTTGAATGAATCTATTTTTAATAAGTGTAAGAAAAAATTTAGTGAGGTATATTCATCATCTAACGAGATATATGCTTCATTGAATATGTAACAAGTTATATAGGTATGTGTTATTGTTTCATCGTTCATGTTAAACATGTCAAGAAATATTTAAATTGGTAATATGTATTTTAAATTTAAAAATTATCCTATATTTGATTTTCGTGAATGATATAAATATTAATGTCTGTTAATAAAATTGAATTTAATATTCATTCTAATTATATATGTTTGTATTACATATTATTCAAATTCAAATACCTTACATGATTAATATATCATAACCTGAAATTTTAAATAACTACTGGACTTCCTTCTACTATATCAAAATGAAACAAGAAATCTTCAACTCCGATTCCAATCTTCGCTTTTTAATAATTGGATCTCTACTAAACCAACGTTCATGTTTAGACATTTTATTTATTTAAGGATCTTAAAATATTCAAATTCAAATACTAATATCTATATATTGAATTATTTAGGAGTATTTACAAATATTAATGTATCTGATCCATGGACAAGTTTAGTTCATGCACTTCTTGGACTCACATTTGCTTAAGAAATATATTATTTACTCAGTTTTTCTTGTATCATTTCCCTTAATGTCAAGTCCTAAACAAAAAACAACCTCTCATATATAGAAATCCAAGCAAGAGAGAGGGTTTTATGAATTGACACGAATTCCAAGCTCTTCTTGATCTTTTATGTCATTCTTGATCTCTCAACTGCTGAAAATAATTCACATATATGGCAAGAGGGAAAAGAAAAGGAGGGGACTCTAACAAGGTTTCTTAAAAATACTCAATAGTGAATTCTCATTCTTCCTACAAAACAAGCATAGTTATCCTCATTTAACAACATATATAACAAAGCATATAAAACAAGCAAAGTTATACTCATTTAACTATACCAATCTCATAGATAGACACAAGTTTAAAAGAGATTTATGAATTCTTCTTCCCCGATGGATGACGAGAAATATGAAATCATGGAAACTGGATCAAGCATCAAGTCCTTCCCGGGGGCGTATGACGGTCATTTGACTTTTTTTCCACATAATCAATGTTCTCTAAATCAATCCTTCCATTGATGTATTCTTCTCCGGCCGTGGCATCTTGAGTGATGACATTGTTCTGTTTTATGATATTCACAAATATAATGCTGGTTAGTAGATGAAGGCATGCAATATGTAATGTGAAATATTAACACCCACAACTTAACTTACAATGGATTTATGTTATCAATGTCTGAATCTGGTGTTCATTTTATGGTAAAGCTTGTACTCTAGATTTCTCAGGTTTAATGTTTAGAAAGTTTCCAACTTGGCTTGGTTGATGAGTTTAGGTCACATTTTTAGTAATTTCACATGGAAAATAAAAGACCATGCTTTACTGACTATTATTAAAATCTGTAATATATACATATATTAGAAGTTAATGACCTGTTATACCTGGTTGATATCAATGGCAGCAGGAAATAATTGAGTTCCATGAAACATGCTTTGAGTTCCTGTAAACATAAGCAAAAACCTTATGAGTTAAACAAAGAATGAAAATGACAATGAAATGTAGATAGATGATCATTCATAATTCATAGTTTATTAGAAGAAATACTCGTTAAAGGAATCGCATCGGAGAAGAAGAGATGAGAGAAAACCAGCAGATTTACTAGTAGATGCAGAGAAGATCTCTCCATGACTTACCACTATCAGTTGTGTTTCCTCTTGACAAGAAGCCACTGGCATCCCTTTATACTCATATCCACTTTCACATATGGAGTCCACTATGAAAGATTTTGTGACTGTTTAGCAAATCCCACCATCTTATCAAAGTAAAAAAGTTGGGGCAAAAGGACTACATGCTTTTGTGCAAATGAATTTCCACCTTACCCAAATCTTTCGCAATGTGACTCAGAGAAAAGCATGGTGAGCAAAAGTATTGGTAGTGGAAGTGGAGAACTTCAATGCTTATTGGGCTGGATTCCAAATTTGAAATAAGTCAACATGCATAAAAGTTTCCCACTGAATGTGGATATCATGACTATAGTCATAAAACACTCTAAACTTCTTTGAATGTTCAGAAAAGCTCGGTGATTGGTTACTTCCCTTATCTATTGCTTGAACAAACTTCTGTTCGCTAGATTGTGCATAGAGTATCTTCAAGATCCAACATCCGATTAGATATTTAAACTAGCCCTAATTTAAATCTATGGCTTCTTCGCACTCATCATAAAAGTTTTTACGTGTGTTTTTCATATTAATGATCAAAATACATCTAAAAACATTGACTGTCTCTGTAATTTTATTGTACATATCAGAATGCTTATCAATATCTTCCATACATGAACTCTGTGACTATGGTGATAACCAATAAAGAGATTAAAGGTGCATCTTTTTAATTAAAGTGAAGCAAAAATATTGTTGGTGGAAATGGAGAACTTCAATGCTTTATTGGACTAGATTCCAAATTGAATCAAGTCAACATGCATAAAAGTTTCCTAGTGAATGTGGAAGATGTTAAGTTTTCTAGTGAATGTGGAAGATGTCATGACTATAGTCATGGAGTACTCCAAACTTCTTTAAATGTTAAAAAAAAAGCTTGGTGATTGGATACCTCCTTTACCTACTGGTCGAATGAACTTTTGTTTGCTGAATTGAGCATATAATATCTGCAAGTCTAGAATGTGTTTAATTTAGATTGTTTACTACATTCTTCGTAATATAAAAGTTTGTGTTTACTTTTCATATTAATGATCAGAATATATATTAAAATAGTTCTGTCTTTTTACTGTATGTATCAGCACTCATACCGAATATTTGTCATACACAAACTTTGTGACTATGAGAAGGATAAAATACTCTTTAAACCAAGAGAGATACATGACAAAGTCAAGATCCAATTGTGGAAGTGGAGAGTGATATGGCCCATGTTGCACAAGCACTGCACATCTCCTTCCATGGTGCAGCACAAGTCAAAAGGCTTTTCAAGTCACCAGTTGAAGCAATATAGTGTTGGGGGAACGAATAGGTGGGTCTCCACTAAAGCACCATGGATGATAAAGGAAGGGACTTTGTCCTTTCTAAGAATTATAGATGCACCTCATCTTTCTCCAAAAAAACAAAAAAGTTTTCTAAATTCAGCAATGGAAGAGGTGAGAAAGTCAGCACATAATTGTTCTCTCAATTCCAAGCTCTCCATGCCAAACCATTGTATGGAAGTCTTACTTTTTGTTTATTCTTTATTGTCTATTCTTGCTTGTATATTTGAACACAAAATTCACCTTTGAGTTTTAGCCATTTGAATTGAGAGGCACCTGGACTAAGCCTCAAATAAATATTAGGCAGAGAAGCTGATCATATACTATTCCTGTTTATCTAATTTCAATACAAATGGCACAAGTACAGATCAGATATATATATATATATATTTCTGTGGAGTCGAAAGCATTGTCATTTTAAGATCTTTCAATATCTCCTCTGTTCAGGGGGAATGAGTAGTGCTTTATATCTGTGAATTAGTGCAAGACTAGATATAGCTGTATCTATGGACCTTTCAAATATGGGCATCTATCAAATCAAGATAATCCACTTCGAGGGACACGAAAACCTCCATTATTGGTATAATCCACTTGGAGGGACACGAAAACGTCCATTATTGGTAACTTTGAGGGGGATGGAAACCTCATATGTCCTAAGATCCAATGAGTCAATACAACATCTAGAATCACATCATATAAAGAACACAAATAACTTCTCCATAATCCCAATAACCATTAATAAGTACTTATTTCTACACCACTAACATTTTGCCTTCGTCATGCTCGGTCATCCATCATCCACCAATCCAAGAAAGTGATTCTTATGCCAATTTGATGTGTGCATCTGTCTGATAAAGATTTAATGTGGGCATTGAGGGATTAATTGAAACTTCTATTATTGTGCACTTCAAGGGAAGTGAAAAAACTCCTAAAATATGAGAAGTCCAATCAAATTACATGAAGCATAATTAATCTTGTAAATCACTAATAACTAATAACTATCTACTATTACCTATTACATGAATTGTAATGTAGTACTAATATCAAGCAAACACATAAAATATTCTTGCTTGTCCTGTACATATATATTAATTATGCTAAATCAATTATTCAGATCATGAGCATTATGTGAATTTTATCGATGGTTGTCATTTTCTTTCCTACATTATCATGTCAGATATCACCTGCTGAATTCTTGAATGGTAAATAAGTTGGATACAGAGAATGGTTCAACCCAGTGCTCAAAATGCGCCTCAAGTGGATCGAAGTGCGCCTTACTAGCTGGTTCAAAGGCTCTGCACATGTTCATACCCTCTATCTTTGATGCAGTAAGTGTTCATCAAAACCTTTCTTTAGGAAATACTACTAGTACATGAGGAGACAGTGAAATTCCTAAACAATTTAGACCCCATTGGGAGCGGGTTAATTTGTTTTTGGTCAAGTATATAGTATTGTGATACTCCTGGAAGTTACTCTTCTTATATAAACTATTTTTTTAACTGACATTTGGTATAATTTGCATAGCTTTTTTTTTTTGGTTTAAATCCTACATGAAAAATGTGGTATTATAAAGAAGGAGAGGGGTGGTTGATGCACCTATTATTTTGTTATTACTTTATGTAGATGTATTGCTTTATTTATACAAGTAGGTGAAAATGATATACATTCTAATAATACATCTCTCATGTATTCTACTAACGATGACATTCCTAACATCTTTGTTATCAAATAATATTGGATATGATTTTAATTTTATAATATAATTATAAAAAAGGAGAGGGTACGAATTGCAGCTGTTAATCTCTCTCTCTCTCTCTCTCTCTCTCTCTCTCACGCGCAAACACACACATGAATGGATATGAATATTCTTGTATATAAAATGGGCAACTTTCTGAGATACCTCTAGAATTGTGTCTCACCTAAGCTGAAAAAAATGTTCAGTGGCCATATTGAAAATTTGAAATGCATCCAACATTGAGTCTTATGTACAATTGTGTTGCTTTAGCTTACTAAAAAGGCCATCCTCTCATGATGGAACCCTTTTTGCTTATAATATAACTGGGGAAAACAAATTTTAAAAAAGTTCAACATATAGTCATAATTAAACAGTATAGCTGATCCCTTATTAGGCTGATTGGAATATCTTTTGATCCTCGTCATCGCTGATAGAAGAGTTAGAAGTACAAAAATAAGCAAGTAGACTGTGTGATGTTGGATGAAATTTATTAATATTAGAAATGAAAATAAGGAAGCATTAGATGGCACTCTTTAAGATCAATTCATGGGAAATGAAAGGGACAATAGACCTATGTGGTGAATAGAATAAGAACAAACATTGAAAATGTTGAAAAATAAAGAACACAGATATTTATGTGATTCTCTCAACGTTAGATACGATTCAAGTATCCTCAACACACTGTAAATCCACTATAGAAAGAGATTATAAAATTTGAAACTCTTCATAATATCTCAATCTCATGTAATATGGTGACAACCATAGAAACTATAGAAAATACTAACAATTGTTGATTCAATTAACCTTGAAGAAAAATGGATAAATGTGAGTCAATCAGCTTGTTCTATGTTAAACTTATGTTTGGCATGATTTGAACAGTGTTTTAAAACGTGACCAACCCGTCAAATTGAACCCGTTAAATCTTCATATGAGAACTGAGAGTTTTTTAGAACTGACTATGCTTGACTTAACCGACTATTTTTTTATTTTTAAAAATTGTAATTAATTACTTGTTAAAATTTTAAATTTAATAAAAATTTTCAAATTTATATAATAAAATCATGTCATGACATTAAGGAAAAGCTTAAAAATTTATGACTTGATAATTCTAAAAAAATTATAAAATATTTCATATCTCTTATAAATTTAGTTATTATTTCGGTTCAATGAACGGTTCAATTTTTAAAACATTAAATTTAAAGGAATCGCATTAAATTTTACTTAAATATTTCTAATTCACATGTAATATGGTGATGTTCTAAATGAAGTATAAGCTTAGTGTTCTTATACTTGTATGTTTGGCCCAAAAATTACAAATTAGAATAATCTCCAAGTTATGAAGAGATGTCATTGTTCCACCATTAAAAGTCCTTCCATTGTTTGAAAAGATGTAAAAGTGATAACCAAAGCATAATAGTTTGCTCAATCTTATGCGCGCACAGAATTATACACTAATCAATTCTCATCTTACATGATATATATATTATATATCACATAACATATTAGAGGTATCAATGTTTGACAAAATCTGGAACCACAAGGTTTTGGGTAAAAGTCCCAATGTTTATCTAACAAAAAATTAAAATAAAAACATGGTCTAGTTTATAACCACGTGTACAACCTCTTATACATGAATAGTTTTCCAACAAGTTATATATCTTGTTAAAAATATTTTATATTTTCTATATATATATACTCATACAATTTATTAAAGTATATATATTTTATTATATATACATATATATAGTGAAACGATTAGGTGCGGCAAACGGCGGGTGCGGCCGCGACACGGGCCGTACGATCACGGGTTCATCGCATCCGACAGTCGATATGAATCGCATCCGACCGTCAGATGCGATGGACCCGTGATCGACAGCCCGTGATCGCTGCCGCACCCGCCGTTCGCCGCATATAATCGGCTATATATATATATATATATATACCCGCCGTTCGCCGTTCGCCGCATATATATATATATAGTGAAACGATTAGGTGCGGTGTGCGGTCGGGTGCAGTTGCGATGTGGGTCGTCCGATCGCGGGTCCATCGCATCCAACGGTCGACGTGAATCGCACCCGACCGTCCGATGCGATGGGCCCGTGATCGACACCGCTCCGACTGCACACCGCACCTAATCGCGACTATATATATATATATATACATACACGCTCGCGATTAGGTGTGGCGAACGGTAGGTGCGGCCGTGACGTGGGCCGTCCGATCACGGGTCCATCACATCCCTATATATATATATATATATATATATATATATATATATATATATATATATATATATATATATATATATATATACGGGGGCGATTAGGTGCGGCGAACGGCAGGTGCGGCGGCGACGTGAGCCGTTCGATCGCGGGTCCATCGCATCCAACGGTCGACGTGAATCGCACCCGACCGTCCGATGCGATGGACCCGTGATCGACGGCCCATAATCGACGCCGCACCTGCCGTTCGCCGCACCTAATCGGCCCTTATATATATATATATTTTATGATGTATATTATTTTTAAAATTAAATTAAAACTTGTGCTGACTAAATTAAATTTAAATAAAAAATTCCATTGAGCCAAACTGACTTTTTCTCAGGCTTGAAGCATTGTTCAATGATTCAGTTGATATTGGGTTTGAATGATTTGGTAAATTGAGTTAAATCAATTGAATTCATTAAATAAAACTTTATGTCGTGATGATTTACTGAATCTCTCAAACACAATGAGAAAAATCGATTTCTATGATTCAGTTTTCATTTGTGATAAAATGAATTTAGTTACGAGCCCGTTTGAATATAAGCATAAATTATTATGGGGTTTATACTTATTTCAGGAATTGTTGATTTTATCAATAGAATAAGTGATTTTTTGTTTGTTTGTGTTTTCAATTATTCTCATTGAAAAACATAATAATAAAAATTGGAGTGTTTGGTTGATAAATAATAAAATAGTTATATTAGATAAATAACAATCCATACTGAATAAGTAAATTTTTTGTTTTATTGCATTTTCTATTATTCACATTGAAAAACGTAAAAATAATTTTTTTGTTGTTTGGTTCACCACATATAAAGTAGAGATAAGTGATAGTTAAGAGATAGGTATGAGTTTATAATTTTTTAAATGACAATTATTCCCTTGCATAAATTATTTGTGTTTGGGAATAAGTGTGAGATATATATGCGTGATATGGTAGATGTGATAATTTTTGGAATGTGTGCAGAAAGTGTTAGGTGAGATAATTTTTTTAAAATAATAGATAAATGTATTTTTAGATAAGCTCTGATAAAGAATTCTAGCATTTTCTTATAATAGTTATCAGACTTTATCCTAACTTACCCAGATTAGCTATCAATGTTTATTCTTGCAGAACAAACAGTTTTTTTGAGTTAATTTCTTGTATTTTTCTCTATTATTGACTTATGCTTTAACCCCCCGTTTGGATAGGGGGTTAAGGATGGTATAAGCTGGGATAAGAATGGATAAGAAAAAATGGTTATTGTCTGTTTGTTTACAGAGTATAATTTAGTATTATTGTGCCAGTATAAATGAGTATAAGAGAGTATAACAATTCTAAGCAACCTCTAGGATAAGTTTATACCCAATTTATATATTCCTATGAAAGGTGGGGCCGCATCTCATCACATCAAATCACCTATCATCATCTTTTATACATCAATAGAACTCATATGTCAAATCAATATTTACACCTTATTCACATTTTATTCTTAATCAACCAAACAACTCAACATTTATTATTACATTTTCCAATGAAAATATAAAAAAAAAACAAACAAACAGAAAATCACTTATTACATTGATAAAATTATCTGTTTTTGGAACTGGTATAAACTCCAAAATAGCTTTTTTCTTGATCCAATCCGGGGATTAGAAATTGGGGTTAAAGAATTTGGTTTATTTCTTTCGTTTCAAATAGTCATATTTTACAATTAGAAAGTCATACTCAAGTCATATTTACGATCACTTTTTTGAATTTTTACTTTCATAAAAAAAAAAATGAATCACATGATCAAATCAATTGTATGCCTAGTATTTTATACTTTTCCTATTTGAATATACTTAAATGATTGAATTGAAGATTTTATATATTGAATTACGACAGCGGGAATAACCGCCCTTTTACAAATGATTTTGATTCAAATTCGTTACATATATTATTACACAAAATATCTTCTAAAAACATAAATTATTTTACAAATAAAAATATGATATGGATGCATGGAACATTATTTAAAACAAACCCAATAGATATATATATCCTACGGACAAAGATAAACACGACCTTAAGTATTAAAGAAATTTAATCGATTTGGCCTTTTGAACTAAAAATTAGAGTGATGGCATTCATACTTAAAAACATAGATTAATGTTTGAAAATCAATTTGGATATCAAATTGATCAAATTTGGTGGGTGTTGTTACTCTTAGATACATCCTCTCCCCCCTTCCACAAAATCGGATGCAACCAGAATCCAATCACCAAGTGTCATTTATTGTATCCTATCATATTATTATATTCATCTTTATATGTGGTCACATATTTAATGTGATATATAAAATCACATGATATATACCCTATCATATTAATATATAATATATTATGAAAAATATAAATGCACGCATTCAATTTATTTGAGTATATACTTTATTTTCTGTAAAATTATATTCATCTTTAAACAAATATATACTTGAATAAAATTCAAACAATGTCATTTAATGTTTGTCTACAAGAATGAAAGTGTATTTTTTTTCAATTTTGGTGCCCAAAATAGTAACTTGAGTCATGTACCAACTTGTGAGGTGAGCATTTATTAAAGTAGTCCTCCCACACCACGATTTTAATTTTGAATGATATACGTAGAAGACCAAATTTGTACACAACAGAATAAGGAATAAGATCGCATAAATAAAAGGGAATTGGATAAGAATACAAGGTAAAATGGGCCTATTAAATAAGGTTAACATGCATAGCAAAAGGATCCGATTAGGAAACCCATAAAAAAGTTCGGAGACCGAATCGCCATGTGTCAAAAGCAGGCCAACGTCGTCCATCAAGTCAGACCAAAGAGCAACCTGGTCAAACTCCCAATCAGGCCCAAACGATCAAGAGATTTGATGTTAGAACTAATTCTCAGAAATCTTGAAAAATGTTGTATCTCAAAAAGTAATTAGTTTGAAGAACTCATATATAATAATATTGATAATATAAAAATAATAAGATGGAGAGAAAAAAGGGTTGGAGTCGTCTGGTCAAGAGGCACATAGGAGATGTTATCCTTGAAACGAATATGTCATCCATACGCACGGAGTTTCACCGACATAACGTTTTTAAGATACAACTCGACCCGTGAGATTCCGTCGACTCCCCGTGGTGCGATCAAGTGGGGTCCTTGGACCGAATCCTTGTATTGTCAATGTCCAGAATAGAATAGATAAAGCTTGATCAAGATCAAATGGATATAAAGTATTTTTGAGAAAGAGTATATGGAATGGGAGCTTCGATTGATGATCACACTTCGTATATGTTATTAATCAAAGGATGCATGAGTCCTTTATATAGACATCAATATTAATCAACCAAAATAAATGACATGCATATGAGATTAAATTTTCAGTTTCACCATTTCATTCTCCACAACGCATGCAATTATGAATATTAACCATTGCATAGAAATGAAACCGATTTGGAATGAAACGTTGCATGAGGTTATTGCAACCGTTTCAACATCACCTAATAATATGCATTGATTTAATGATATGAATGCATTTATAAGTAATTCATGCATACATATGATACTATGCAATCACTTTGGTCACACCACTATGGAATATAATTTTTTTTTTTTTTGACAGGAGAAAGGCCCATAGAGTGGGCTTATATTAACTAACTAACAAAAAACAGAACCTCCAAGTATTTACATAGGAGACCCAGGATCAGACCTGTGATTTATACAAAAATACAAAGTATGCTTTACTGGTTGGAGTAAACATCGGATAAGATCATGTCTGAGACCGTCCGTTATCACTTCACTTTGCATATGACGAGCGTGCCGAGCCAACAAGTCTGGGCCTGCCACCCACTCCCGAGGGACCTTAATATATTCAACATGGGCTAAATTTTGATTGTTTTGTTTAATTTGAGATACTAACTCCCTTAATTGAGGTGGACCATCCCCAACACTATTAAGAAGTTGTATTACTTGAGCTGAATCTGAACAGACCTTGATGTTCTGCATTCCGCGACTACATGCAAATTTCAGGCCCAGACGTATAGCCTCGGCTTCTGCCCGAATCGGAGTGGTCCAAGGCCAACTAGAAAAACCAGCCCCAAGAATGGCCGGTGGGGATTGCTGTATAACAACAAACGCGGCACCTCCTGATAAGTTTCTGGAATGTACACTTCCATCCGTCAATATGATAATCTGATGGCCTGGAATTTGGAACTGAGGATATTGCATCTGCATACCCGAAGAAGCACATTTACGTTTTGCCATGCCAAAAAGTGGAGTAAGAGGGTTGTTAGAGAGCACTGACGCACACTCTTCAGCAAAGGAAACCGCACGCATCACAGTATAGTGTGCACAAGGTTTAACACCCTGAAATATGAAAGCATTTCTAGTTTTCCATATACTCCACAACATGGTGCAGCATACGATTTGTTTGAATTTTTTACAATGGTCAGAATACCATTCATCTACAGTGAGAGCACGTAGCCAACTCGACTCCTCCCATAGTAATTGTAATGGACGAGCCTCGGGAGAAATAAGAGACCAGCAATCCATAGAGAACGGGCATTGAAGAAATAAATGGACCGAAGTTTCAGAAGAAGATTCACAGAGAGGGCACATATGATTCATATACATACCAATGGAGTCCAAATAAGCCCGTGTAGGTAGACGATCCCAGCATAGTTTCCAAAGAAAAAATTTGATGCGAGGGGTCACATGGATCCTCCATAGCCTTTTCCATTGATCTTGAAAACTTGACAGCTCCATAGGTTGAATAAGATTATATATATCTATTGTTCGTGGTGTCACAGAGACCGATCCCTCCCAAGTCCATGTGGCATCAACTCCAGGTTGACAAGCAGGGATAGAAGAGCTTAAAATTTGATTCACCCAAAATGGAGGAAGAAGTTTAGAAAGATTGTGCTCCTGCCACATCCCATTTTGAATCATGTCTGACAATCGGTAGTCCAGTATGACCTCCTCCATGTTAATAAATGTAGGGATCCTTGAAAAAGGAATATTAATAAACCAGGGGTCCCGATAAAAATCCACCTCTGCATAACTAGTTGGGATCTTACGTATATATGGACGAATAAGCTTCAGGCCATGGCATAATTCACGCCAAACTTGAGATGAACGAGTGGTGGAATGTAGTTCCCACGGGTTCCCGTTCCATCTGTATTTAAACTTGAAAGCTTCACTTACTAGTGTTGGCCGGAGAAGGAAAGTGAAAGCAATCTTGCCAAGAATAGCTCTCTTCATACCATATAAACTGCGAAATCCCAAACCTCCATTGGATTTCTTAGTTGTGATGGTCTCCCAATTAATAAGATGAATTGTATGATGTTCTCTTGTGCCCTGCCACAAAAATGAGCGAGCCATTGTTTCTAATTGGCTAATTGTGGCTTTGGGCATTAAAGCCGCATGCATATGATGTGTAGGTAATGCGTTTATCACTGACCGAATCAATTCTGCCCTCCCTGCCATAGATAACAGCTGAGATTTCCATCCCTGGAACCTACGGGCTGCTTGATCGAGTACTGACTTCGTGCGAATTCGTCTTGATCGCGAACCCCATATAGTGAGTCCTAAGTATCTCCAAGTAGGGCCTGCTACCTTGAACCGTAGAATACGAGCCATCCATCTTTGAAACCGTGGGGGAACCGATGGAGAGAAACGAATTGTGCTTTTAGGCAAGCTAACCGTTAGCCCAGTAATTGTATGGACCTCCTGTAAAATAGCTTTGAAAATGGAACATTGGCTCGGGGTGGCTGTACTCATTAAGAGGAGGTCATCAGCATACAAAATATGAGTAATACCTGCCGGGTCAAAGTGGGTTGATAGCCGAGCATCCGGTTGATATCCATAGATTTTTCCCTCCTTTTGTTCCCTACGAAGCATGGCTGATAGAATTTCAGCAATAAGAACAAAAAGGTATGGTGAAAGAGGATCACCCTGCCTCAGACCACGGCCCGGGTATATCCATGAGGTAGGAACACCATTAATAATCACCGCAAACCGAACTCGTGTCACACACTGCTCTATCCAACGAATCCAACGGTCTGGGAAACCAAACTTGTGCAACACACTAAACAATCCTTGCCATTCTACAGAATCATAGGCTCCTGCCAAATCGATCTTTGCAGCAAACATGGCCTTCTGTCCCTTTCTGAGTTGTAAGGAGTTGATCATATCTTGCACAAGCAATAAATGGGCGTGAATTGATCTTTGTGGGATAAAGGCTCCTTGTTCCGGTCCCACAATGTGAGCAAGAGTATTTTTCAGCCTCCTCACAAGGATCTGTGCCAAAATTTTATATTTGGTATCACAAACACTGATCGGTCTGTACTCCTTTAGAGATGTCGGAGAAGCAACTTTCGGAATCAACACTACATTAGTAGATCCCCAAGACAAAGGAAGAGACGCAGAGTGATAGAAATTGTTAACAGCCCTCATGTAATCTGCCTTGAGGATCGGCCAAAAGTTTTTATAAAACTCTCCAGGAAATCCATCTGGCCCAGGGGCCCTATTTGTCGGGATCCTTCTAACGGCCCAGTCCACCTCAGCCTCAGTGAAAGGTTGTATCAAATCCTCAGCCATTTGCGGGGTGATTTGGCACTGTATTAGATCCTGCGGGATATGCTGCAATTGAACGACCTTCGACGACCAATGGTCGGTGAAGTACTGGTGTACGTATTGTCTTATATGTGCTGGATCTGATAATGACTCCCCATCCCCTGTTCTGAGCATGGTGATTCTGTTATATGCACGACGTTGAGACGCCTTAGTATGAAAAAATCTGGTATTTTGGTCCCCGTCCTGTAGCCATCTGACCCGAGATCGTTGGGCCCAATATATCTCATGTTGACGTTGGAGAGCAGTCAACAAATTGGAGGTGCTTCTCAACTGATCTATGAAGTCCCTATGATTATGGACTTGATCCTCATGAGCACTGAGTTCCTGTAGATGAGAATGAGTATCCCGAATTCTGTTAGGGAGATGGTCAATTCGACGGCGCCATTGACACAAATATCTCTGTAGAGTATGGAGCTTCTGTTGAAAACGACCCATAGGAGAAGCAGCACCCTCACTATTCCAAGCCAGTTGAACTAGTTGTGGAAGCTCCGAGTATTCTAACCAAAACTTTTCAAACCTGAATGGTCGAGAACCACACATTGGAGGGGCCTCCGTAGAAACTACTATAGGGGCATGATCAGAGACATGGCGTGGCAATACCTCAGTTACTGCCATAGGAAATAAATCCATCCAAGACATCGTTGCAAATGATCTATCAAGAAGTTCCCATGTGCGTTCCGTCCCCCGCCGATTATTACACCAGGTGAATGGAGCACCTTTTTGAATAAGTTGGTGTAACTGATTTGATTCCTTCCAGTTGCGAAATTGACGAACATCCGCTGTCATACGAAATGGTGATCCACCCCTTTTGTCTTCAGGCCACAATAACGTGTTAAAATCTCCCGCTATCAATGATGGCAAACCGGTGGCCAAGACTTCAGTTGTTTCTTGCCAAAGATAGGATCTCCGAGCAGAGTCCGGGCTTGCATATATGCCCGTAATCAACCAGGGAGGATTTGGTGGAATATTTACCACCAAATACATGGCTTGTTGGTTGCCCAAACAACACTGTATATTCAAGTCCGACCTCCATAATGCTATGATTCCTCCAGCATGACCAGTACCAGGGAGTCTTGCAGATTTCCATGCTAGACCAAAAGATTGACAAAAATAGTCTATCCGTCGATCTGCCGCATGCGTTTCCAAAAGGATAAAGACATCGAGGTGAAGAGAATCCAATAAGTATTTACAATGATTTTTCACCTCTCGTCTCAAAATGCCACGGCAGTTCCAAAATGCTATCCTTAATGACATGTTCAGGATGTGAAAAGTCCTCCAGTTTGCTGCACCGGAGGCGTGCGGGCTAAAACTTGGTCACAATCCATATTTACCAATTGGGGAGTTTCAGGGTCTAGATACTCCTGGGTATCTTGGTCACCCCAGGATTTGTGAAAAAATTCCACAGCCCGTGAAACAGGCTGAATGTGCATTTCCCCCGAACTAGATGGAGCTTCAGAAATCTCCGAACATGGCAAAGAGCGCTTTTTAGAGGCACGGGATACTGCCTTTTCAACCAGTGCTAGAGACTGTGACAACTGGATTTGTGGTACTTCTTTTAAAGAAGTGGATGTCTGTTTAACATCTTGACCAGTTATTGATGATGAGGCCTTTGAGAATCCTTGAGGGTGAACAATGGGGGATGATTTAGGCCTCAAAGGTCTCATGGCAGTAAGGGTTGTAAGTGGTTTCTCCTCCTTGGATGGGCTAGGAGTGTGTTCCACTATAGTAGACTTTTGCTTATGAGAAGTTGATGTTGCTAGAGTAGGAGCATGAGTTACCTGAGACTTAGCGACATTTGGGTGAATATTTGGCGGGTTTTGCAGTACTCCCTTTTTTTGAGTACTAGGAGGATGACTAGGTGAATGATTTTTCTGGTCAACTTGCACAGACTCAGATTGACGTTGTACAACCTGAGAAGAGCGAGACGACGCCTTGGTGGAACAATCTGCCATTGTTGATCTTTTGGCTCTGAACCTGGAGCATCCTGCCTCACTGAATGGTCAGGCATGGAGCTGCCTTTCACACCTGAGGTAGAGGTTGATGCTTGGGTCTGAGGTGCCGATGATGGAGCCTTCGGTGTGACACGATTCTCGCATTGAGAAGTGATATGGGTAATCTTACCACAAATTTGGCATACTTGAGGAATTTTTTCATACACAAATGCTTGCCATCGACGTTCAGCTCCAATCCAGACTCCAGGACATAGTGGGAGGCGCAGGTCGACTTCGACCAATGCTCGAGCATATCTACAACGACCTACCTCCTCCACTGTCGTCTCCACCCGAATAGGGGTCCCTGCGAATGCTCCAAGTTCGGTAAGAGTAAGAGCATCCCAGAAGTCTAACGGAAGGTTCGGAAATCTGATCCACACCGGGGTAATCTCAAAAGTTGCCGTCGTTGGATCGAAATTATTCCGCCATCTTTGAAGGCTCAAAAGATGATCTTGAATAATCCACGGTCCTCCCGTCAAGACAGTAAGCATATCAGCTTCATTGCTAAATTTGAAGACGTAAAAACCATTCGCCAAATCACCTACGAAGTAGGATGCCGATACTGGCCACAACGAGGCCAGTCTCCTTCTAAGATAGTGAATGTGCAGTCTTGGACCCAAAAATTTCCCATATAGAGTATACTGCCAATTTCGTCTATTAGTTTGCAATCTGGCTTCATTAGGCATGTACACTCGATCAGTCGGACGAGGAAGCGAGCGAAGAACCTCCGGTGGTACATTGTAAACAAGACCTGAATTTGGAAACTTTTGCGCAACTGCAGCATATCCTATAACAGGTGCTGTTGGAGAAGCTATTTGAGAAAACGATGACACCCCCTCATTTGGGGAAGGGGCCTGAATCCCTGGTTTCGAAGGGTTCTCCCGGCCCGTTGCCCCTGGAGGAGAGGGAGAAGATGAGGTGGTGAGTCGGCTAGGGTTTGGTTTCGACATGAGAGTTAGGGACTTATCACTCAAAATTTTAGACGCTTGAAAATACTATGGAATATAATTTGGATCATATTAATAAATATATCCAACACTTGATTTATGCCCGACCTGAATAAGATGAACAAATAACACTGCCCGACCAAGACATGACGACCATGCATGTGTTGAAGTCCAACCAGATTAGAAGTAGCAAGACTGTAAGGTCCGAGTTGGCACATAGGACGCTCATATATCGACATCGGCAGGATAACATAAAATTCAAGCGAATATGCTCTGACATAGAAGAAAAGACCAACTGTCAGAGAATCGATTGTGAAAGGCTAATCTCGAGATCGCACGTGGCAACCGATCCTGAGGCCACCTGGAAGATTCCATCTGGCTCACGATCACCTCACTCCCCAAGAGTGAGATCGACACGCCACCTTCCAATATAAGGGGAATGTGACATCCGGCCTGTTGAGGGAGAGGCCCAACAGTTCCCAAGAGGCCCATCGATTGGGTGAGGGTGAGGGTTTAGTGTTTAGCACCATACATCTAATGGGAGTAGATAGTTTGTGCTTATATGTGAGCACAATTCTTACACATCAAGACGCGTTTTAAACCCGTGAGCCCATTTAGGGGCAAAACGAATAATTTCTTGTTGTGTAAGTCTAGGGCTTTACAATAGATATCAGAGTCTGTCCATTTCGCGATGGTAGGTGTGGCCCCACACGAGGACGTGTGGCCCATTAGAGGGGGTGATTGTGATACCCGACCTGTTGAAGGGGAGGCCCAGCAGTCCAAAGAGGCCTGTCGATTGACTGAGGGTGAGTGTTTAGTGTTTAGTACCACATCGCCTAATGGGAGGAGATAGTCTGTGCTTATATGTGAACACAACTCTTACACATCAAGACGCCTTTTTAACCCGTGAGCCCATCTAGGAGCAAAGCGGATAATTTCTTGCTGCGTAAGCTTAGGGCATTACAGGAAAGGATACCACCTTACCTAAGAGGTAGACACTTTTTCTTCTAAAAAAAATCCTCTAAGACTCAAGTTGAATTATACTGAAAACTAAGAAAACTGACTTGAGCGCCGGATGAGCATTAGCCGACATCATACTGATGTAAGTTGCAGGTTACCAGAGTAAAAGACGGAGTTTGAAGGCTTGACAATGGAGCGCCCTCCACAGCAAAAGGAGGCCTCAAGTACTTCTTCTCATATCAACAATCGAAATCCGGATTGGACCAAGATTCGACCCAAAGGAGAAAGAGCAGATTTCCACCCCCTACAATATACATTATATATTTCTTAATAATCAATGTGAAATGATGCAAGATAGGTTTACATTTGAAACTCAAATACACGATAGGTCAAGTTTGAATCCAAAAATTAGTGGGTAAATCCATCTCAATAAAGTTGGATCAAATTTCTCATATAACCCATATGCAATCTCTACTAGGTTTTGGATAATGTTACGGACAACTCATTTTTCAACTTCAATTCTTATCCACATATATTTTAAATTTTTTTTAAAATAATATATATCATCTAATGAGATACATGCTTTTATAAAAAATAAAATATATATTTTAATAAATTATATTAATGTATTTATAAAGCATGTAAAAAATTTTATTGAAACATGTATCTCATTAATATATAACATTAACAAAACATATTACACTAAAATTTGGGCTAAAAAAGAAATCGTGTAACACTCAAATTTTTTGGGGGAAAAATTCACATAACCCCCTATAAACTGTTTGAAATTCATATAGCCCCCTGACTTTTTTTGAAGTTCATATAGCCCCCTAAAAACACACAGGTAAATCAAAATAACCATTTAAATTAAATTTTCGTTGACAAATAAGAAATATTATATTTAGCTAACCCTTACTGAAAACATAGTATACAAAAAATCACATACAATGTATTAAAAATACAAAAAACTCTATAAATGATGATTTTATCCCTCTGGATAAGGTTTTATAATCTAATTGAAGAGGTAAAAATAATCATTTATAGAATTTTTTTTTTACATTTTTAACATATTGTAAGTAGGTTTTGATATACTGAATTTCAATCAAGGCTAATCAAATAGAATATTCACATAATGCTTTTTATCTGTCAATAAAAATTTAACTGGTGGAGCTATTTAAATTTACATTGATATTTTCACAGGGGTTATAAAGACTTCAAAAAAAAGTAAAAAATGTTACGGAGTGTTATTTGAATTTTTTATTTTATTATACTTTTTCCCTTCTCCATGGTTTCAGTCACACGCTTAAGCTCAAACTTTTGTCAAAAAAAAAAAAAACTTTTGTCACGTGACAAGTCTCCCTCTTTTTCTTTTTCTTTTTTCTTTCCTTTTTAAAAATGATGAAAAGGCCAACACAGGTGGATTACTTTTGTTTGAAAATGAAAGGCCGAGACAGGTGAATTTCAGTTATATATTTACACACCCACACCTGTCACACACACACACCTTTTGCCACACGTGCCTTCTCTTTTTCTTCTCCTCAGCATTCACCACGTGTAACGATTCGAATCATCAAATGGATCAAACACGTGTCACTCTCCACCACTGCCTAAACCCAGACTTAATTAGACTTAATTGACTGTGTAATTGGATTAGTTCAATAGCTAAGAAACGGTTATATATGAATTCAATCATAAATAGTAAGAAATACGTACCAAACTTTAAGATGGGCTTTTTAAAGGAATTCGGTGTGCTCAATGGGCTATATCTCATATATTATATATTAAAAAAAAAGATAATATTATGTATAGTCATTTTTTAGTCTCAATTTCAGGTTATAAATGTTTTAATTTTTTAAAAAATGATATACCTTATTTAATAAGTTATATGATTTTACAAAAAAGGAAGCATATGCTTTAATGAATTGGGTTAACAAATTTATAAAAAATGTGAAATTTTTTTTATCAAAACATTTACCTCATTATTGTGAGTATATTTTTCGGTTATTTTCTATTGACGCATATGAGACTGGAATTAGGGCTGAAAAAAAAATCGTGTGAAATAAGACAGTTGATACACTACTTAGTTTGTATTGTAATGAAGTTAGTATTGAAAATTAAAAACGTTGTGTTTCATTTCTTTTATAGTTTGCACATATTTTGAATTTTTGTAAAGTATTTACCTAACTAATGAAGTATTCATTTATGAAAAATAAAATGCATACTTAAATAAATAGAATGCATAGAATGCATATATATATTTTTTTAATGATAGTGTATACATAGATATAAAAGTATGTATACATTAATCAATTTTATGTAGTGTGTTAGACATGACGATTTCAAATGAGGCTCAAAAATGGACTTAGTGTATCAATATCCATTGAAATTTTTAAGATTTGGAGTCGTATATTTGTGTTTTACTCTCTTTTTTTCAAATTTTGAGAAAAGCTTTGTGTTCCGAGAAACTTTTTTATCTCTAGTTTTAAGGAATTGAAAAATCACAATTTTGGACTCAAAGATTTTATTATTGTCCTATCATATTTATTTTTTTCAAATTGCCATATTTTATATATTTATATTTTTTTTACAAATACTTTTCATTTTGTACTCTAAGTCTCTTTGCCCTCGACCCCCTGTTCTAAATCCTGGCTTTGCCCCTAGATTCGCTGTGCAATTTGATACTTGATGAAGTCAATGCTGATTGAATCCATACTCACAGGCATAGTTTGGTAAATGGATAAATATTTAGGATACGTTAGCCTAATTTATGAGGATAAAAATACTATTATTTTTATTCATATTAACATTTGGTAATGCATTTTATTATCTCCATTTCTTTGTGTTGTTATCCTTAACTTTACATTTGGATCACATGATATAAAATATGTGATAACTTTTAAAAAAAAAATTTAAATACCAAGTCTACCCATTCTATTAAAGGGGCATTAATCTAGTTGATTTTGTTTTATAAATTTTTTTTTTAAGCCCATTCATAAATGTTGTCCATATTTAACAAAATGAGGATAAAATCTATTCCACATTTTGCCTTGAACAAAATATCCCCACATTTTCTCTTAAAATACAGACAATTGTTAGCATTGTACGAGTATTATATGAAATCATCCAAGTTTTTTTTGTTATAATCTATTCAAATTTAATTAATTAATCATAATTTTAATTTTAAAGAAAATTTTCTTTACATGAGTTGTAAGAAATGAGTCTTACAGTAAAAATGTGAATTATTCAATATTAATATCATTATTCCAATGATTCAGCATCTCAACCCTGGTTTTAACATCAAATATAGTTCATTAGATATATCTATATATATTTAAAGTAAAAATATATATTTTAATGAATTATATAAATTTATTTATAAAATAAAAAAGGGTGAATAGTCCAAATGCCTCTTAACCAAGGGTCTAATTTTTTTCTACCCTTGAAATTTTTTTATTTATTTACCCCTGAAACTAGTTCTAATTATTTTTTTTGCCCCTGACCTATGCCATCTCATTTTTTATACATAAATTATCTCACATCTATAAATTAGCATTACATTTCTGTAATTGATCTGACATTTCTGTAATTGGTCATTGCATTTATGTAATTTATATGTCATTAGTTTAATTTTATATATGATATTACATATCTGTTCTGTAAATTATAGCTTTTATAATTTCTGTTGTACTTGTTATAAGAATGATAAATGATATTACATTTCTATTATGTAAATGATAGATTATGTCATTGAACATTATATTAATAGTTTTTGTTGTAGTTGTTATGTAAATGTTAGTTTATGTAATTGTTAAATACATGAATCAAGAAGTAATTCTATTAAAATATTACAAATGCTCATAAATTTTCAGTTCGGATTCATACTATTACTAATTTTGTTCATATTGTTAAATGAAAATTTATTTAGGTGTTTGACTTATTGTTGTATTTTGTATGTAGCTTAGAAAGCCTGTTTATGAAGTACACTGAACATATAGTTCAATGATCTTTCAATGGATTTCATTTCACTTAGACATAAACAGGATTAAGGGGGAGATAATAACTGATAATTAAAATACGAAAAAATGTCATAACACAAGCAATTGATGTGTCTGTTTTAACGAAACTTTGGGATTATATCTATAACAATTTTGTATATGTTAAATGCACTTACAAATGATAATGTAATGACACTGAGAATATATACATGATCATTTTGTGTTTAAATATCTTTGCGTACTTTAATATTTTTTTTGTAGATAACTATTAAATATATGTAACTATATGTACAATTTTTGTATGTATTACTTTATATTTTTGTATTTCTGTAACTCCGTCTATAAATGATAGTTCGGGTATTATGAAAAGTCAATGACGAAAACAAAAGAGGATCAGATTTTATGGTAAATAAAAAAAAAAAGTCCCGGAGCCAAAAAAAAAAAAACAAAAGCTTCCACACGTGCCAGCCTCAGCCTGCATCTTTTACTCCCCTTGGGTATACGCCACGTGTAACAAAGACAGCCACCAAACTTCTCACACGTACTGGAACACGTGTCTAAGGCCCAGTCAAATAGTTGGGGACGAATGACGATGTGAACGTAGACTATGCTTTCAGGTCGGGTCAATAAATCGGTAAATATTCGCGGGGAAAAATATCTATGGGCGTCACGTGTCATCATGTACATCCGTCTGATTTTCATTGCACTGTCTACAAGACGGTTGCGTGATTTCAAAACTGATTCAAAGAGTATGAGTTTTAAAATTAATTATATACAAAATTTATTTTTTTGAATTTTTAAAAATTATAATTTTTAAACACTATTTATCTGAAATCTATGTATAGAAAACTGCTATAGTAAACTGTTTGGTTGCACGATTATAGAATCAGCTTCCTACAATCGCAAAAGCTACACAATCACGCAACAAAATGCACATGATAGAATTAAAATAAATATACGTGGAAATGCAACGGTATGAAACATGCAACCGTTTTCTTAAGTGAACTTTGAAAAATAGTGTTCTTGGATATATTGTATATGTTTGTTAAAATTTATAAGCTGCATATTATAATTTTTAATTTAAAATAAACAGTTATTGCATATTTGTTTAAATTTATTGAAACTTATTTAAGTTAAAAACAGTTCAAAAGTCATAGTGCATATTTGTTAAAACTTATAAGCTGCAAATTATAGTGTAGCTTAAAATAAACAGCAGTTGTATGCTTGTTTAAGCTTATTGGAACTTAATCTATAATATGTGAATTTAAGCTGCAACAAACATGATCATATAAACTTAACGAAGGTTTTAAACTTCAAACTTGAATATGTGATACAAAATTTTCAAGGAATCCACATCCACGCACCTTAATAGGGTAGCCTTAGCTGGAGACTATCATTTCCATAATATTTAAGATATATTTTGTGTCTCTCTCTTTATATATATATATATATATATATATATATATATATATGTTTTTGTAAAAATTGAAATATACACTCGTATAAATTAAATGTATCATTTTTATATGTTCTATGATTGAATATATATTGAGTGTATCAGTGTCAACCGCATTTTATAAATATATAAAAATTCTAATATATGTCACGGGTCACAACTTTAATTAACTAACCAAATTAGGAAAAGCAAGAGCAAAAGGAAAGCGAATCCGTTTCTTGGGACATCTCGATATATAATGACATATGAAGTATTTAATTATTCACCATATAGGGTACATATGGCTTTAAAAAATGAAAATACATTTAAAATGAAGAGGTGGTCTTCCAAATCTGTGTGCGGGGAGTGTGAAATTATGAGAAAGCTCTGTCAGTCTTATTGATATTAAGTGCTTTAATATCTATGTAGTTGGGGTGTACTATAATGCTATTTGCAAACCTAACTATAACTAATCTGTTAGGGGTTGGATTCTTTATATATATATATATATATATATATATATATAGAGGGAAATGATATCGTGCGGGTCGTGCGGTCGTGCGGCGTCGACCACGGGCCGTCGATCACGGGTCCATCGCGGGTCCATCGCATCGGACGGTCGGGTGCGATTCACGTCGACCGTTGAATGCGATGGACCCGCGATCGAACGACCGACGTCGTTTCCTGCATTCCCGCACTGAATCACTCGACTATATATATATATATATATATATATATATATATATATATATATATATATATATATATATATATATATATCATCGTTTGGTACAAATCCTACCTTGTATGAACCGAGGGACTATTATTACTACAATTTTTGTATGTGTCAATTGTCATTTGTTTTTAAAGGTCCTCACCAAACGATTGAAAGAAACAATTAATTTGTACTTCTTTCTTTGATTGTTGTTTTTTATTATTATTATTTTGTGGAAGACATCACTGAATGTTATATTATAGATGTCCATGTATAAATATAAAAAAGCGATTCTCATGAATAAACCATTCGAGTCGTTCACGTAATCAACTAAACCATATTCCTACAGTGGCTTATTATTATTTGTAGATTTTTTAATTTGTTTTATAAAATTGACATGATGAGAGATCTATATATGGTAGTACCACATGAGTACTTCAAAAGATCATATATATGGTACTGGTATTTAAAATGATTTTGATATTAAATAATCTTATTGTATAACACAACACTTTCACAGGTTATATAATATAATTAATTTATAAGACTCAACTGTCGTATTGTGTTTTTTTTTCTTCTGATGAAACGTTGACATGGGTATAACTAGTTGTATGTTTGCAAAAAAGTTATTATTAGATGATTTGGGTTATACTTGCTATAATTAGATGTCTTGTAATTTTGTGAAAGATATTAGTGGATCTAATTGAGTTTTAAAAAATGATCATTGTTTATGAATGACAATGTATTTTTAAAAAACTATGTAATCGTCAAGTGCACATAGCAAGATTAAAAACAATTAATTGTTTGCTTCATATTTTTGTTTTTTTTTTTATAATCTTTCTCTCTCTTATTCTTTTCTCTATTTATATGGCATTAGCAATGCCCACTTCTTCTTCTTTTTTTTGTTTAAGCAAATTCTATAAATAAAAATACCTCTTGCGACACTTTTTCTTTTTTTTATTCTATGAAATGCCCTCACTTTTTTTTTAACAATAATGCAAGATGAAGTACCTTGAATTAGAAGAGAATATACAGGGTACTGTTCATAGGTGGGCCAATTCTCAATTATCAAATTTAGCCCTCCTTTATTATATTTTAGAAATTGCATAGGGGATTTTTCTAATGCTCAATTTGTCTATATCTACTGAATTGCAATCCATATCACATCTATATTGCCACCCTCTTCACACATACATCATTCACATCTAAGATAGGAAAATATATATGGCAGCTTTAATTCTGATCTACATCAAGAACAATATTCTGAGCTTAAATTTCATCTACATGGGTATTTTTTTTGTGAATTTTGTGCTTAATAAATGAGATATTCAAGTAATCGAGTTCAAGACTATCTAATTCAGTTCGATTAAAATGCATGGCTTGGGAAAATTCTTTCTTTCCAAGATCTTTAATTTGATATTTTTATGTTCTCATGTTATGGAGGTTCGTTGATTATCCGATCCATTACCTGAAATGATTGTGAGACTGTGATATGCATTAACGTTATGGGTGCGGATATCCGCGCCGCGAGTTACAAGAAACCCACCCTTTTTTTTAAAAAAAAATTATGTACTGTAACAGTAACCGGAAACCCACCCCGAGGTCGGCATTCCCTCTGGTGATGGTGGTGAATGATGGTCACCAGAGGTTCCGGCGAGTGTACCAACCCAGGTCGACATTCCCTCTGATGACAGTGTTGAAGTGTGATCGCCCGAAAGCCCAGCGAGCTAAAGTAAGAGAATAAATTCACATTTTTATAAGTTTCAAACCAAATATACAAATTTCACATTTAAACACATATAACAAACAGCTATAGCAGCATTTAAAACACATCAAAATATGATTATGCATTTATGACACATCAAAATACGATGTTAGCATTCCATAACGAATCATTCATATGACTACACTACAAAATATATGTTCAAATTATTTTTATGTTTATTTTTAGTTTTTGAAAAAAAGAGTAATTGTTTTTATTGGATAGATTATTTATTTTTATATATGAAAAAATCAATATGGTCACATGAATGGTTGTGGAATTTGAACATTTATTTTGTTGGGTAGGGTTGGTTATGGAATGTGAACGTCATATTTTGATGTGTTTTAAATGCTATTATGGCTGTTTGTTATATGTGTTTAAATGTGAAATTTTTCTATTTGGTTTAAAATTTATAAAAATATGAATTTATTCTCTTATTTTAGCTCATCGGGCCTTCGGGTGACCACACTTCAACACCATCGCTAGAGGGAATGCCGACCTGAGTTAGTACACTTGCCAGAACCTTTGGCGATCATCATTCACCACCGTCGCCAAAGGAAATGTCAACCTCGGGATGGATTTCCGGTTACTGCTACAGTACATAAAAATTTTTTTTTAAAAAAAAGGGGTGGGTTTCTTGTAACTCGAGGTGCGGATATTGGCGCCCAAAGGTTATTTGTGTCATTTAGCTAATTCTATGCAAACAATAAAAAATTGACTTATTGTTTCACTTCTCAAAATCAATTCATGTGAAAAGAATTGTTTTGTTCTATAATATTACAAAAAAATGTTATATTTTTGTTCTATGCATCATTATAAATTCTCATGGTACAAGTGGTTATATCATCATTCAGACTATCTCCTACGAATCCAATAGTTCATCTTCATAGTTTTTTATATTGATGTGACAAATTAATGTGATACACCGTAACCATAATCTAATAAACAAGATACACCAGTTAGCTGCTTCTTTTTTTGTTTTTGTTAAGGCAGTACACTATTTTGTTAATACCTTACACTAAAACTATGGTAAAATGCTTGGCAAGTGGAGCACATCTACTTATCAAGATCTAGATCATTCTATATATGACCACCCATTAATTACAGTCAATAAAAATCATTTACATACCTTTTTAACACACAATCTATCTACAATATCAAATATCAAGCCTATCACCCTTTTGAAAGGAGGCCAATACTTCTAAGCATCACAAAGCGTAGATTAAAAATATAAAAAAATAAATCCATTTTAAATAATGATTGTGGAGAACTACATCAATGTTTTGGACATTAAACAAATGAGAATGGTTAACTTACCCCTTGAGTATACGATTGCCCTGTCTTTCAAAAACCAGTCAACCAATAATCTCACCAGGGCGCCGATGCACAAAGTCTTATATGCAAACTTTCTTTATCATTGTTACAATCACTAAGGGTAGTATTTGGTAGCAGGATTACAAAACTATTTTTTTATAAATACTGGATTTAAAACTGATTTTGTAAGAAGTTGCCCTCCTCCGATTTTTGTAAAATGCAGCTTTTGAGCAATATTTGTCTGAAATCTGTCTGCAGGAGGCTGTTCTAATTTTTCTGTTTGACTAAACGATTGCAGATTTCCCTATAAACACAAATGAAATCGTGCAACCAAACTCTGCCTAAAACTAAATATAAAATCATCTAACACAATATATATTTTATTATATCATTTATATTCTATTATAATAAATGTAGAACAATCATTCATATTATAGGAATATGTGTCGAAAGTGTGCGATAAGGAGCAGGATCTCAATGAATCGTGGCAGCAAAATCACTCTATCACCTACAATATGTAAGTGCATTGTCTGCAAAGGATTATGCACAATGCACAATAGGAAATTGCCTTCATGGCGACCAAGATGGATTCATCCACCACTCAGGCATTGCCAACTTGAGGGGGGGGGGGGGGAATGAAAATTATATGAAAATGTAACCATTCTTATAAATAGATATATATATTTCATTTGTTAAAACATACTTTAAAAAAATTTAACATATTCAGACTCTAAGAAAGATTAAGCATAACATTTTCCCTCTTACCAAGAAGCATGGCTCCAACTTTAGGGCAAACATTTTACAAAAATGATAATAGAGAACTAATTAGTTGATCTCTTTTTTATTATTAGTTATGATTTGTTGCGGTTTTCAAATAAGTACTGAGAGTGTTTTGACAAATAAAATATTTTAGAGATTTTAACTTTTTAAAAAGTTAAAAGCTGTTATCAAACAAGTCAGTTTACATACATCATCATTACTAATTTTATTAAATAATTGTGTCTCAAAATCTGTGTTTCAAAAAGCAGTCATCATTGTTACATTCTCAAAAATTGTGTATAAAACAGTTAAAAGATAAAATTGTTGTTTAAATTGTATTTTAAAATGCACCTCTGTGTAATCGTAGTTAAAATAATTATTTTAAAAAAAAATGGTGTGAGAATATCAAATCCAGGTGACTCAGCTGCTTATCCATACCGCAATCGGTCCCCACCAACCGCGCATCCCCGAGTAATAAAAAAAAGATCGGCGAGGAAGAGGAAGACGAGTTGTTGGTTGCTGACTAGGAAAGTGGGCCCGGTGCTCTCTCTTTCTCTCGCTTTTCATACTTATATTTTTCATTATAAAAACCCGGCCCATTGAAGGGACATCGAAAGTTGGGGAGAGGGGGAATCAAATAACTTCACCACCTTCAACTCCCCAACAAATACACAATTCATTTTTGTGGCTCAAAATCCTCTCTCTCTCTCTCTCTCTCCCCCGCTGACGTGGCATCCTCTTCCCACCCCCATCGACCACCACCACCACCACTAAAGTCTGAAGAAGTTGAAGAAGAAGAAGAGATGAAGGAGAGGACGGGAGACCCAGTTTTCAAGCTCTTTGGGAAGACCATTGCAGTGGAGGATGAGAAGGTACGTGATTGGTGGAGACTATATATGGCTCATGAGTTTCTTCTCTCTAGTATTGTCTTTTGTTTTTTTGTTTTTTTTTTGTTGGTTTTTATTACTTCATGCAGAGATGATGCTTTGGATGGTTTGTTGTTGGGGGTTGTTTGCGTTTGATTCTCTGTATATGGGGGTGGTGTTAGATTTTTTTTTAGCTTTATAATTTCCTCAATAAGATTCAGCGTTTCAATGTTTAAGATCTTTAAAAAACAGTTTGAAGTTTGAATTTTTATCTTTTTTTTTTGAAGTGATGATTTTTACGGTGTTGGTGATTTAATTTCCCTTCCAAAGTTTCTCATCTGTTTTTAGTAGGAAATTGTATGCGGAAGTTCTTGTGTTTCTCGAACTGAACGTTGGTTCCGGGGAAAAAAAATGTCCAGTCCTACGTGTAATCCCCCATGTAATCCTCACTTCTTTTTTTTTAATATAAGGTCATTATTTTTTTTTTTTAATAAAAGTATACATAGGTCCAACGAAGTACATACAAATATAAATAGCTAATGATATATTTAGTTAAATTAGTATATCTTTTTCTTTGAAATTTTTTTTTTTTAATTTTCATATATTGTATTAGTGAAATATACTCTAAAACAGATCGAATAGCTCTAAAAATGGCAATGAAGCTGATGATTTTCTTCCAGACATCTCTGGTTCTGCTGTTTGTTTTGTTCTTCAATAATGAATGCTTAATATCTAAAAATCCTTTCAAAGCTTACTGGGTTTGATTAATCATTGAAGACCAAAGCTATACAATGATGTTCAAATCAACATAGTAACAACATACACACATCAATCACAGGCCGCTCTGAATGACAACAATAGAACTGAAGAGGATGAAGAAGAACAAGAACCCCCACCACCCTCCGAAACCTCCAAAGCATCGAAACACGATGAAGACCAGAGCGAGAGCAGCAGCAGCGTCTCCCAAGAGAAGCCAATTCTGAAGAAGCCCGACAAGCTCGTCCCCTGCCCACGCTGCAACAGCATGGACACCAAGTTCTGCTACTACAACAACTACAACGTCAACCAACCCCGCCACTTCTGCAAGAACTGCCAGAGGTACTGGACCGATGGGGGGACGATGAGGAACGTACCCGTTGGATCTGGCCGCCGCAAGAACAAGAGCTCCTCGAACTACCACCGCCACATCACCCTCCCTGAAGTGATCCAATCAACCGCCCATATCGATCTTTCTGACCCAACCAATCTCCCTCCCTTGCATCCCAATGGGACCATCCTCAATTTCAACTCGAAAGATCAAGAACACTCGACTGGGTCTTCGTTAACAGGTTCGAATTCGATGGAGGACCAATCGCAGACACCAATGCCATGCTTCAATGGGACTACTTGGGCAGCTTATCCATGGTCTTATTGGGGATGGAGCATTGGATTACCAAATTCGATGCCCAATTCTCCGAGTTTAGGCAAGCATTCGAGGGAGGGGGAGATGGTGGGGCAGAGTAAGCCAGAGAAGCGTTTGTATGTTCCGAAGACGCTGAGGATCGATGACCCTCAAGAGGCTGCGAAGAGCTCCATATGGTCTATGATTGGTGTTAAGAACGATAAAACTGATGGGTTCCATAAACGAGGGCTATTCAATGATCTCCCAACGAAGAATTCAGTGGATGGCGCATCTCGAGCCTTGTATGCTAATCCTGCTGCACTCTCGCGGTCCATCAACTTCCAAGAGAGCACATAGAACCTGCCACACTGTCAAGACAAGATCTCTAACTGGTGAGTTTGTAGAGGTTTCCAAATCAATGGAGGAGTATACCTTTCAAAAGATGAGCTATTCTTGTCAGAGTAAGCTGAAGTGACTTCAGTGTGTTCAATTTTTAGTGAACTCTGTTTTTCTAAGTTTTCTGAAGGATTGTTTTAGTTATGTAAATATGTGTTTGAGATGACTGAAGTTGTGTACAAAGAAGGGTCTTGTAGGTGATATGCCATTAAAGGTCTTGTAGACTCTGTAGTTTGGATTTTTTTCCTCATTCTCCACGTTTTAAACTACTAGACTGTTCTGTGTTTCCAGACAATCTGCACTAACAATTGTTGCTTGTGCTTGTTTTAGAATCCAAAAAACTTTTTTTAAAGGTACCATTAAGAACAACTGAAAATATTCATGGCAAGCATGGAAGACTGAAGATAGAGAAGATTGTTCTCTTTTCCTTCCCCATACAACAATGTTTTAATGTGTGACCATGGTTGAAAGGGCACTTCCAATGAAACTATGATGAGATTTTCATGATGATATCTCATCTTGGTGTGTCTCAAATGACGAATTTTTTTTTTACCAGGAACTCTAATATTAGTTGGGAAAAAGATGCACAGAGCATCCACAAATCCTATGTATCAGGTAAGTCCGGAAGGACGAACATACAACCTATGGAGAGCAAACTCATGGCTCTAACCAGGGCAAACAGGTGGAGGTAGCCTTCCCAGCTCGACCGTAAGGTCAGCCATGGGGGGTCCCTCCGATACAACCTATGGAGAGCAAACTCATGGCTCTAACCGAAGAGCCAAATGATGGACATTTGCCTGTTCCTATGCCTTAAATGTGGATCATTTGCTACCAGATATGAATGGAAGCTAAGATATTTGATATTGAGCTCCAATATGCACATTGCCTTTTTGGTTGTCTCAATTCCGGACAGATACAAGAGTGCAGTCACATTGTTTCAGACAACAACAGTGCATTAGAGGCAATATCCCAACAAAATGCTTCAAATAATACAAGGCTGCCTTGATTTCTAATAAAGTGGACAGCTAGCACACAGAAGAAGAAAAAAAAGTTTTGGTGGGGCAAGATCCCACTTGTGTAGATAAAAATGAAGTTCCATCATAAAGGGCCAAGCACCTTTCTCTTTCAGAACCAGGAAGTCCAAACAACTCCAAATCACAAGTGGTAAAGAGAATATGAAAGCAACACGTTAAAAAGTCATGGTTCACACTCAAAATCAAAATTGAAACTAAAAGAAGACACCCTCAAGAAGAAAACCAGGCAACTCAACTACCATGTCTTGATGATGAATGGTGAATTAGGCTTGATGATGAGCAGGAATGAATAGATTGCAAGGATGATAAGCACACACCCATAAACAACTTCAGGATCATATGTAATTCTCCCATCCAAGACCAATCAAAACAGGCAATGACCTGAGAAATGGTGTTATAGACAATGCCTTGTAGACATGCAATAGGATATAGCAATTTAAAGTTCACAATGTTTTTTTAAAAGATAACATGGAGTTCATCACCATGACTTTTATTAATACTCTGAATCAATCTTAACAATGCAGCAGACCCGAAATCTGTCATCAAATTTATAGTTCATCATATCTCTATATTCTTACAACTCGGATATTTTGGCTTCATGGTGGTGTACTGTACACCAGGAAATCTTTAAAGTAAACATTTTCAAGATGCCCATACTGTAATGTCAAGTAGACATTTTAAAGATGCCCATAATGTAATGTCATGGAATGAACTTTTATGGCCTAAAGAAGTTATGTGGCTAAACATAAAGAGTTTCTGGTGTACTAAATACAACATAGTACAAATAGAAGTAAGAATGTCAATTGGATAAAAATATCTAAAGCATCACTACCTTGTTATGGCATATATTTGAAACATGGGCATTTACAGAATGGTTTCTCTCAATATAAGACCCATATGAAAACTTTTATATGGGTGCCTTTTTCATTCCATTCCTTTATGATTTTTTGGGTGCCAAATAAGGTTTTCAGCCAAATGTAAGTTTACTCTTCTCATGTTTTAATCACTACACACATTATCAACTCCTCTAGGTGGGATTGAAGCGGTCTTACCCACTGAAAAAGCAACTATGCAACCATAATCTTCATATTCATGGCCTCCATGAGGCAAAGTAAATTCTGTTTTCTAAATCAATGCTTTTCAAGTTTTCATTATTCATCCACTTTACAACCTTATACTACACGGAGAGTTTTGGATGTTAAAATCACTTTAAAAACATAGAGTGTATCTGCTGAAAAAAAAGACAATCTTATGAACTGAAATTCATTCATTGTGGGCAATCTGCATATAAATTTTTTCATCACATGGAGGTCATATGTTGTGGATAGTTGTACAGAGATTTTCATATGCTTAGAAAATCTCAAAACAAAGAACCAAATTAAATGATCCAATTTGTTGAACAGGAGCCTAGGTTTCTGCAGTCCAAATATCATAAGATTATAAATCGCTCAAGGATGGATAAAAAAATCCCATTTTTTGCTCCTATGTCTGTTAAACAATTCTAAATTTTTTCCATCTATTCACAACAAACTTACCTATGAAATGCATCTAGTTCATGCTTTCTCTTAAACATATTGATTCTATGACCTTCCTTTTCTACAAGTCCATATATGCATGCACTTTATGTAACTTTCATTCTAATAGTGTTTGCTTGCTCCACCAGAACACCATGAGTTAAGACATTGTGCCGAATTTCATTGAGAATTTTTACATGGAAGCGGAAAAAAAGTCATTGGCATGGGCCATGCTATCATAGTCCAAACTTTGGACATATTTAGAAGAAAAAGATTCCCTGGTCCATTCCAATAATGGATCTAGATGGCATTGGAAATTGACCCCTGAGAAACAGTTTTTTTTTTAGAATATCTAATTTTTTATAGTTTTTTTAGAAAACTGTAATAGTGTAATGAGACATCTTTTATACATGAAATCCAAAAATCAAATTTTTGAAAAAACAAAACCTGAAACTGAAACTGATTAAAAAAAAAAGATTTTTTTTGGGGGGCAAAATCAAATTCCCATAGCGAGTACATATCTAGAATATATTACAAGATTATTATATCTCAATGAGTCAGGATCTCCTATACCATTCAAATAGGCAGTACGCTGGAATACTGCTCTGGAAGTTAACTAAAACATTTTCTGCTGTCCAATTACAGTACTTACTGTCACGAATTGAAATGTCAGTATATTGAATTTTTTTTTTTTTTTTTGGATATGTTGGTGTTAGTATGATTCTAAACTAATAGTTAGATTTCTTATAAGGATCCTAATCATTCAAGAAACGTGATGTAAAAATATCACATGAGAGTCATAACCATATGTTTCAACATAGTGGCTGCTAGATATGCTGTTTATCAGGGACAGTGCTAGTTGTGCTAGGCGGCTAGGGCCCCCAAATCAAATTTATATAGTTTTATCATAAAAAATGATTTTGTGGGTACTTACCAAACTCCTTTTATTTTTTGTGAATATATGTGAGGGTCTCATTTTAGGAGTTCGTCTAGGGTCATGTCTTGCCTATCTAAGATTAAGGATTGCCCTATTGTCTATCTTATGCATATGGATAGTTTACTCCTTGTTCTTCATTCATTATATGTATGTACTTTGGGCTCTCTAATGAGATCATCACATTGTATTCCAACACCTTTGTTTCTGACAGGGGAAAAGTATATAGGTACCTACTTCATAACAATTATTCATGGAAGGCGACGAGGAGACTAATATTACATTTATTCAAGCCAGCTAGATAAACTTAATTCACAAAAGAAGTATATATATAGAATGCAAACATATAAGTATATAACAGGGGTAAACATATCATTATTTGATTGTTATGGTGAACTTCTCAACAAATTGCAAATTTTAGACGATAATCGAAATCACTCACCGATTGCGCCAGTTCATGTGACATTATAACTTGGCCTTTGACAGGAATGAAAGTGAATGACATTAGATAGTCAATAAAAATAATGCCACCTCTGACTATAATCAAATAATTGAATGTCCAAAATATGAAGAATAGGATAGAAATATTCACTTCATTTCTGGCACTAATTCATTAGTATTTGACCAATTGCAATTTACAGACCTAAAAAAAGCATGTTGGGAATCTTTGTAAGCCATGAATCAAAGTACTTATTCCTCTCAGACAATGAAAAAGGACCACTCTCCTTTGTGCTAAACCCACCAAGACCTGTGAAACATCAGGAGTCTTAAAGTAATCTCCAAAAAGTATTCTAAGTCTTCTAATCCATTGATCAGGGCCCATCTGTCACTAACTACAAGGAACTCAAAAGTAAACTAAGAAAGAGTATTATCATTTCCTTTTAATCCATATCTGTTTTTCAAAAGACCACAGCCAACTATTCCCGGATTCTATGGGTTCAATCAGTCATTCCAATATCAGATAAATCCATCCAGAACTTGAATGAGCATTGAATATTAGGCATTTATACATTAAAAAATTTACAAGCCTATATCAAAGTAGCCTACCCCTGTGTGTTTATATGGGTTAGGGGTACACAAGTAAAGGTAGTCTACCCAGCTCGACCATAAAGCCAACTACATGAGTCCCTCCATTATAAAAAAAAAAAAAAAGTAAAACCATCAACATTATAATAGATTCTTAGACCACCAATCCATTGATTAGTGCCCATCTATCATTAACTTGAAAGAACTTATAAGTGAAGCAAAATAGTGTATTCTCATCATTCTTCATTCAAACAGTGTTCACAAGAGCAGACTAAACTATTCCCAGATCCCATGGTTCAATCAGTCATCCAGAAATACGATCCAAATCTACCAGAAATGTAAATCCATCAGAGCCTTTCAACATATGATTTAGACAGTTGTTTTATAACAGACAAAGTGAGTGTGTCAGTATAATTAACTGAGCCATAATTTTTTATATGGGTCATAGTAACAATTCACAGCACTCAGATGAGTCAACTAGATTAATAATCTCAAAGCAAGTGATCTCAACCAAACAATACAGCATCATCAACTTAACTACTTAAGAGCAGACCACCAAGTAATACACTATTATGTGATTAAACAAAGCAAGATCACATTAAACTACAGTTCCCAAAGTTCTGACTTTTTTTTTCAAGAATTCAAAATTTTCTTGGACTTCAGTACCAAACGAGGTTCGAGAGCGATCCCTCCGAATACAAAAACAAACACACGTGGTGTCAATGAAAAGAAAATGTTAGGGGCAGTCTTTCCTATAGTAACTTTTGCAGGCGTAACCAGACATTTCTCAAAAAATAAAATAGGATTCAGATCTTCAGCTTGTTTTTATATAATGTTAGTGTTTTTCAAAATGTATTTTCATGTGTCTTGTAAGTTGGGTCTTTGTTTGTAACTTTATGTGTTGGGTTTTTAGTCTCACATCGGTTAAAAAGAAAAATGTTTGAAACTATATAAAGTGTTGTGTACAAAGTAATGTTAACTTTAGGAATGGTAAGGTGTTATGCATACACACCGTCCGCACACGCGTGTGCGTTGGGCGCAATGTGGCGCTTTGTTGGCGCACTTGGCAGGTGCATCGGATATTGATCAATCTGGACCGTTGATCTTGTAACTAAAGATCCAACGGTCCAAATTGGATGTGGTTAAGCCTCAAGAGATACATTGAAAATGTGCTTCTATGTCTATAAATAGACATGATTTCCTACCAATCTCAAAAAGCATTCTCTTTTTCCTAAAGTGTGTTCTTGTATTGGGTTTCTGCAGAGCCTAATACAGGGTCTTGGTTCATTTGGGTTCATCAACAGTATTCTGTTCATCATCGTCCGTGCAAACGCTGGTGAAAATTTCTTCGAGTTATCCTATAGACAGATTTGCAGTACCCTGTGCACACTGTATAAGGGGCAAATACTGTTTTAAGGAGAGCGAGCACTCGTGTGGGGTTGCCACATCATCATGCATAACATCATGTGATTATAAATACATCAACTAAAATGGATTTTTTTTTCATTCACATGTATTTCTAATCATTTGATATTAAATGTGGTGATATGACAACAACACAATCAAAGTCAAGGTAGATACAAGTGTATAAAAACAAGTAAACGGTGAATCCCATATATTCAAATGAATTGATTACATTTTATTTTTTTTGAAAAAAATCCAAATAACTCCATGTAAATTGTTTGAAATTCATATAAGCCCCTGACTTTTTCTAAAGTTCATATAATCCTCTTAAAACACCCATGTAAATTCCAAATAGCCCCCTAAATTAAATTTTCGTTGACAGATTAGGATTATTCTACTAATATTATGTCAGATTAATCCTAGTTGAAAACACAGTATACCAAAACCCCCTACAATGTGTTAAAAATGTGAAAAATCCTATGCCCTCTGGGTAAGGTTTTATAATCTATCCGGATGAGTAAAATCATCATGTACAGAAAAATTTTCGCATTTTTAACAAATTGTAGGAGCATTTTGATATAATGTGTTTTCAGTCAGGGTCAACAAAATAAAATATTCGCATAATGTTCTTAATCTGTCAATGGAAATTTATCTCAAGGGGATATATATATTTACATAGGTGTTTTCAAGAGGTTATATAGACTTCAGAAAAAGTCGAAAGGTTATATGGATTTCAGATAGTTTACAAGAGATTATTTGGAATTTTCCCTTTTTTTATTTTCCTAAAACTAGTATATGCTAATCCAACCTAGCATATACGCGAGAGGGGAAGGTGAAGATTTTAGAATTCGGAAACAATTTTCAAAAACAGCTTTTCTCAAACCATTTTTTCATAAAAATTACTAATCTCAATAAGATTTTATTGATAAAAGTTAGTTTATTCACATTTAACACAAAAAAATCACAATCACCATCCTCCATTTTTGTATTCATTCTTGGTTATTGACCTAAAGTAACTAACTGTAAAACTCATTTTCACACGGACCCAACACATTCACTCATCTTAACAGACAAGTTGCAAACTCCACACCTGCACGAGTCCAAACACGTGTCCGATGAGAGCATAAACAGATGACACTCTCTCTCCCTCTCTCTCTCTCTCTCTCTCTCTCCCAACCCTCACAAAGTTTTGACTCCGACGCCGTCGGATCCGAAAAAGAAGAAGCACAAAAGCTGTTTTGTTTCCAATCCCTCCTAAAAAGCAGATAGACAAAAAAAACAAAGAAGAAAAGCCAACCTTTTTCCACCCACTTTTATATGTGGACAAGCCTCGATTCATAGCAGGTTTTCGCCGAATCAAAAGAGACCCACCTCGTGAAATCGCAGGAGAAACCATGGGCCGCCCTTGCTTTCTCGCGTTCCTCCTCATCTCTTCCCTTCTCACTCTCTCCTTCTCTAAAGGTACTTCCTTTTTGTTCCCCCCCCCCCCCCCCCCCCCTTAATGGGTTCTTAATTTCTTATCGTGTTGTTGTTTGTGGATTACAGGGTTTGGAAGGCGAGTGGTGAAGATTGAGAGAGGAGATTTGCCTGATCAATTTGAGGTGGGTGTTTGTGGGTTCTCTTGTTTTGAATGTTAAAATCTATGGATTCTTTTATTATAATTAATAAAGTTAATAAATTTATATGTTATTGGTTTTTGTTTGATGTTTGAAAAGGTGGGTGTGAAGAAAGGAAGGGAGATGATGGAGTTAATGGACTACCAAGAGCCAGGAGCCAACACAAATCCACACCTTGGAGGTCTCTTCAGCCCTCCACCGCCCAATCCTCTAAATTAGCATATCCTCGTGTGATCTTATTTTTCTTCAAAAATAAAAATAAAAAAATATTCTAAACAAAGTAATTGACTTTTATGTAAAATCTGTTTTTTCAATAAATCCAGACATATGTGGCAGTCATGCAACATTGCCCAAGGTATTGTTAGGTTGTCTTGGCAAATAATTATAAAAAAAAAAGGTTGCCAGGCTGGATTTTGGTTGTGAAACAATTTAAGTTCTAAACCTTTCTATGTTGGATGTTGTTCTTTTCTGTAATAAAAAACAGCTAAGTTTGTGGAGTTTGTACTGTTTATGAATTTTTATGTTCTTTAAATTCAATCGATTGAGTGAGAGTGTTGGAACTCCTGGTGCGTTTGGTGGAAGATAAAACCATTTTAATCATTGATGGCTGTTATATTATTAATTGTATTTTATTATTTTTGCAAGAAGAAGTGTATAACAATAAATAGTGTATTTTTATGTGGGTGTTCCTGGTGCATCTGAAGTCATACAGTCTAAAAAATATGATCGTCATAAAGAACTATGACTATATTAGAATTCAAAATGTCCTCCAGAACCACCATTTCGGATATCCAAATTACTAGACACAGAAATAAAAGAACTTCGCAGTTCTCGAAGGTTATAGAAATGTCATTTGGTTGGTTATAAAAATCATATCTAAAAACTATAGGAACACCCGAGCACCTGCATTATTAGAAGACATGAGGTGCCCAGAGATCCAAATCTTTTAGAAAACCATGGCCTTCCAGAAAATGGTTTGCAGTAATTTCACAACTCTTCAACATTTGCATCAGTTTCATTTTCATGATTGTTTTACTTGTTTTGAGAAGCTGGATCAAAATATTGGTCCCAATTAAAACATTCAAATTAAGTACAAGAAGGATTGAACTATGCTTTTACTTTTTAAAAGTGACGAAATTAATCCATGGAAATTTTAAACACCAAAGCACTTTAGTTTATAAGAATCCCATGAATGAAAATTCTATATAAGCCTTACCCTTTATTTAAGAAGTTCATCAACTTTGAATATTCTTCAGTGTACATCATAACCTCAACCAATTTATCTGTATCACATCGACAAGATGACCCAATCTCCATCCCTCGTGTACCCCCCCCCCCCCCTCCATTCTACCATACATTCTATTTACTGTTAGAAAAATCAGTGTTATGAGAAACAAGATTAAGGCAGTGTTTGGTAGCATGACAACAAAACTGATTTTCTACAAACGCTATAGATTTTGGAAAAAGCTGCTCCCCCCCCCCCCCCCCACAAGATTTTGGAAAACGCAGCTTCTAAATACTATTTACTTTAAATTTGTCTGCAAAACTATCATAATTTTTTTGTTTGGTTGCACAATTATAAAAATATTTTTTTACAAATGTAAAAGTTGTCTTATGCAGCCAAACGTTGCCTAAGTAGGTGCAAAGTGAGGTTTGGGGTTGGCCCACTTGTACAGGGCACCACGAGACTAAGTACAGGGCAACATTTAAGTGTAAAAGGTGAAGGATTTTGAAAGAAAATGTCAGATTTTGAAAGAAAACATAACATTGGAAAAGAGAACATGGTCATGGCAGAGGCGACCAAAGTTGGTTGCGCCTCCACCGCCTCCTCCGCTCTCTCTCTCATGCTTACATAGACACCACCGTCTCGCAAGGCAGCCAAGAGAGATTGGTTGTGGTAAGTCCGAATTCGGAGGAGTAGAGGGGTCTGGGCACAATTATGGAAAATTAATTATGATATGTGATTAATCTATGTATATTTTTATAATATTCATATTTGTTATTTTCTATGATTAATTATAATTATAAAAAAATAGATAATTATTGTATTTTTTATATAATTTTAAGCTTCAATATCTCAACTTTTATTCTCATATCAAATATCACTTATCATCCAAATTAATTTTTATATTTAAATGTGTCAATTCTCTAAAAAAAATATTTATATCCATTGGTCAAATTCAAAAATATACAAATTCAAAAATTAATATTCACTTGACAAGATTAGTCTTGGTGTTATCTTTGGTTTTGCTTTCTTTCTTTCATTGTTTGGGACCCATGTTTTTCTCACAATGGAGATTCATATAACTTTGAAATTGTACATTTTTTTTATTTTTTTTATATAATAAACGTACACAATGATGTATGTATTTTTTATTAAAAATATATATACTTTCATAATAAATTAAATGTACCTAAAATTTTTTAACGAGTTATATATTTCATTTAGCGAGGTTGGAAGGATACGAGTATTTCTGTGGACTGCTTGTAAAGGCCCCCTTATTTGTCAAGCGGACTTGGAGGCGCATCAGATTTTAATATTTTATTGGCCATGGGATGAGTGCCTATATTTCACTATTTTTTTTTTCAACGCACACCCCCACATAAATAAATTTTTTGCATAAAGATCAATTTATATTAGATGTGCAAGGAAACGAGAGGAGGGGATGGGGTGGGGTGGAGCGGGGGGTTGGAGAGGGGGAGGGGGAGATAAAGAGAGCAAGGAAGAGAGAAGAAGAGAGAGGGTGAGAGGAGGGGTCGGGGTGGTACAGGTTGGAGGAGGGCGGGGCGAGCGACGAACAGCTCCACCACCGCGGACAAAGGCGAGCCCTCCTCTTCTTCTTTGTCCCCCTCTCTTTCTTTCCCTCTATCTTCCTCTTGCTCTCTTTCTGCCTCCCATTCGCCCTCTCCACCTTCCACCCCCTCCCTCCTCCTCCCCTGCCCCACCCCGAACCCCCCTCCTCTCCTTGACTCCTTCTCTTCAGTTCTTCCTCCTCCTCCTTTTACACTCCAAGAAGATCCGTTTATTTGAGCTGTCTAAAGAACATCATCTATTTGAATTGAGTGTACATAAATTTGTATGTATTTGGAAAAGAAAAAAAAAGGTGCAAATAGAGGCACTTCCACCAGATTCTTTATTGAAACCGAGTTGATCAAATGGCGGGCCGAGGCTGATTTGAGGAACCCTTGCCCAACACTTGCTACGGTTGAAAATGTTAAACACAACCCCATTTACAAACCCATGCACTCCTCACACATTTTACAGATTTTTAAAATAGTATATATAGATATATGCTTATATAAGATGAATTTACATGTAACAAACACTCTATATGTATTTAATTAATTCAAGTTTATATTTTTTATTTTATTTGTAAAAATATATATTTCATCCTTTTAATTTCTACCCAAATTTTTGGATATTTATTAAAAGGAAAATGTTAGATTCAGTCCAGATTTTAATACCAAATACAATTATTGTATTTTTTTTATTGGTTTCTTGATCAAATCTTTCTCTATCTATCAACAAATGACAAGATGGCATCGCTCCGGAACCGTCTGGGCCGGCAAGATCCTTGACTACGGCTTGGACGTTGAAAGGGTGGGGTGAATAGTTGAAAGGGTGGAAATAATGGCCACTGAAGTATAATCCAATTTTCAGATGATCTTGGCAGTTACGTATCCAAATTAAGGTAATTATCATGGTTCTGAAATGCGGTATGCGGTTTGCGTGCGGGTAGGGTACCGCACAGAGTATATGCGGCATGCGGGAGTATATGCGGTTCTGTAATTTTTTAATAATAAAAAATAATTATATAGTCTTGATCTATAAACAAGAGATAACAAAGTAAATTTGAAGAAATGTAATCATATTAAACCATTAAAAATTCAGACACAGCCACACAGGGGCATAGATGCAATTTCAGACGGACACAGGGGTATAAATATAATTTTTAAGGGGTATAAATATAATTAAATTTTTCAGGAGGGTGTAAATGCAAAATTTCCATTTTTTTTCTAAACCTATGCGCCCGCATATGCGCCCGCATATCCCGCATATCCCCGCATATGCGGGCCTTGTCCGCATATGCCCGCATATCAGCCTATGCGGTTCGGTAGGCTTACCGAACCGCATATGCGGCCGCATATGCGGCCGCACGGACCGCATTTCTGAACAGAGGTAATTATACAACATCTTGGACGAAGACCAAAGAGTTTTCTCTCAAAAAAAAAAAAAAGAAGAAAGAAGAGTGTTGTTATACGTAGACATATGAACAGTCCCACAAACAATCTCATATACTTTATTAGTCTTCTGACAATGTATATACCCTTCTCATGAGGTATATATATATATCTTGATAAAAAAAATCATTTGTTAAAAATGAATTTAAATTAAGGTAATTATACAACATCTTGGACGAAGACCAAAGAGTTTTCTCTCAAAAAAAAAAAAAAAGAAGAAAGAAGAGTGTTGTTATACGTAGACATGTGAACAGTCTCACAAACAATCTCATATACTTCATTAGTCTTCTGACAAGGTATATACCCTTCTCATGAGGTATATATATATTTTGATAAAAAAAATCATTTGTTAAAAATGAATTCATTCTATTCGAAAGAAATAATATACACTTTATCATAGCATATATCTTGTTAGATAATGTTAAATATTTTTAAAATTTTAAAAACGTGGGATATGTCTATGAGACTATTCTCATAATTATATTGTTCCTAACATATATTTTCCTAACATTTTTCTATTTCTACATGTGTTTAACTAATTCATGTATATATATATTTTTTATTTGTAATACTTCATCAAAAATTTGAGAGGGTTGAAAGTGACCCAAATTAAACCGAATCAACTCGATTTATCAAACTAGAACCCAAATCAAACGCTTAAAAGACTCTTTGAGGGTCGGATATGATTAAGTAAGTTGGGTCAGATTTGGGTTGACTTCTACCAATCATGGGTTGGGTTAGGGTCAAACTACAATCCATCCAAACAATGTGAGTTGCAGTGGCAGAAAATTGTATACTTTCCCCAAAAAAAATTCACACATTGAAAATGTAATAAAAGATTCGTTCGGATGTGATAATGAAAAGCAATCACTAGAGTATGATCTTTTGGAAAGGCTCACTTTTCCCAACTTCTCAGAAAACTTAACATTTCACACATAAAAGTTAAAAAACATGCTTTAAAAGAGTTACAATGGAATGTTTGTTTGGAAATGAAGTGTTGATACACCCAACGAGTGTTGTTAGACTAGTTTTTTTTTTTTTTTCAGCTCCAATTCGAGTTTTATATGTATCGATAGAAAATTAACAAAACATATACTCACAACGAGGTATATATATCCACCGATAGAAATTTTTAACGTTTTTTATAAATTAACACATGCAATTCAATGGAGCATAAGTTTTTTTTTATATAAAAATCTATATTTCATTAGATGAGATATGCTATTTTAAAAAAATTTAAAACATGTGTAGACTAGAATTAAAACTGAAAACAAAGTTGTATGTAACATTATCCTACATGCAATCTCATTTGTAGCTCGGTCTACAATTTGAAAATATTCTAGTCGATTATACATTTTATTAATGGAGTATATAAAATCCAAATGAAGCATATACTATATTAGTGAAGTGTATGATCAGTTAATTATAGTAAACACTCATGCATAATATTTTGATATCTTTGAGACCTATATATATATATATATATATATATATATATATATATATATATATATATATATATATATATATATATATATATATAGGGAGCCGATTAAGTGCGGTTTACGGTCGGTGCGGTGCGCGATTACGGGCCGTCGATCACGGGTCCATCGCATCGGACGGTCGGGTGCGATTCACGTCGATCGTTGGATGCGATGGACCCGCGATCGAACGGCCCACGTCGTAAACCGCACCGACCGCACACCGCACGTAATCGCGACCATATATATATAAACGATTATGTGCGGTCGTGCGGTCGCGATCACGGGTCCATCGCATCCAACGGTCGACGTGAATCGCATCCGACCGTCCGATGCGATGGACCCGTGATCGACGGCCCGTGATTACGGCCGCACCGACCGCACCTAATCACGTCTATATATATATATATATATATATATATATATATATATATATATATATAGGTTATTACGTGCGGCGAACGGCGGGTGCGACAGCGATCACGGGTCCATCGCATCCGACGGTCGACGTGAATCTCACGTCGACCGTCGGATGCGATGAACCCGTGATCAAACGGCCCACGTCGCGGCCGCACCCGCCGTTCGTCGCACATAATAATTTTCATATATATATATATATATATATACACGAGCGCGATGAGGTGCGGCGGCCGCACGGTGCGGCGGCCGCACGGTGCGGCAGCCGTCCGATCGCGGGTCCATCGCATCCAACGGTCGATGTGAGATTCACATCGACCGTTGGATGCGATGGACCCGTAATCGACGGCCCGTGGTCGACGCCGCACCGTGCGGCCGCCGCACCTAATCGCGTCCCTATATATATATATATATATATATATATATATATATATATATATATATATATATATATATATATATATAGGGAGCCGATTACGTGCGGTGTGCGGTCGGTGCGGTGCGCGATCACGGGCCGTCGATCACGGGTCCATCGCATGCGATCACGGACGGTCACGGACGGTCGGGTGCGATTCACGTCGACCGTTGGATGCGATGGACCCGCGATCGGACGACCCACGTCGCGCACCGCACCGACCGCACACCGCACCTAATCGTCGGCATATATATATATATATATATATATATACGGGGGCGATTAGGTGCGGCGTGCGGCAGGTGCGGCGGCGACGTGGGCCGTTCGATCGCGGGTCTATCGCATCCAACGGTCGACGTGAATCGCACCCGACCGTCCGATGCGATGGACCCGTGATCGACGGCCCACGATCGACGCCGCACCTGCCGTTCGCCGCAGGTAATCAGCCCCCTATATATATATATATATATATATATATATATATATATATATATATATATATATATATATATATATATATATATATATATATATATATATCGTGATATTATACGGTCGTGCGGTCGGTGCGATCACGGGTCCATCGCATCGGACGGTCGGGTGCGAATCACGTCGATCGTTGGATGCGATGGACCCGCGATCGGACGGTTTGCGATCGCGACCGCACGACCGCATATTATCGAAAATATATATATATATATATATATATATATATATTATATATATATATATATATATATATATATATGCCGACGATTAGGTGCGGTGTGCGACGTGGGCCGTCCGATCGCGGGTGCATCGCATCCAACGGTCGACGTGAATCGCACTCGACCGTCCGATGCGATGGACCCGTGATCGACGGCCCGTGATCGCGCACCGCACCGACCGCATACCACACGTAATCGTAACTCATATATGCCGACGATTAACAATATATTAACAATAATCTTTCGGTGTTGAATTGGGTTTGACTTAGAAAATAAAAAATTTCTAGGAGTGCAATGTAATAAATTAATTTGGCTTTGATAAATTGAGTTGTTCCTACTAGTAAATACTATATTAGAAATTGTAAAAAAAAATGTACTTAATTCATTATATTTGAGTATATTACTTCAATATTTTTTGTAAGTATATGTAAATCTAGATAAGTATACATCTTAAAATATACAAAACATATCAGACTGCAAAGTAGATTATAGGAATGATTATCTATTTATCTCTTAACATATTTCAATTAATTTTATGGGTCTACACTACTCTTTTTTACTTGGGGACCCTCCATAGATGAGGCCTAAACAGCTGGCTAGCTAGCCCTTCTACAAATACATGTACATTTTGTTTAGGTGATAGTCTAGTCCTGTATGTAGCAGTGCTGTTAGCATTCTCATCATTTTTTTTAAATCATCATTTTTTTTAAAGAAACATTCAATCATCCATTAAAGCATATAATATTATATATTTTTTCTTTAATTTTTTTTAATTTTTTATGCTTTGTAATAGTACAGTATAGAATACCACAGCCCAAAAACTGATTATGAAATTTAGATGGTGATGTGCAAAACAGTGTTTTTTTTTAAGGAAAGAAGAAAGGACTCGCCAAAAAAAAAAGGCAATATTGAATTATTGATGCTCAATCTAAATACAATTTTTGATCCAGATCTGGATCCAGATACTCTCTCTAAAGTCCAGATGGATTATCATCAGATATCTATTTGATCAGATCCAGATCATGATCCATTTACATCTCTGCTCACCCTCACCAAACTCCCCTAAAGAATCCACATTGTCAGGACAGGAAGGACAGTACTCCATTGATCAAGTACAAGAAAAACGTACTTTAACAAGTTTAAAATATATTAGGTCAACCGAGTTGTGCTTCAGATTCACCAACACCATCTACTTTTTATATATACTAGTCATGATGCACGCACTTTACGCGAGTTTTATAAGAACTTACTTATAAATAAGATGAATACGGGGGTTTATCTACAAAATATCCGAGCATGGCCTACATAACCACAGAAAAGGACAAATCCAGCCGATTTTTATAAGGATCTATTCATAAATAAGATGGATACGGAGACTTATCCGCAAAATGTTCGAGCATGGCCTAAATAACCACATAAAAGGACAAACTCAGCTGATTTTTATAAGGACCTACCCATGAATAAGATGGATACGGAGGCCTATCCGCAAAACGTCCGAGCATGGCTCACGGCCACAGCCAACTTTTATAAGGACCTATTCATAAATAAGACGGATACGGGGGCTTATCCGCAAAATTTCTACAAAATGACCGTTTTATCGCGCTTTATATATAGTATATAGATAACAATTTAGGCCAGTTTGCAATTTATATTATTAAACATCACAATTCACAAGTGTCTAATTCATTAATTTTATACACCTACGGAACTGTACGTAACAGAGTTGCCGTATTCGGATTAGAAAACACATCAGGCCTCCTACACTTCATGAAAGGCGTATTCCCAAAACATATATAAAAAAAGGAAAAAATCCATACAACCCCCTGAAATCTGACTGAAATTCATATAACCCTCTGACTTTTCTTAAAATCCATATAACCACTTGAAAACACCTAATAAATCCAAATAATCCCTTGAATAAAATTCCTATTAATAGATGATGAATAGTTTGCTAATATTTCATTTGGTTAACCTTGACTGAAAACACAATATACTAAAAAATCACTACAACATGTTAAATATGTGAAAAATCTTATAAAAATGATGATTTTACCCTTTCTTGATAGATTATAAAACTCTATCGAGGAAGGTAAAATTATTATTTATAGAAGATTTTTCATATTTTGAATGTATTATAGAATTTTTTGGTATAATGGATTTTCTACCAGGGTTAATCAAACGTAATATTAATAAAATATTCATTATTTATGAATGTAAATTTTTTTCAGGGGATTATTTGAATTTATTATGTGTTTTTAAAGGGTTATATAGATTTTATGAAAAGTTAAGAGATTATATATATTTCAATCAATTTATAGAATGTTATATGGATTTTTTTTCAAAAAAAATTCCGTCACACTTTCAAGGAAGGTCCACTCACCCTTTCCCCAACTAATTCCAAAACAGCCTTCTCAAATAACAAAGAATACTATAACCTGGTCATAGAATAATCAATTAAAAGAATCCCCCCCCCCCCCCCCCCCCCCCCCCTAACAACAACAAGTGCATGAGAAGGCATTCTTCAGAAACTACCTGGAAATAACAACTATTCAATTCAAATTAAAACTATAATGTTTTCTTCGTGACCACTTCCCTTCCTCTGACCTTTTCAAAACAGCACCACCCTTGAAACTTCCTCCCCTTATAACATCCATATAAAAACCATACCCTTCTCACCCTTCCATTCCAACCAAACCATTCTCTTCATCTTCTCAAACACCCTTTCTTTTGTTTACAATGGAAGTTGAATCAGTAGTTGGTTTCATCTTAATATGCCAAATCATCAACTATGTCATCGACTTCGCGAAGCTCTATTCGGCCTTCGCCGCGCTCTTCCTCTTCAAGGAAGAGCTCTTCAGACCATCATCAAAACTCCAACACGAGACGACAACGACGACGACGACGACGACAACGACGACAACGACAACGAAGATCGAAGACTTGGGTCATCATGGAGAGCTGAGACTGCGACGGGCGGAGGTGGAGGAGGTGATGGAGAGGCTGGGTTTTGCCTGCGATGATTCGGAGGGCGAGACGTCAACGTTCGGTGAGTTCTTGGGGTCGAAGGACTTGTCGACGATGTTCGAAGAGAAGGAGCCGAGTTTAGAAGAGGTGAGAGAGGCTTTTCGGGTATTCGACGACGATAAAGACGGGTTCATCGGAGCGGGAGACCTGCAGAGGGTGCTCACGAGGCTTGGGTTTGTGGAGGGGGTGAAGATGGAGGCGTGTGAGGAGATGATTGAAGCTGTGGGTGGTGATGGTGGTGATGGGAGGATTGATTTTAATGGGTTCGTGAAGTGCATGGAGAATAGCTTCTGTTAGATTGAGTTGGTCCGGCCAACAAATATGTTTTGATTTTTGGTTCTTTGGGTGATTTTTTTATTTCTTGTATAGAGGATGAATTCTTCTTCTTCTCTTCTTTTTTGTGGATTTTGATCCATTGGAATAGAAGAGGTACCTTCATATTGAATTACAATAGTCCAATAATATTTTCAGTCTCTTATTATGGTTAATATTGTATGAAAGTCCTGACAGAGCATAAATGGAATAGCGAGTTTAGAACAGTATCTTTTGATTTATTGTATAGAGGATGAATTCATTTTTTTTTGGATTTGATCCAATGGAATAGAAGAGAAACCTTCAGTTCATATTCGATTTTAGTAGTCTATTTATCTTTTCTTTCTCTCTCATGGGTGTGTTACTTGAATGAAAGTCTTCACACATAACATACAATGGAAATATATAATAGGTATAAAATATGTAAGATAACTTAATAACTTATTAATCAATTATGAATTAGTTAAAAAAATGACTAGACAGGGATTAATCAGGGTCTAGAAAAAATATTTAAAACATTGAATAAAATGTACTGACATCTCCCAAAGCGTTTTTTTCATTACACGTGAAACAAAGGATGAAATATCTGTTGGGCACACTGATACCAAACAAGTACAATTGGTGGTCAAAAGGGTCAAAATGTTAGAGAAGACCGTATTTGAATGGATTTGCGAATTCAATCTTTGAAAGCACTCAGATAACTTTAACTCTTATCAAAGACTTCCAAAAAAAAAAAAAAAAACTCCTATCAAAGTCGTCCATTGGATCTAAACTAACATTTGGTCTCCATTAATTAGTTCATATACCCATGAAGAGTTTTTACTAATCCCACATGATCCTGGCCAATATTAGTGATCCCCGCGGTGAGTGATCGAGAAGGCAATGAAGAGCAAAGTGATATTCAAAAACTCTCGTACGTATGTGGAGAATATTTGAGAGGCAGTGGTGGCATCGATCAGATATTGGGGGCGCAACTTTGTTGGAGCGAGGGGGGCCGCAATATATGTTAATAATTTTATAATTACTGAGTGATGAGTCTCCACAGTAGAGGATCGGGAGGACTGGTGGATATCTCATCTATAGACCCCCCATCCCACTCCGTGTAGAGCTCCCTTGTTCTTTTGATTTTTTTTCCTTTTCCTCTCATCTCATTCACACTTGTAAACCTCACTTTGTAATACAAGTGAAGGTAGTAAAATCTATTTTTTTATATAAAAAAAACATGATCCTGACCAAATATTCAAAAACATATTTGAAGCCGTGGATCTCAACAAATTCTTAACTTTACCCATGACCATTTTCACGCAATTAGCTTTATTTAAAAAATCAAGATCAAATTTAGATGATCGGCTGATCTTGATAGATCAGTTGACCTACTAGTTGATCACACAGCTGACATTGACCAATTATACACACACACAATCTCTTAAATTGATTTATATCTTTATTTGATAATATATTGTTGTACTACAATTTTATTTCAATGGATGATTACAATTATTTATTATATTATATATATATATATATATATATTTTAAATATGCATCCATTCAAAATATATATTATTATAAGTGAATCATCTATTAAGATGCACTAATATATATATTTTAAAAAAAATTAAATTTTTATACACTACAAATAATACACATTGCATTATCGCGGTGCATAAATGGCTGGGAAATCATTTCTGGATGAGACTGTAACGTACTGATTGTATCAGCTTATGAATCTATGATTCTAAACACAGTGATAGATCTAACAATACGCTCCGCTCCAACAGTGATTTTTATTGAATATGCTTGGTTTAGGAACAGAGGAACATATGTGTAAGATGACCTAGATAATTCATCAAAGACTCCAATTTAATTCTACACGAGCTTTCTAATTAAAACACGTTTTGAATGGTATATGGATGACTAATCTGTCTTTGAACAACTTCGTGACTAATTAATAACATATTAGCTTGATCAACAGGTAATTAATCTCTGTTGTCATTAATATTGACCAAACGGTCAAAGAAGAAATATCTTCCTTTGCTTATGAAAAGAAACAGATCAATTCATAGGAGGGAAAACATTACTTGAGAAGATACAACTTCATTTCATCACACCTCATACCAATTATGACGGCCCGCTTCCAAAACTATGACACGTATGCACCCCCACCTATCACCTTATATAACTTTTTATTTTATTTTATAGAACTTTAAAATATCAACCTTATATATTCGCATTTGATAACCACCATAAGATAACATATAATCAATAAGATATAAAATCACTCCTTTTACCCAAGATAATTATTTAACTCAATGTAAAATCTAAACTATGGCATCATATATATATATATATATATATATATATATATAATCGTATTTAACGGTCGTGCGGTCGTGCGGTCGCGATTCACGGGCCGTCGATCACAGGGTCCATCGCATCGGACGGTCAGGTCGATTACGTCGACCGTTGGATGCGATGGACCCGCGATCGGACGACGCACGCGAATCCGCACGACCGCACCGACCGCATATTATCGAAAATCTATATATATATATATATATATATATATATAGTCGAGTGATACTGTGCGGCGTCCCGCACGGTGCGGGAACGACGTCGTTCGTCCGATCGCGGGTCCATCGCATCCAACGGTCGACGTGAATCGCACCCGACCGTCCAATGCGATGGACCCGTGATCGACGGCCCACAATCAACGCCGCACCTGCCGTTCGCCGCACCTAATCGGCCCCCTATATATATATATATATATATATATATATATTATATATATATATATAATATATATATATATATATATATATATATTGGGGGCCGATTAGGTGCGGCGAACGGCAGGTGCGGCGTTGATTGTGGGCCGTCGATCACGGGTCCATCGCATTGGACGGTCGGGTGCGATTCACGTCGACCGTTGGATGCGATGGACCCGCGATCGAACGGCCCACGTCGCCGCCGCAGCTGCCGCACGCCGCACCTAATCGCCCCCGTCGACCGTTATTGCGTGCGGCGCCGCACCTAATCACACCTAATCGCCGCAGCTGCCGTCGCCGCACCTAATAACCTATATATATATATATATATATATATATATATATATATATATATATATATATATATATATATATATATATATATATATATAGGTTATTGCGTGCGGCGAACGGCGGGTGCGACAGCGATTACGGGTCGTCGATCACGGGTCCATCGCATCGGACGGTCGGGTGTGATTCACGTCGACCGTTGGATGCGATGGACCCGCGATCGAACGGCCCACGTCGCGACCGCACCCGCCGTTCGCTGCACGTAATATATATATATATATATATATATATATATATATATATATATATCGTGAAATTCAGAGCTCTCAATAACACAATGTTCCATTCACGCACCATTTAAAATGAGGATTGAGTCCGTAGATGAAACATACAAATATTAGGTGTTGATATACAGTCTATCATCCACTATTATTTGCAAGCCCAACTTTAATTGTAATTAGTTTGCACTAAATTATGATAATATATAATTTTGTTTTGTAAAAAAAATACATTCAATTCCTTTGAGTAAAATATAATTTATATATATGTTATTAATCGTAAAAAATAAAAACACTGTACAAGATATTATCATATTAATCACTGATTTTGTTCCTACTAATAAAGGAGGACTAGAATGAAAACAATAAATTTGGATGGATGGAAAACCAATAACGCAGGGAGGGGATCTGTTTGTAAATATGACCTTTCTAAACACCGTATTTATCAAAGTCAACACCCAAAACCCCCAAATCTGAAACCCTTTCACCCTTTTCATCGCTCTCTCTGTTTTCTTGTTCAATCAATTCGAAGAACCAAACAAAACCCACTAAATTTTACGGTTTATTTTTTATGGGTTTGTAGAAATTTTTGAAATTGATCGAACAGGATCCCAAATTCGACCCAAAAGGACCCACAAAACAAATTCTTGGTTTCTTCATCTGGTTCGTTTTTGATCCATTTAGTCATCTTGGTATCCATTGAAGATGGGTAAAAACCAGGCTTACAAGGCTATGCAGAGGGCGAAAGTGGGTTCGAGCTCCGCCGGTCCTGAGGAGATCCAAGACGGAATGGTTTGTACCCTTCCATACTATCACTCCTTTTTTTTACATTATAGTTGTTATAGTTATTTCTATTAAAAAAAATTAGATGTGATTGAAGTTTTCATGTTGTTTGGTTATATAAGTTTTGTTTTAAACAATGTTTTATATAAAATTGTTCTTTTTTTTTTTTTTTTTTGATTCTAGGTTACCCAAAGAGAGAATTGAGTGAAAACTTTTGCTTTCAGCTTAACTTTGTTAAATCTTGCAGTGCAGTGTTGATTTTGGACCTCTTTGAATATGTGGGACTTCAATGATGAGTTTCTTGCAACTTTAGATCCGAACAGTTGCCATTACTTCCACTAGATTAGGTTTATAAAGTTATGTCATATGATTTATAGTGAACAAATGAAACCTGTCCCACGTAATAGTAGTAAAATGAAAAACATGAGATAAAACATTATTGGAAACAATCCGAGTCAAGAAACACGTAAAAAGCAGAATAAAGTCCCGGTTTAATGAACTGAAACAAATTAAATAAATTAACACATTTAAATGAGAAATTCCTCTTTGCAGTAGAATTTGGTATTTCTGTATTTCCAGCATAACCACATGTTTTTCTTTGTTTTCATTAAAAATTTTGGATGCAACTATGTTATCTGAAATTTGTGTTCAATGGTTGGTTTAACTCCTATTGCAAAATTTTGCCTACTAATAGATACTAGCCTAGTGAGGATTCATCGTACTCCCCGTAATGTAGCCTTAATTTCAATGGTTATCTTTCTTGTTTATATACTGATGAGGACAGTCGCAGACGGATGGTTCTTTTCATTCACCAGAGTGGCATGCTGCACGTATGGCCAGCCTTAAAACCTCTCACACGATAACATGGGAAGAGTACAAAAAAAAACAGAAGGTAAATGCATTATAACTATAATATTTCTTTTTCATTACTCAAAATGTTTTTTAAAAAACCCCTTTTTGTTTATTGAGTTTTGTCCTTGAGCAATGATGTATATTTATTAATTGTTACTCTAGGCATGGATATTTTTTTAATTCACATGAGGTCTTTTAGGTGTACTTGAACATTTATTGTCCTGAATGTGTTGAAGTGATACAGTTGAAGTCGTGTGTAGTGTCATTTGTATCGAAGTACTGCATTTAAATGGTTATATAAATTTTAACATGCCTTACTAAATTGGAAAGTTAATGAATAGAGATTGTGTGGACATTCGGTGCTTGTTCAAGACATAAGTGCACTCTCACGGAATAGATCATGCCATTAAGGATTCCCTGGTTACAAATAGAGGATTGGGAATTAGTATCATATTGGCCTGGCCCAAAACTGCACAGTAGGTCTTATTTTAGTAATCCTTCTGATGTTTTTTCATGGAAAACAATTCCTCTAGTCCCTGTTTGGATAACGGAATTGAGTTATTCTGGATAGATAACTATGCCTGGATAGATAACTATGTCAGTATAGATAACAAATCTACATGAATAAGAGATTTTCTGTTTGGTTGTGTTTTTTTTATTCTCATTGGAAAACGTAAGAATAAATGTTGAGTTGTTTGGTTAATAAAGAATAAAATATAATTAAAGTGTAAAAAAATTAATTTGATATGTGGACCCTTTGATGTATAAGAGGTGTTGATAGGTGATTTGATGTGATAAGATGTAAAAAATTAATTTGACATGTGGGCCCATGGGAATAGATTAACTAAGTATAGCTTATCCTATGGGTTATTTAGAATTGTTATACTCTCTTATACTCATTTAAACTGGCTTAGTAATACCAATTACCAAGTTATATCCTGCAAACAAACAACCATTTTCCCTATCCATTCTTATATCACCCTTATACTACCCTTATACTCGCTTATTCCGTTTCCCAAAAGGGGGCCTAAAGTTCAGAAAAAATTTGTGGTAAAAAATGAAGGAAATAAGTACTACAAAGTAAAAGACAAAAGACAATACCAAAAATGCTGTTTCATAGTTACATGTGTTAATGCATTGATAGGAGAAAATTCATCTTGACTTGTACAATCTGGCATCCTTGTTGAATTTTAAAATACTGAGTTTGTTGCATACTTGAAATGCTTGTTCTATATTACCTGTTATAATATTCAGCTAGGAATCAGTCTCGGACAAATTGTCACAGTTAGGGAGCAGATTCTTCAGCCTCTAGACTCCAAAGACCTCTAAAACACAGACCCATTTAATTGGGTCCCATACCCGTGATGTCACATGTCAGACTCAGATGCACTTGACACACACCTGACACATGTCGTGCATGTTCTACATGCATCAGACATGGCCTGGGACACATCCCAACAAAGTAACTAACAAAAAAAAACCCTAAAATCATTCTCCCTCTCAAAAAATTCTTTCGAGAAAACCCTAGCCTGCCCTAACTGGCCAATGAAGGTTTGTCTTTGTCATTTCTGTGTCCCATGTTCATGCCCATGCTTCCTATCCAAAGACTTTCAATTGTCATTTCTGTGTCCCATGTTCAAGCCCATGCTGCGTAACCAGACTTGTCGTAACCCAATTTCAAAGGTTTTCCTTGGAAAGCCTAAATTTTGAGTTGTTTTGGTTGGGGAGGGTAATCTTGAGAGTAAATAATGCTTGTACAATTAATAGATGTTTGATTGATTTTCAGTATTTCTAGGTTTGTGACAAAACAAGTCATTGAATTCCATCACTCAACTTACACCTATTTCTGAAGATATATATCCTAATATGCTATGGACTTGTTGCCAGATTGCTTGCAAATTGATTAGGATTTGTGTACATGCATAGCGGTCTTGTTTCTTGTCAAGTAGGAAAATTTACTTAGAGTTTTTTGTATGATGGAATCATTGTTTCCCAAGCATCAATGTGTTAGCCTTCTTGAATATTTCTTTGTTCATTCTTAATTGGGATCAAGCAAATATCAACATACTATTTAAATGAACCAAATAGCTCAATTTGATGAGAAGGTTGGGATAGATGATTGGTAAGACAAAAAAAAGAAAAGAATCATAAAAGACTATTTGTTGAACCAGAGATGTTACTATAATAGAGGATAACATGAGGAAAAATCGTTCATGATTGGATGGACATGTGCAATGGAGACAAATGGTTGTACCAGGATAATAAGGAAGTACACATTCACTTACAAGTTTGGAGGACACGACACTTAATATAGTTGAATGGCAAAAAATGATTCATGGAACCGCCCTAAATGTTAGCATAAAAGCTTTGTTTTGTTATTGTTGGACCAAAGAGCTCAATTTAAATTATTAGAAATATATCCATTTCCTTCATGATGATGTCCAAAAAGTGTTGTTTGGTGCAAACTATTAAGAATGCGGTTGGGGTATGCATTATTGATGCTTGTGGATTTCGTTTTACATTAAATTTAAAAAGTTGTTAAAGTGCTCGAGGAGAAAAATTAAATGTTGACTTTAATTTTGGTCACTTGGCTCTGCGGCGTGCGGACTCGTGCGGCGTCGACCACGGGCCGTCGACCACGGGTCCATCGCATCGGACGGTCGGGTGCGATTCACCTCGACCGTTGGATGCGATGAACCCGCGATCGGACGAACGATGTCGCGTCCGCACGAGCCCGCACGCCGCATATTATCATTCGACTATATATATATATAGTTATATATATACGCTCGCGATTAGGTGCGGCGAACGGCAGGCGCGGTGGCGACGTGAGCCGTCCGATCGCGGGTCCATCGCATCCGACGGTCGATGTGAATCGCACCCGACCGTCCGATGCGATGGACTCGTGATCGACGGCCCGTGATCGCTGCCGCACCCGCCGTTCGCCGCACCTAATCGGTTCCCTATATATATATATATATATATATGAGGGTAACTGCCTACCATTTAGTTCAAAAAAAAAAAAAAATTGTCACTTGTATTTGTATTAGGGTTGCAACTCGGGCGGGTTAGGGTGATTGACTCCAACCCAAACCCAACCCGAGATTGCAATTATACAACCCAAACCCAACCCGAGATTGAAATTGTTCAACCCAAACCCAACCCAAACCGATTTTCAACCTGATAAACCTAGCCCGAACCAACCCGAGCTAAAAATATCTAACATATCTGGATTTGAAAAGTGAATGAGCTGATTAGAGAGAAGAGGAAGATGACCCAAGTTGCAGCCCTAATTTGTATATTGAGATCTTCCTTAGAACTTGTTTAGGTTGAAGTAACTATGCCACATTAAAGCTCAGCTGATCGCTTATTGTACTTGTATGTGCATCAAGTTTCCTCATAATGTGGTACTTGCGTAATTCTTGTATTCTTTGACAGCCGTCATTTTGCGAATTGCCATCAAATAAATGCAACACCGGAGAAAATGTCTTTCAATCACATTATGAACGGTTTCTATCACATCTGTAATTCTTTTTAATTTGACACGTTCCTTTCCTAAGTTTTTAAATCCATTCATCCGTTTGTTTCCTATTTTCTGTGACCTGTCCAGTTGTCCTGAAATTGAAATTAATATTTTTGGCTTCTGGAGACAGTGCTCCTCTCCTTTACCTGCACAAATTTGGAAGTGTGGTTCACCACAATGCATGTGGAAAACTTATGTGTGCAAGAGGATATATCTTACATCTGAATGTGTGAATATTTTCTTTGCATTGTAAGACCTAGAAATTCGGTTTCACAATTATAGTGTCTAATTTTTTTCTTCCATAAACTGATCATAATCATTTTTGGCATTTTGCATATCATAGGAAGATGAATTGAAAAAGGGTGAGCTAGAGGCAGACAAAGATAGAATGATGAGGGAGTACAGGGCTCAGTTGGATGCTGAAAGGGCAAGAAAGCTTGCTCTTGGAAGAAACCACTCGCGCAGTGCATCTGACCGCAAAAGGGGTAATGAAGGAATTCAAAAATATTTTTGGACCTGATTTTTTTTAAATGTTTAAACACAAGTTCAAAGTGCAAATTATTGTGTTGAATTCCTCATTCAGTATCTGAGTCAAGTAAAAAATAGTAATTTTTTTAATGGAAATGTTGGAGCAGCCTATTAAAAAGAGCTGCCCCTTGAACAAGTGGAGATGAGGATCTCTGATCAAAACAAAAAAAGAGAGGAAAAGGACATAAAATAAAAAAGGACATCCCCGATCCTAACAGCCCATCAACAGCCTCCTAGTACACTTGTTCCCTAGATCCCATTCCAATTAAGGTGTATGCTCTTCAAAAAGCACTATCACCCAAGATCAAAGATTGCCGTAATAACAACCCAAGTATTCTCCACTTGGTTTTTTCCCCCCTTTGAAATAGGCATTTGTTGTATGCAAGTCATATTTCCCAACAAAATGCATGGGGGATAAGGCCTTGAAACTTGGCTCCATTGCTTTGATCACTCTTTTTACTTGTCTTACGACACCACCTCCATGTCTTCAATATTGTTGTACTCACACCTAGTGCCAAGGGCTAATCCAATCTTTCCCCATATTTGACCACTATATGAGCATCCAAAGAAGTGGTGTTCTGTAGTTTCCTCTTCCTTCCCCCCCCCCCCCCCCCCCCCCCCCCCCCAAAGAACACACACTATCTCCATCGTTTGCCTATTTCAAACATATAAATTTAGTGAGGACCTTGTCATTGGGTTAACAACCAAATGAAGCGTCTAATTTTCAGTAGAGAGTGTGCACCCCATATTTGGTTGGCAAAATGGGTGGCGGGAAGATCCCAAGACAAGCTCCATTGAGGCTCTTATAGGACTTCACTTTGAAACCTTTTTGTGGAGATCTCATCCAGTGTACTGTATCCTCCTCTTCTAGATCCATGCATACCTCTTGTAGGGTCTCGAATGGGTTATAGCATCCAGTGCGTCCACATCATTGATTTTTAATTAGGCCAGTAGAATTTTTAATTTGCACAGCTATTCTTTCATCTCAGAAAATTGTGGCAATGTCTAACTTTTTTATGTTCCCACTGCAGAGAAGAAGGAAAAGGATTCAAAAAGGAAGAGCAAGAAGAGAAAGGTATTTTCCAGTTGTAGAACATTACATTTACTCTATGTATTATTGATTGTGGTATGCTAATTTTAACATAGTTAACAGCTGACATGCATGGAACTTGCTGGTTGCTTTGCTTATATACAGTAAAGTCACATATGTGGTATAAGATAGCCAGTCCTTGCCACAGGCATGAACACCTTGTATTGTGTCAGTTTGATAGAGAATAGTAGGTACCACAAAAAGTTTATTTCCTTATCTTTATAGAGAATTATTTGATTGGATAGTGCAACGCATTCATGAGTATTCTCTTTGATGGCATTTTCATAAGAGGTGAGCTAGATTGATGATATGTTGTATGAATGTGTGCCATCTGTTTTTTTTTAATTAATGGTCAAATTTAAATCATCTCTTTCTATCCAAGGAGAATGCCACTCACGTTCCCCATCTAACCTTTGATCACCATCTTATCTGGTACGCCCAACCCCAACTCCCTCAAAGTGCCTTTGTTTACCTCAATCTTTGTTTCCTGAAGACGGCAGATCTGGAGTTCTGGACCTTGTTTTGTAAAATGAGCTCCTTCACTGCCACCCTTTTTTGGGGTCGTGAAGACCACTTATATTCCATGCGAGACAGTTCAGCATGAAGAGGACTTGATACCCCCTCGGCCAAATGACGCTGTTGTGTTTCCAGCTCAAGAAGTCTCACTGTACCGATTTCTCCATATGCCTTGACCCCCCCCCCCCCCCCCCTTGTTCCTCCTCGCTTGACTGTCCCTCCTGATGGCCCTCCTCCCCAAAGACCTCTGTCAATAACTGCAGAAACTTTTCCTTGTCCCCTGCTTGTTGGATCTTGCTTGCTTTCCATCTCCTCCACAAGTTTCCTCCTGCTATCGACCAGGACCATGGAGTTGGATCCCCCCAATGATTCGCTGCCTGACAAGCCTGCCAATACATTCTCTGTCCTCTGTTCTTCAATGACACCTCGGGTGAAGGGAAGCTCTGTATTGGCTGTGAGAAGAGCCTGACTTGGGCCTGGGTATATGGGCTGGAAGAATTCCTTTCCTGTGACTGAGTCTGTCCCAAGTCCTAACCCATGATCATGACCACCCCGGCCCGACTGTGCTTGTCCCAGAAGGGAATGGATCTCCTTTGGGTGCCGGCAACGATTCGGGTCGCCACCACAATGGATGGCCGACAAAGCCATCTGGTCCGAAAGACTAGAGAATTTCCTCCTGCTCTGACTTTGAACCCTGTTGTACTCCTTGCACGTGTCGTCACATGTGCAAACTGCTAAAACCCGAGCCACTGCACCTACCCCAGAGGCCAATTTCCTCACACTTGTGCACACTATCTTGAATCTTGACTAGTCCAGGATGGCCCACCAATGGCATTGGAACGCGAGATATGACATGGCACTTCTCCCGTTCTGTAGGGCGCCAAGTTGTCATCCATGTATGACCCACCACACACGATCATCCAGGCCAGCTTGCATAGTGTGCCTTGGGCGCCATGCCCTGAGACCTTTGACATTATAGATGCAGCAGGAGGTGGCGTGTTGGGTTCTCCTTGGAGAATGGGCTCTGTACTGTCCCCAACATTCGACCCCTCCAACCCCCTCCCCCGAGTTTGCCCTTTCAACTTGTCGCTGCATCTGAGCCACTCGCTTGACTTGGCCCCGGTCACCCGGTGCCTCAACCTCTCATGCATCCCCTTGTTGCTCCCTTCCGGTGTTCAAGTCCTCCCTTCCTCGAGTTCCCTCCACCACCTCAACCCATGTCTGCTTTGGACCAGCCCTGGACCTCTTCCACCTCTATCTCCGCTGGGACGCTTGCACCTCCAAAGGAGATACTAATGATTTTTGGGGTGTATGGTCTCGCCATTTCCCCAATCACAACCGCCATCGGTGTTTGCTCGAGCCATAGGAGGACACGATCTACCTCCCTTCCTCCCGCTGCCAACCAGTGTAACAGACTAACAGGAGCCTTGGAGTCGCACCTTCCACCTTTGCTGAAGCAGGAGAGTGCCAAAACCCGGAAACCATCTCCTGAAAATCAGGGAGCCTTGGCGCTCTGGTTTTCACTCACCCGAATGGCGTCTTCCCTGGTTCTTCACCCCAGGATTCTAATGATGAAGACCTTGAAATTGCACACTCGAAATTATTGCCACGGCCCCATTTTTCTTCTAAAGCATTCCTCACCTCCGTCATTGGCGGGGGCTCATCCTCTTGCCGAAACAACCACGCATCCCCCCAGGAAACTCACCTCCTTGCGTGTATCAAGGAAGCCCTGCAACGCCACGAACAGCTGCGACGCCATTGCCTCCGGAGTCTCTGTACATCTTGGCATCACTTTCTTCAGGCATGATCTTGTGGTCCAGGACCGAGGCAACCTACGACAGATTATGGGATCTCTATAATCCGCCAATGACCAGCCCGAAGGCACCTAAAACACTTTCCCCTTCGTTGCTTGTTTACAGGCTTTTTTTTCTTGTTTACCTGTCCCTGCCAGACTAGTCTCCTGCCTTCTCATCCTTCATTGTCCTCTGCTACATTCGCCCTGTCCTTTGCCACTTTGTCCATGCCGTCCGTCATTCACTTCGTCAGATCCACTTTTTAACAGTTATGAAGCCAATTTCGTAGTGTAATGGTTATAAGATATGATTTCCTTCTAGAGCTCAGATAGAGTTCAAGCATACATTTATGAATGGAACATTAGGCTTGGTTTGACATTGGGATAAAGGGTTGGGATAAGGAAATAATTGGATTAAATCGCATGTTATCCCATATGACATAAGAAAAAAAAAGGATAAAGCATGTACAATTGTCCGTATTTTGAGAGAAAAAGTAGGGATATTTTGTTCTAGGTAAAAGGTGGAATAGACTTTATTCCCATTTTTTAACCTCATTTTTTTAAACATGGACAACATTTATGATTGTCCTTCCCTAGAAAACAAAATAAAAAACTTCATAAAACCAAAACCAACAATATTAATGCCCCTTTAATAGAAATGGTAGACTTGACATTTTTAATTTTTTTTTTTGAAATTATCTCATATTTTACATTATGTAATCTAAATGCAAAGTTAATGATAAAATACAAAAAAATAGGGATAACAAAATGCATTATCAAATGTAAATATGAATAAAAATAATGGTATTTTTATCCTCATAAAATTGGCTAACTTATCCTAAATATTTATCATTTTACCAAACTAGACCTTAGTGTCTGTTGTCATGTTTCATTTGTGTGTATCAACTATCAACCACTAATCGTTGGATCCTTCCCATTCAAATTCCCTTAGAGGGTGCAACTGCAACGCAGTTTATACACTTCTGCCCCCTCATATATTTATTAAACTTTGCAGCATTCAAGAAAAAAACACTCCGAGTCGAGTTCCTCGGATACTTCCACTGAATCTTCTAGTAGCGACGAGGAGGATATGAAGAGATCAAAGTTGAGGTTAAAAAGATCGAAGAAAGAAAAGAAGCACAAATCCAGGACCAAGTATTCTGACAGTGATAGCGAGGATGGAAATGGCCCCTTGCCTCTGTCGAGGTTCTTCAATAGCGATAAGAGTTGATTCTTTTCTCTTGCTCTTATTCAATTGTCTTACATGGATATATGAGGCTGTTTTGAACTTTAGTCATCTTTGATTAGCAAATTCAATCTTTTGGTCATTGATGCGCAACTTATTATGTTGTATGATACAATAAACCCTTTCTGCAATTCAAATATGAACCCTTTGAGAGAATTTGTAATAGTTGCTCTATTTATGTATCATGATTTTGTTTTCCTAGCACCTGTTATTTGTTAACAAGTTGTGGAAGAAAGTTGGGGTTTTCACATGGATTCTTAGATTACCCTAATTTGGATTTTGCAAATAATTTCATGAGTAAGATGATAAATCATTTAATAGTATGTTTTTTCATATTCAAACTTCTCAAAAACTACGTTTGGTTGAAACTCCAATATTGGGTCCCTTAATTAAATTTATGCCATAGATTGTTACAGAGTTTGAGCACATGAACTGAAGATGGGTTGAGGAGCTTTTTTTCAGAAATCAATACTATGGATGTATGGATTTTATGGTGTTTGATTTGTGAAGTAACAGTCATGTGTTCAAAGCCAATATAATTTCACAAACAAGGATGTTATGCACTTATTTATGTTTAAATTGAATCAGACATTGGTGAATACAAATTTTGTAATATTCAGTGGGATGTCAGATCCAATTTGAATTAAATGTGTTGTGGTTTCTATGAATGGGTTTATCTGTTGTTTCTCATCTCCACATTATGTTAATTAATGCACAATATTGAAATTGTCTACAAGTAATGAGTAATTTTAGGGTACCCTTTTCTGTATGCTTGACCAATGAAACAAACATCTGTAAATGAATATGTTATTGCATCTAAAGAATCACACCAAACCTTGAATACACCTCAATTCGTTCAGATGTAATACATGATATCTGAATTTGTATTTGGATCCAGTGCAGAAGTAGATTTGGAGTTTGTGCCAATCCCACGGGCCAATAGACTAGTGGTAAAATATGACATTTCTCCTTGAGAGAGACCCTGTTTCGAGTCTTGTTCATAGTAAGATTAAAGATTACGCCAAGACTATCCATTTTAAACATGTGTTGATCAAGTCTTTATAATACTCGTAATGATAATACAATCCACTTGTGTTGGGAGACAGACCTTTTATCCCCCCTGCGCAAACAAAAGCAATCGAAAGGGGTTTGGAAGGAGGTGTAATCAAATAAAAAGAGCACCACTTCTATGATTATCTGGACATCCAAACAGCTATGCCTGAAGACAAAGGTCCACCTGTCTTCATCAATGGAGTTTCCACAGAGGATTTATGGAGGGGTCCACCAAATGCAGATATGGACAAAAAGATGCAGTTCCCATCCCATATGGACAGCATGAGTTACCCCCTGCAATGATTCTCTGAAGGGGGGAGGGGGGAGGTTTTGTTGGTGAACAGTTACCATCATAAATGCATGTCAAGTTGCTGTTCAGAACCTCTCTGAACAGATAAAAAGGTTATATAGATACATGAGAGGGAGAGAGAAGGAATAAATCTGTGACCAAGACCCATGTCCTGTTGTTTTGTTTTATTATCTCATGATCCCAATTGATACTTGCAATCCCACTTTTTTATTTTCAACTCGTGCCTTTTTTCTTTTTTTTTTAAGAAACCAATCTTTTTGTTAAAGAAATTTATTATCATTATAATATGGAGTGTTTATTTCTAGTTGACTTTTTAAATGATTAGCTGAAAAATTCAAAATAATAACAGTGAAAAGATGGAACTCATAATCAAAAGCATGATCTTTTATTATCATTATTATCATTGTCATTGTTTTTTTTTTCTCCTTTGGTAGGCCTAACTTGTGGGTTATTATTATAATCAGTGCGTAAAGTGATATATTAAATGTCAAATCATCTCAACTCTATCAAAATAATAACAGGAATGTGTTTTGATTTTATTTTTTTTGAGATATACTATCTAATAAATTGAATGCATTTATCAGAGCCCATGAATGAAGGATACTTGATTTTGAATGGTTTTACTTTTATCTGTTATTATGTCTCGAGTTTTGAATTTGCATTTACTGCACAAATAAATAATTCCAACTTGTTTTAATGCAGTTTTTAATTCATCACTTTGGAGTACAATAGCATCATGTCTCAGTGTACAGTAAATGATGGTGTTTTGAATTTAAATACAGTATTAGGGCTTTCACACACAAACACCATTGCAAAAGAAAAGGAAATCATAACTTGGGGAGGAACCAGTGCTTGATAACATTAAATATATACACACATATATAGCATTAATGCTTAAAATTTTCATCTCATGCTAAAACAAACAAATTTCAAAATTGAGAAAAACATGCCAGAAAGATTGATTAAAATAATCCAAGTGATCAACTTGTTATCTCTCACACCTCAAAAAGGGAGTTTGTTTTCATTTGAGGTTGTGGGTTTTACATTTACTGATGTTTCAGCCCACCTGAACTTAAACAAAGCCAATCCCTTTTTTTTTTTTTTTTTGATGTGAAAGCCAATCCCATTTGCCTCCTAACTATTTCATCAACTTTTAATTTTTCAAGTAGCACCAACACCAAGGAAATCTATGAATGGGGGTGACATAGAGCTGTCAAAATGGCTGTTCACACTCTTCCCTGCAACAACAGAAGGTGATTCAATATTGGCTGAGGCCTCTGATGCCATTGATGCAGTGGACTCTGAAAAGCATGGGGAGTCTGACTGTTGCATTGCCATCATCAATGAAGGGTTGTGGTAGAAACCCATGAAGGGTTCATCAGTTGGCCTATCACAAGGCCTGCTGTTGCTGTAACAACTTGACTTCTCTTGATGAGCCTTGGCACCTCCGACTGCAAAAGCAAAGAATAGACAAATATATATAAATATATATGTGTGTATAAAAAAAAAGTCCAAAATGAATTTCTTGGTAGCTTTTTTTTCCTTTCTTTCTTTCAAGTTTCAAACAATCGGAACAAGGACATGATTCTTTATTCAAGTGCATAAAATATTAGAAAGAAAAGGGACTTATTTTGGGTTGTGTGTGGAGTGGAGTTTGAATGGTACAAAAGCCCTGTCACAACCCAATACTCTACAACCCCTACTTGGTTTCCTTTCCATTTCAAGTAATTCTTGAGTTCATGAAAGTAGAACAAAATGTACTATAAAAAAAAAAGGTAAGAGAGGTTTCAATTTCACCCAAGTGAAAAGAAATGTACAGTTGATCAAGTGCAGATGTGAAATGTCATTAAAATTGATTAGATTATTGAAACAGTAGAGCTGGTAAGGAAGGGTGATGAGAAAGACAAACCAGGAGAAAAGAAGTCTATAGGTGCCTTCTCTGAACAGAACCCATCACTGCAAGGGCTCTGGTGATTGCTTATTGGACCAAGCAAGAAATCTCTGACACTCAACACTGAATCCCCTCCATTGTTGCCCATGTGAGTTGGAAAAGAACCACCACCACTTGATCCATCAATGCCTGAAACAGATGGATAGTAAGAAAAGTTGCTGCTGTTGTTGTTGAAGCCACAAAAATTGAAAGTCTCATCCACTCTCCTATGGACAGGTTGGCTGAGCTTCCTCCTCCTATAGGCACTGGACTGCTCTCTATACTTCCTTGCCATTATAACATGCCAATGATTCTTCACTGCATTATCAGTCCTCCCAGGGAAAAGCCTAGCAATGGTGGCCCACTTGTTCCCATACATTCTATGAGCTGCCATCAGCCTCTCCTCTTCCTCTTCAGTGAAGGCTCTCCTGTTTATCCTTGGATCCAGTTGGTTGAACCATCTCAATCTACAGCTTTTCCCTTTAAACCACCCACACCAAAAAGAACATTTGAAAAGTCCATATATATAATAATAATAAAAATATGATAACCCCACATATAAAAAGTCATCTTTTTTTTTAATACCTGATCTCCCCTCAAGTTTCTCTGCAATCAGATTCCAGTTTTGAGGGCCATAGAGTGCCACAAGCTCCTTGAGCTTGGAGTCCTCTGCAGGCCTCCAATGGCCTCTGGCACACAGCTTTGATTGGCCACCAAAAGAGCTCTCATTTTGTTCCTCCACACTTTCATTGTTGTTGTTGTTGGTGGTGGTGGTGGTGGTGTTGGTGTTGCTGTTGTGGTTGTCCTCCTCAAAACCATCACTGCAGTCAGAGGAGCCCTTCTCACTCATGTGGTGGTGGTGGGGATCAACCACCATGAATGGGAAGGCCCAAGGAGGCCTTCTTTGGCAGTGGCCATCACCAGAAGAAGAGGAAGAGTTGATGCTCAGGGAAGCCATGTCTGCTGTGAAGGCTCCTCCTCCTCTCATGGTTGTCATGGCTTCACTCTGCATGGTGAACTTCATTTGATGAGAATAAGAGATGGGAGGAGATCAAGAAGAAGTCTTCCTGATATATGGCACTTGCTGCTCTTCTTTTGTTTTTAAATCTTTTTTACCTTGCATTTCCACAAGGTTCAGTTTCTTTAACAGACAAGAGGCCACAGGACTGCCCCACGTGTGGCTGACAACCTACCACACGTGTGAGGTGTTATGTCACTCACTCACTTTGTGTGGTCTGTCTCTCTCACTCTTGACAAAAAAAAAAAGAGAGCTCCACTGTTCTGTCTCCTAGTGAGGGGCCTGCAACAAGCCTAATATTTGACACTTCTCTTCCCAAAGGCATGCAGAGGAGCTCATGGCACACTGCCCGGATTGGATGGATGAATTAGGTTAATCCACATAGATAATTATATTAAAATAAATAAATTAGTATAATTTTAGAACTAATTTTAAAATGGTGTTGGAACACACTACACAGTTCTATCAATGTTTCATACATTTTCAATGTAATATGTACATGTATCTATACTCTTTCCTGTAAAATGAATTATCGTAATTTCAATGAAACAAAAAAACATGTAAGGCTTTAGCTAATGAAAAAAAAAAACACTACTTTTTTGTCTCTATAGATTTTTCATTTTTTTTTGTTTTCCCCTCACATGGTGCTCAATAATACAATGCATTATTCCATAGAAGTAAATGTTGTTATATTAAATAAAATATATATTGAAATACATTAATGTATTTTTTTCAAGTTAAAAATGATAAAAATAATTGCGTCATATACTATTATAGAACTCTATACACTATGATAACAGTATATACTATCAGCATTTTTTTTTCTTATGGAAAATATAGACTCATTTATTCTTACTAACCAAAATTCAAAGCATACATTTTTTTTAAAATCATAAACATCATCTAATGAGGTATATGCTTTAATCAAAAGTGTATATCGTTCCATTTTGAATTGAATAAACTTATTTTCAATAAGTGTAAAAAAATTTAATAAAATATATACATCGTCTATTGACGTAAATGTTTCATTGAATTTTTAAATAGAACTGGATTTTGAGCTTAGAAAAAATTGAGTGTAACAACTCTCTTGTTTGATACAACCTCTTTATTAGTGAGCAATTCATCAGCGTATATTTTATTTTTAAAAAATTTTATATACTTATTATATAAAGTATATAGCTTTAATATTTTTATTTTAAATTTGTAGCTGCATGCAACATCTCATTAACATTTTTCTTTTCAGAATTCCAAATTTGATCAATGAGTGATCCAATTTAAATTTAGATCAATAATAAGAAGGTTCATCATTCTATGTGGTTGGTCGCAATCACCTTTGGGATTGATTCATTTGAGATTGGGTCACGGGTTTCAGTTAACCACCTGAATTAGACCTAACATAAAACAGACTTTTCAAATAGCTCACAACAAGAAAGACATGAACATGATCTTGACTAATGAGAACAGCCCAACCAAAAATATATATATAAAAAAAAACTTGCATTAATTTCAGGGTCAGATAGACCCCATACCCACCACTTCCCCTACTGTTACAGTTCTCCACCAACAAAACCCACTTCATTAAATGCTTCTCCTCCTGATGTTTCTTTTTTCTAAAATAAAGATTTAATTGATCATGCACTAAATTTGTTTGTACAGTTATTGTTAAACTTGTATTGCTTTTCTCAAAATCAGTTTCGTCATGGGTTTTTGAATCTTGAGATGCAATCAATTAAAGGAAAAACAAATAAATCGAGATTAAAAACACAAAATTTACGTGGTTTGACAAAGCTTGCCTACGTCCACGGAGCACACCAGAGATCAATCCACTATTTCTGAGAAGTCAAAATATACCGTAAATGAAAACCCTAAAGCCTAATGAAAAATATGAGATGTTCTTTTATACTGACATCTCATTAAGGGTAAAAACGTCAATACACAAAAGACACCCAAATTTTTTTTTCTCAGGGCGCTGCTTCCAGACCCCGCGAGCTAACCGGGCAGCTCGATCCCCGTCCGCCCCTACGTAGCGCCAACAATCATCTGCGCACATCATCATGCTCCACAATATATAACACGTCATTCATGTGTGTTTTTTCTAAACTTTAATTTTGGTTTTGCATTTTAGTTTTTTTTTCTTGTTAAAGGTCAATTAAGCCATTTCTGAAATTGAAAATAACTTCTAAGATGGATGGTGTTAAAAAATCAGTTTAAAAAAATTCATTTGAAACATATTTAGAAATTAGATGTCCATGAAACATAAACTTTTATATATGTGAAAAATTATTTTTTATATCTATTATTTTTATTTTTTTTTGCATATTTCTTCGGAATTTGAAATTTTTAGAGGCTATAAAAATAAGATTAGATTAAATATAATTCTTACGGAAGCAAAATTTTCAAAGACTGACAAATAGACGCTCTGTTTGAAAAGCGGAATTAGCAAACGTCAATCAAATCACCTTTCACAGTAAGTTTTTCAAACACGAATTTGCTTTTTGGATGTTATTCCGTCCATGTTTAAAAACTTTGAAAAGTACCATATTTAAAAAGCTGGTTTTTTCTTTTTCAAAACATACAAACATGTAGACTCTCAGCTCTTATTTATTCTATTAAGATTGATTAAACACAAAAAGGGGACCACCTTTCTCTAATCAGAACTTTACTCAACTCTAACAAAGATGAGAATTGATATTCTCATCAGAAGCACGTACAAAAAGAGATTGTGAGAGAGAGAGGGGGGGGGGGGGGGGGGGGGAGGGGGAGAGAGAGAGAGAGCCAAGAAGGAAAAAAAAAAGAAGAGAAACCACATAAAGTTTCTGTTGATGTGTTGCAGGTTTCCATAAAAGGAATGTACAAGCCTTTCAGAGACACATCCATAAACACTCTCCATGTGAACAACAAACTCAGTTTTTTTTAAACACTACATATTTCTCCATTGACAGACGTTTCATTCACTGATGAGAGAGGCCTACAGTGCAACATGAATGTACTTTCTCTCTCTATAGAGTTACTGGTCAAAATCTAATTAAAAAAACCAGATGGTTATGGAAAACAAACCTAACCAAATGGCCCTACCAGTGGAGGAACTCTCAAACTCTCAATACAGGGAGACACCCAAAGGAGAATAGATTGGACCCATATGAGCCCCCTCTTCAAAAAACTAACAACAGCAGCAATATCTGTTAAGAGGGGTGGTCACATGGGTGGCCAAACCTATGACCTAAAAAGTTTTTAGGTTCTATACCAATGTCTCATCAGTCATTGAAGGACAAAATGTGAATTCACCCACATGCATGCATGGGTTGGGGAGAACAAAAATTTTAAGGATGTCTGATGTTTGTGTGCATTGAAGTGAGACCACTTTAGCTATTGAGATCCAAATTTTGGATTTTCAATGTGGGTAAATTTTTTGATGATGTTACCTATTGGGTTTCATGATTTTTTTTTACCCCATGTTCTCACTTCTCAGTGTCATGTATATTGTAAAGTTGAACACAAAAATCAGAATAGTAGATTGGACAAAAGATTGTCAAACCCACCATATATCATCTATGTTGTGTTTAAATAAATAGAGAAATTAATACTCCAACAACCATGTCTTGGTGGTGACTAGTAGTAATAAAATATATATGATGCATCTGACACGACTAAGAGGATATATTTCGAAATAGTTGTCAAATATATAAAGAAATGTGACTCTGCAAATTAATTTTAGTTTTCAGTTGACGCACGTGCATGTGTTTGCAACAATTAATGCACACATGTTAATTAACAGGCCTAGGCCTATATATTCAGCAAATGTTCTGTTTTTGGTAATTATATATACACAATAAAAAAATGAAGATAACTAAATCAGTTTCTATATGTTTTTTTATTACTAGCTATTACAAGATATACGTTCAAAAACTTTATTGGTTGGTGTGGAGGGAAGATGCAACGAATATAATGAATATTAGTTTTTTAAATTATGAAAAATATGAAAATCAGAATTATACGCGGATCATGAATATAAACAAACACACATAACTTGATGAGTAGAAAATTGTTCGATTTATGAGTACATGAGGTATCCAATCGCTAATGTTTTCGAGCAATCTAAAAACATCAAGACACTCTTGACCATGTTAAAAAAGAAAAAGAAAAAAAAAGCATGGTACATAAAGTTCATAATAAACAAAGGTTTAAGTGATCATGTTAATTAAGGAAACAATATACCACTGTCACAGAGGAGCTAACACATGTTGAAGAACCAACATTCAAATTAAATTTAACCAAGGGGGCCATGTATTATGTATATTTGGTTATGCATGTCTCTCTCCACTGTTACCTAACTGAAACAACATGCACATTCAATAAAGAAGAGTAATTAATGACTTACACCTTTTTCCATTCCCATGTGTTGCCTGATCACAGTGGTCGTATTGTCGGTTGAATAGCTTGTAAAAAAAGTTCCATTAATGTTTTCTTTCTTCACTATTGATGATAAATGAAGATGAGATTAAATACCATTAGTTTCCATTTAGAAGAAATTGGTTGGATGGTTGTTGGGATGGTCAACAAACAAAAGGGTCCCCTTCAGGTGGGAATGGATGTGGTGAATAACAAATTCATTGTCTCCCAAATAAAGCAATGCTGGTATTTTGTGAAGGATGTCATGGTGGGTCAGTTGTGATTTGTGTTTGTGTAAAGGAGGGGCAATTTACCTGTCAAAACATTCTGTTAACACACACACAACAACAATCAAAATAAATTCAAATAAAAGACCACGTAGATTTAAGTGGTTCAATAAAATTTGTCCATGTACACAGAGGAGAGGACGAATCGATTTACTATATACAGAGTAATCAAATTGGGGCTATATACAAACCTCAAAATAGAATTTTACTAGCTAGCTAGTCCCAAAAAACACAGCCAATGTTAAACAATTTATTTAACAACTAAAACTAATTGTTAATCAATCTTAACTAGTTACATTAATCCATCAATATTCTTTCACCAAACTAAGCCACACAAACTGTGTTTTTTTTTTTTAATTGAGTGGGGGCTGGCTACCACCTCTACATGATCTCCCCAATGTACAACTGACTCACTCACTCACTATATGAGAATACTAACAAAGGACGACAGCTCTTATGGTCTCCAACTTCAAAGACCACATGAAATGATGGGTGGGGGGGATGGAGGACATATTGTGAAAGGAGAGTATCTTCTCACCCATCATAGAAGATCTTCTTCATCTCTGGCCAAAGCCAAGGTGGGGTTTTAATTTGTTTTTGTATTTTTATAGTTTTGTTCCCAACCGTAAAGCTTCCCATCACTTGCACGTGAGGTGCAATTTGCTTCACCCAAGTGGGGTAGTGGTTGGCAATGCATAGGAAAGAAAAATGTTATCTAGGGATAATCATTTCTGGTATTTTTTTTTTATATATCAGAGGGACTCTCTGTGGCTGACTTTACGGTCGAGTTGGGAAAGCTACATCCGCCTATTTTCCAGTCCCATGGAAAATTCTTTCAAATAATTGTCAATAAACATGTGGATAAGTCAGCGTCAAGACTCGAACTCAAGACTTCCCTTTAACCAGGCAAACCCTGAACCGTTGTGCTATGGCCACTGAGGACAGTAATCATTTCTGGTATTCACTTTTGTAGTTTCGAATTCAGTTATTCTCATTAAAAAATATAATAATTAAAGTCTATGTTGTATGGTTGATCATGAATAAGATATGGATAAAAAGTGAACGAGATGTAGATAACGAATTATAAATTGATAAAAATGATTTGACATATGAGCATTTCTTATACCATTTGAATAGATCGAGTGGAATAACACAAAATGATATAGAATATCAATACTAACTTATTTTCACTTATTCTAACATAACTAAACAAATCAACCCATATATCTCTTCATTACAACAAATATGTTATATACTGAGTTAGAACTGATGAGGTATGGACAAGTGGTAATTGTTTTTTTTATGAGATTCAGCCACTTGGGGGTTTGTCAAATGGTCATTTATTTTGTCAAAATAGTGGACAAGAACACCCATTTAGTTTTTTTTTAATGAGATAGAAATTTACCATCTGATTTTATTTTTAAAAAATTGAATTACAAAATCTGAAATGAAAGATAAAAGATACAAAAACAAATAAACAAAAGTAAGTTGACACTGACCGTCCCCTGATAGAAAATGCATCCAGTTGTTAATTAGTTGTGTCATGCAATATCACTTTTATAAAAATGACATGTATTTAAGTACCCCCAAATAGTTCATCATTCAGTTTCTGATCATTTTTTTAGTAGGTTGACTCATCTCATGATGGTGGTGTTATAATAAAAAGACTGCCCGGATATAGAACTCGAGGTGTTAGTTATATCATGCAATCAATTTTATAAAATTATTGTGTTTCTTGTGTGTATGTGTGTATAAATGTGTGTGTGTATAGGATGACTTCAATTCATGACCATATATAGTGACAATCAAAAGATTGCTAAATGCAGTAATCTGATCAAAGAGGACTGGAGTCCAGCCACTACTAATACTGCCGGGCACCATGAGATTGGATGTTGGGTTTATAAGCCAAGCAATATACTTGAAATCTTTAATATATAGGAGGAATACATTAACACCAAAAGATAATTTATAATCCTAAATGATATATTTAGAAATTAGGGAATTGACACAAAATATTTTTGTTTTATGTTTTGTTGGGCCAAATAAATACTCTTTTATGTTTGTTGACATACCATGTGCCAACAGAATTTGAATAAATTTGCATTTAAATAAAATTTGCGATAACATAAAAGAGATGAGAGTGATATAATACACCTGTTTTTTAATTAATAGTTTATATATAAGAATATTTAATTATTTTATTATATCAGTGGATAGAAAATACGATAAATGGTAATCCTCTGATGTGGCTTTGTTAAACCCATGTTTAAGAATAAAAAAATGTTTTTTTAATTATAGCCAGAGATATTCTCAAATAGTGTTTGAATTACAGTATTATTTCAGCTTTATATAACATAATTATTACAATTACGATATCACTGAGCAAGGACAATGATCTTCTACTATACCCTGGCAACCTATATAGGAAAATGACATGTTCAGCCCTTCCGCAATTTTCACCGATTTTTTTTAAAAAAAAGTATGCACTCACTTATTGAAACACATACTGTTATAAAAAAAAATAAAGTACACTGAGATACACTAGTATATTATTTATTAAAAAAAATAATTTTTATACATTGCACAAAATACACTTCTATTGTGGTGTATAGGCAGAAGGATCACTTTTAAACCACAGACGGAGTAGTAAAGCACTCTACATACGATGATATCATTGTTGTAGTAATATATCTAGCAATGAAAGAGAACCATATTGCATGTAAGAGGTTGAGGTGTTTGTGATGATTCATTTACATGAATGTTTGGGAAAAGGGGGTAGGCTTTGTGTACCCAAAAAGCTGTCCCCATGAGTGGTTAGTGTTTGGAGAATAAATGAGGCAGACATGCATTTGGGGTGACTTTATATACACAGAAAATATGAAACTAATGAGGTACCCCACCCTATGGAGGGAGAGGTCTGTTCCATAAGATTCTGTTGGGTGTGTCTCCTTTGGATTTATGTGGCAATGTGTGTGTGTGTGTGTGTGTGTGTGGGGGGGGGGGGGGGGGGGGGGGGGGGGAGGGAATACTTGGGGAGGGAGTAGGGACCCTCAGTACTTCAAGACAGAATTAACCACTCAAAAAAATTTGGATGCTGAGAGGCATAGATGTTATGCCCCAAGGCTAATTGAGATCAAACAAATCCATACCAACATATAATGGGTGTTATTACTGTCATGATTTTCTAACCATGTATGTGTTGAGGTATCTGATTTTTTTGAAAAAACATTTATAGTAAATGAGCATGTTCATTATAAGAATACATGTAACATTATTCATGGAAAAAGGAACGATGTTACACTCAAATCTTTTTTTACAGTCACATTTGCAGATATCAATGAAATCATTTAGCACAATATATATTTCACTATGTTGGTATATACTCTATCATGACAAATGTAAAAATAAATATATATATATATATATTATTGAAATTGTAATCATTTCTATTTCAATAATAAAAATGTCCGAAGTGGTTAAAGGATACAAGTAAATTTAAAAACAACTCAATAAAGAGGAAAGAAAAGGTCACCACATTTGATTCCAGCCCCGCTATAATCACAGAAAACACTCGATGATCAGTTTGATAGAAAATGTTTCTACCTCCCTGCTATATCATTCCAGCGTTGCCTATGACCCTCCATCCATCCTCTTCGATGGAGGTAAAAATAACATATATGTTATTTTGACAAAAGAATCAATGTGTTTCAATAGTCAAATATATACTTAAAAATCAAAACATGTGGTGTAAAAAAGAAAGAGAGTCACATTTTCCTTAAAAAATGAAAAATATTATGCTCATTTTTTATTGCAGCACCATTTGAAGCTCGCGCACGTTTTGATCTTTAATATATATTTGTTAATGAAATATATTTTTATTAAAAAAATTACATACTCATTTACATTTTTTTATTAACACAGTAAATTATATTAGACAATTTTATATACTATTGTATCAGAAACGTGAGAAGTAAAAAACATTGAGTGGATCAACGCCCCCAAAAAAACATAACCTTGATTACTGGATGGTTATTCATGCAGTGGAGTGGAACAAGTGTGGGTCCGTGGCCCATATAACAGGGCCCATGTAGTTTTTAACACGATTGTACAGTCTTTTATCTGAAGATTGAAGTTTATATCATATTCTCATGTCACTCTTATTCATGATGCCATTGTAATAGTAATCTCATCCACACAGTTATTGAGACCCCCCCCCCCCCCCCTGGATGTGATGTGAGTCTCCACTGAACATAATAACAAGTTAAACAACTGAAAAATCCAGCAGTTTGTGCAGTGTCTCCATCAGAGCCACCTTAGATACAGGGTGGCTCTAAATGCTCCCCTGACTAAGGGAGTAAAAATCACTGCATGCATGTTTGTCTTGCATCAAGCACAAGAGACTAGTGGTTTCAGGATTGGTAAGAAAAGAGAGTGGATAACACACACAAAAAAACAAAAAACAAAACAAAACAATACAGTCCTCTCAACACGTACATGCACTCACGCACACAGATAATGAAGATTTAATTTTATCATCTTTTATTTTATTTCTACATTGTGTTTATCCCATTTTAGTCCCAAAACAAATGTGGGTGAACTGTAATGCATGGGAATGACATATGAGTGATGTGATCACAGGAAATTATTATGAATTTTTCTGAATATTCTGGAAAATACTCTACTTAAATATCTCATGTATATTACCTAGCACACCAAACATAATCCATGTGAAATCCAGATGTTCATATTATTGTTTAAATACATTTAAAAAATAATTTAATTATACTTGTATATTTTAAAATTTATTTTGTATAGTTCATGATGGATGCCTACTTAATGAAATATGACGATGAGTATTTGCGAAACTTCATCACTATGTATGTGATTCATTATGACCAGGTCATCATTCTGTTACCTGTTTTCATACAAAGGAAAACAAGTTGTTCTGCTCCCATGGGAACATCTAATGACATAACATGGTTTGATCGGACTATTTTTGTTGTCTATGTTTCACCTGAAACAGGACCCCAACATTATGCCATAAAATTTATTTAATTTGTTCATCTAAACAAGTTAACAACAAAACAAATATGATTCCCATTTTGATTCATCCTCCCATAAAAATAAAAAATAACAAAATTTGGAAATGATTTGATATGCAAGGCTCTTTTATGGTTACTATTTAAAAAAATAAGAGTTAAATCATATATAAAAACTTATAAAAAAATTACATGTTTCTTTAACGAAAATAATGAAACATATGACTCATACATGAGAAAAATAAGTTGAAAATTGGGTACGTTGTAGGTTTGGATGTTTCTGTGTCCAATCAGTGAAATATCTACTCTCGATGTGGAGAACACAAGAGAAGGGATTTAATCGCCAGTGTCATATCTTATTAATTTTGTCAATATGCAATGAGGAATGATATGTATTCAAAGAATATATAAAATATCACATATTAAACATATGAGATGACACATTTCATTATTTTATTAGAGAATGATACAAACTATTGAGATTTATCATTGACTGGATTCCATTTCAAAAGACAACTCTTTGATTTTTATCACAATTCCTACATTAATTCATGACTCCATTTCACGAGAACTCAAATCCATCCAAAGTGGTTCCAGTCCTCATAGTGTCAGAGATTATTTAAAAAGTGACAAATTGACATTGTTAGTGAAAACCATTCACAACAACTCAAACACTAATGGAAACCAATCAATGTTAGATTTTTCAATTCATGTTAATCTTCAATTAGATATTATCATATATATATCCCCTCATATGACAAACATGTGAGATTTTAAAATAATTTGAGACGCATATCCTGTAATAAAAAAAAATAACATGTATTGAAGGATCTAACATTAATTATATCCTATTCCTCATATGTCATTCCACATTCCCTACTTATAATACAAAAGATGGCTGAAATAGCATTACTATGTAATAACACCACCTTATTTAAACTGAATTTAAAAATGTAATATACAATACAATATACAAAAAGGTCATTCAACTTGAAGTGAAATACTACTGTTTTGTTTTCGTAAAAACAGTTTCTCGTACCACATTATGATGCCTTGTCGTGTGTGATTGCCTGATTAAGGTTGTGTTTGGTTCAGCTTAGGTATTCAGCACTTGTTATGCTTAATCATGAATTTCAGCACTTTTTTGTTAAATGTCATTCAAGTTGAAGTTTATGTTGTTCAGTGTGTGAGGAGGAGAAGGGAGTCATGGTCAGATGGCCCTCATGGGTTATGTTTAAAACAGCTTATAATCAGCTCAAGAGGTGTACTAAAATGTCAGAATATTGGTTACAATTCTAGGAATAGATTAAGAGAGGAAAATGATACGTCAAACCCCTTTTGTAGTTCGAATTCCAGTCCATATTAAATTTTTTTTAAATTATATATTCATCTATTGAAGTACATGTTATTATATAAAATAAAATATATAATGAGATACAATAATATATTTTTTTCACTTGAAAAAAAAATCGATACAACTCCATAGAAAGTTAGCTAAATCAGTTTTAGTTCTTGTAAAATTAGAAAATCATCACACATCTCTATGTTATTAGAAAAATATCATTTCAACATCTACTGTCACCACCAACTAACCAGGTACACCGTTAACCTTAATTATACATTAAAAGTAATCAGAATGCCATCATCTCTGAAAATTGGAAAAGATCCATATAAAATCGAAAAGTCCTCACATATCCTTATCTTATTAAACAATATTTACCGTAATCGAAACTAATCAGATATGTGGTTGAATCCAACCATACATAATAAGTTACTGTAATTAGGCCTGTCAACAGGTCGGGTCCGGGCCGGGTTAGGGTGGACCCGGACCTGACCCGTGGCAGGACCCGGCCGGTTGGGGTCCAACCCAGGACCAGGCAAGTTCTTGGAAATGTGGACCCAGACCCAGACCCATCAGACCCGGGTCGGACCCAACCCGAGGATGGTTAATAATAAAAGAGAGAGAGCTCATCATGAAACCCTAACTGAATACCGAGGTTAAAAATGTTTTTCAGAGAATCAGAATCAATAAAATAAAAGGGCGTGTGCAACACGAATCGTATAAATTGAAGCAACAACAACATCAATTGATCAATACAACGACCCGCTCATCCAAACCCAAATTCAAAAATTCACCTCCAAAAGAACCCCAAAATCCAAATGCGCTGAAACTCAATTTGAAAAAAACGAACACGAAGATCATAGTTCATTCAAATAGAGTGATCTGACGTGAAATAACAAACTTTTAAAAAAAATCCTAATAGAATTGAAAGCATAAAAAACCTCTTCAAAAACCATCAATCATAACACGCAGTGTGATAAAAAAAATAAAAATAAAAGATAGAAGGGGTCTACAAAAAAAATTACAGTGATCTAAAATTGGTTGAGACATGAGAGAGTGGCCGAGTGGGGGCGGAGATGAAGGTGGAGGTGGCCATGTTCAAAGCCTGAGTGGGTCTTACAGACGACAGTGTCGACGGTGTCGCTCGCACAGTCCGGGAGGAGAAGAGATGAAGGCGGAAGTGGAGAAGATACAGAGACGTAGAGACCAGAGAGTAAAAAAAAGAAAAATAGGCATTAAAGCATCACATTCACTTACTCACTTCAGGACATTTCATTTGTGGGGTTTATTTTAAACTTGTTGGCTTGATTTTTTAATTTTTTGGTGGACTTGTGGTTGTGAGCTTGGTTGGTTATGAGTTACGATTTATAGGTTTAGTTATAGACTTATGGATACAAAAATAAGTTAAGACTTATACTTGTAACTTGATAAATAAAAAATAAATTTTTTAACCGTTGGTAAATATATGATAGCAAAAGAATTTTCAAGAAAAGTCAAAGGCATTTTTATCATCAAAAGAACTAAATCAAATTTTTCATATTTTATTGGGACTTATTTGAATATATTTATTGAAACAATTTAACTTATGGACTAAATTTGTTAACCATATATACTTTATGAAGACCTATGAAGATTTTTCAATTTTAGAGGGGCTAAAAAAAATTTAATTAACTTGACAGGGAGATATCGATTTTTCCAAAAAAATTGTTCATGATAAAACCTCATATACTATTATAGCACAATATATGATATGTTATCATAGTATGTATGGTGCAAAACGGACTAAGTGTATCAGTGCTCATTCTGAAAACAAGAGGATTTTTTTTGAAAAAATCAATACAACTCCCTGTAAACTTAATTAAATCGGTTTTAGTCCCTGTAAAATCTTTATATCATCAATGAAAATGCATCATATAAGTGGAATGCATTGCAAATCCTTCAACAAGAATGCCTCTTATCAATAAAAATTTATTTAAATATATTTGTTAACTTATTTTCTCATATATATATATATATATATATATATATATATATATATATATATATATATATATATAGTCGAGTGATAGCGTGCGGTCGTCCGCTCGGTGCGGATTCGACGTGCGTCGTCCGATCGCGGGTCCATCGCATCCAACGGTCGACGTGAATCGCACCCGACCGTCCGATGCGATGGACCCGCGATCGGACGACGCACGTCGAATCCGCACCGACCGGATGACCGCACGTAATCACGAGTCTATATATATATATATATATATATAGAGTCGTGATATTATACAGTCGTGCGGTCGTGCGGTCGCGATTCACGGGCCGTCGATCACGGGTCCATCGCATCGGACGGTCGGGTGCGATTCACGTCGACCGTTGGATGCGATGGACCCGCGATCGGACGACGCACGTCGAATCCGCACGACCGCACCGACCGCATATTATCGGAAATATATATATATATATATATATATATATATATATATATATATATATATATATATATATATATATATATATATATATATATCGCATTCTCATTTGGTGCTGGAGGCTCCTCCCTGTAGCTAATTACATAGGATCTGATCCCCGGTAATGTCGGAGACAATCCATGTATGCTGTATACACATGTTTTTTTTTTTTCATTTTGATGCACTCAATCTCCCATTTCTTTTTAACAAGCTTATCATATACTACAATTGTAAATGTGACACTTAAAATAACATTTGATTCATTCCAATATATATTTCAATTTTTAAAAAGAGATATACAAGTATTATAAAACTTGTAACTATGTGTAAGGGGTTGCAAAATGATAGTAAGAATGATCGTTCCCAATCTAGTATATATTATATTAGGAAAATAAAAATAAAATAAAATATGTATATTATCAAACATTAGAATGTGTACTTATTTTCAAAAGTATGCAGGTTAATAGACAAATATATACTTTTAACCATATATAGTGGGTGATTGCAAAAGCACAACAAAAAAATCCATAACTTTAGCCCCTGTTTGGGTTGCCACGTAAACTATTTTCGAATAAATAACTATTCTAGTATAGATTAAAAAAAATAATTATAACACAATTCTAGGTGTGGTTTTAATTATTTTAAAAAAAAATTAATAATGAAGTTATTGCTATTTGATTGACCATGAATAAATTATCGATAAAAGATGAATAAAACGTGAACGAAAAATGCATTGCAAAAATTGAAAAATGATTCGATATGTGAGTCACTTGATTTCTAAGATGTAATAACATGATCAGTTATTTGACAGTGGACACTTCTTATATTAGTATAATAAATTGGATAGAACAACATGATTCTTAAGTATATTAAAATATCAATACCAGTTTAATTCCACGGTCCTACTTATTTTGTCATAATTACATCCACTTATTTCTTGCAACCAAACATGTTTTCTGGCTTATTCACTCCTTTCCTCCATAATCCATCTGGGGTGCCCCTAATTGCACCTCTCAAATTGGGATGCACACCCCATTATTTGGTTTTTATGTCGACAATGTTTATGTCGCGGGGTTCAGAAAACTGAACCCGTAGCATCTGGCCTTTCACGACACTATCAGTATCGATATTTGGTATTTATGTCAACAATGTTTATGTCGCGTGGTTTAGAAAATGAAACTCATAGCATCTAGAACCTTCGCGACATTATCAGTATCGATATTAGATATTTATGTCGACAATGATTGTATTGTGAGGTCCAGAAAATTAAACTCGTAGCATCTGGAACCTTCGCAACACTATCAGTGTCGATATTATGTGTTTATGTCGAAAATATTTGTGTCGCAGGGTTTAGAAAACTCAATCTGTAGCATTTGAATCATTTGCGACACTATCAATGTCGATATTTGATATTTATGTCAACAGTGCATGAAAAATAAAAGAACGTGAATAACATTTCAAAAACTAAATAAATAGCATCCATGTCTCAAAAACAAATAATTCCACACATTTGAATATACAAATAAAAATGGCATTCAACAAAACCAAACAAACATGTACATATCAAAAAATTAAAAATAACTCCATAATTTCAATTACACAAAAACCCTATTTACCAAGACATAAAGAAACGCATGGATGCAACAAAAAAAAGGCACATTTTATCATCCTCTTCTTTTCCTTTTTCACGAAATCTTTCCCTCCCCCTAAATAAAAAAAACAAACAAATCCTCCTTAAAACAATGGATTTCTCCATAGAAAACCATCAACAATAACATTAACTCCAACAATATCTTGGGATCGACGGTGAAGGTCTGCACGGAGAGTATGATGACGATGAGAGAGGGATCCATGGTGAGAGGTTTAGGGTTTCTTTGATGGTGTACATTGAAAATTAAGGGTGCGTTTGGTTGCGCGATTGCAAAATTGATTTTGTAGGAATCTGCGATTGCAAACCTAATTCCGCAGAAAGCTCACTTTCTCAGCTTTTTAAAATCGCAGTTTTTGGGCACTATTTGCCTGCAATCGCTGGGTTTAAAACTGCGATTACAAAACTGTTTGGATGCGCGATTGCAAACGCAGCTTCCTGTAATCGCAATCGCAGCGCAATCGCGCAACCAAACGCACCCTAAGTGTTACAATTAAATATAGGAGTGTTTAAAGAAATTGAGTGTGTTTTGTTTTTTTTTTTTTTTTTTTTTTTTTTTTTTAAAGGTGTGTAAAAATAGGTGTGCACCTCAATTTGAGAGTGCAATTAGAGGCACCCTTCCGCCTGTGGGTCGGTCGGATCTCTTATAACTGCTCGTCATCGTCCGTTCAAATTTGGCGGTCCGGAGAAGATAGTCGTTTTTGTTTTTTCAGTTCTCTCTCTCATCCTAAAGGCCTATCCGATTCTCCCGCCGAGGTTTCGCAGCTCCGCCGATCACGTAATGTATATACGCACCACCTCTCTCTCTCTCTCTCTCTCTCTCTCGCCCCCCTTTTTTTCCTCTCCTCTTCTTCTCCTCGTCTCTTTACGTACGTACTCTTCTCTTTTGTCTGTTCTTTCTTTAAAAAACAGTTTTTTTTGTGGATTGAATTGATCCATTCACGCTTTTCTGTTATGTTTTGAATTAAAGATTGCAGCTTTTGATTTTTTGTGTGAGTTCATTAACTGGGTCTTTTGCAGTTTTGCCTCTCGTCATCCTTTGATCCTGTTTTGCGGAACTTGATGCGTTTCTCCATCTGGGTTTGTTAGATTTTGGTCTGATTCATTGTCGGTTCAATGAAATTGTGAAGGTGTCTTTTGAGACGTAATTCGGTTGATTCATATTTAACAGCTTTTCTTTTACTTGGGTTCGATTCCCCTTGGATTGCGTCACATTCAATTCTTTGGTGGGGAACTACAAGCATAAAGAGTTGAAATTTTGAGAACATGATAAGGTGAATAAGAACAACTGAATATCAATAAAAGGTGTAGTGGGTTTGTGTAGAAATTCATTAGATGGGGAGGGTCAAGCTAAAGATAAAAAGGCTGGAAAACACCAGCGGTCGTCAAATTACCTACTCGAAGCGGAGGGCGGGGATTCTAAAGAAGGCCAAAGAACTATCGATATTATGCGACATAGATATTGTCCTTCTCATGTTTTCGCCCACCGGCAAACCCACATTGTGCCTTGGTGAGCGGAGGTGCGTCCTTTCACTTTATCAAAATCGATTAGAGACAATGAATTAATTACATTGTGATGGATGCAATTGGCATACTGCCCGGTTTACTTTTGTGGGTGTTATGATGAAATCTCTGCTTCTATGTGAACAATTGAATTGTGTTGTAAACTTCTGATTGAATTATTTATTTTTATAGTCCCCATTTTACTCTTATCATTTTTTTCATTCTAGCTAACTTATATATACATTAATCCAACATATAAATGTGAATTTGAAGTCATACTTTCTGACAAAAAAACATCCCAATCTAGAAATGGAAGTTCATTTACACATGCCTTGGCATTAATGATCATTTCAACATTTTGTGAAGAGTGTTATTATTTCTCGGTAAATGCAGGATTTAGGAGAAACGTTAGGAAACTACAGAGCTGATGAAGGTATCATAATAGACAAAGTAGCTAGGTTGAGTTATTTCAATGTACGCATCCAACATGTTGGCCGAGATATGGGGTCACATGTTCTGCCAACATGTAGCTTTTTCTATGTATTTAAAGGAATGGATAACTTGTTATCTTAGCATCTGATCAAAACATGGAAAAAAATAGGCATCCCACAACTACGCGCAATGAACGAATATTTGACAGTTTTTTATCAAACAGTTGTAAAAAGATGGAAGTAATGAAGCCCCAAAAATAAGGGCCAGGAAACAACCATTTGCAGTTATTATTGCATTATATGAAAATTGCATACTTAGGCAAAATAAAACCTTGTAATGATTTGCTTTATGAATTATCATGAATTATGTGTCAATGCAGTTTGGAGTTACCATTCTTAATTGTTGATTAACATTATAGGACATTCCAAATCACCTGTTGGTAGGTTGGTAGAGGTAAGCCTTCCCCCACCAAGGGGTCCCAAGTTCTAGTCTTTTCTCCTCCTAGTTGAAAATTTTAACTAGGGAAACAACATGTAAAAAAACACTTACCAACCAAAAAAAATATTATAGGACATATTGTATAGTAGTATAGCTCTTTCTTCGGGATGCAGTAAAACTTTTGGTCTGTTCTTTTTAGTTCTTGTATGTGGTTTGCATGCATCTAAGAAATAAACCGTTGACCAAATAATGTCGACTCTTAATTAAGTCAATTCATTTTGCTGAGCTGAAAGCATCAACCTCTCAGTTTGTTTTAATATGTCTATCTTTATTTGTCATAAATATGTCTGTAATGTGAAAAGAATGTGTCATTTATGTGCTTATATGGTTTTCTAATTTATGCACATATGTTCAGCAATATTGAAGAGGTTATCTCGAAGTTTTTTCAATTAACCCCACAGGAAAGAGCAAAAAGGTACAGATAAACTCACTTGACTTGCTATGTATCAAATAATAATTATTAGATGCCCATTTTGAATATGAGACACATTTCTAACACTTTATGTTTTTTATATTTGAATGAATTAGGATGTTGGAGAGCCTTCAAGTAAGTGGTCTTTTGTGACTAAAAATTTCTCTGAATTCATCTGTTTAATAAGAAAAGAGTTTTGAGCGACTAATATCATCACAATTTGTTCATATATATTGATGTTGAGGATGTAGGTGCTGAAGAAAACATTCAAGAAGTTGGATCATGATGTAGATATTCAAGATTTTCTTGGTACGAGGTATGGGCTAAATTTTAGTTCAGTAATTACCCATACATATAAAGGATTGTCCAATACCTGATGTATTTTTATTGGTTGTTTTGCAGTACAGATACAATTGAGGTACATTTCAGAGCTCCAGGCTTTGCATAATGCTATTTTGTTTCTAGAAGAAATTGAATATTCTTTGCATTTCACAGGAACTGGGTAACCAATCAAAATCATTGCAAGATGAACTAGAAGAAGTACACAAAAGATTAAGGTGCGCAGTGGAACTTGAATATATTTTTGAAATGCAGCTGTTTCAGTGTTTTGGTTCCATAAATTATCATGAATTTTTTTTATTATGCCATAGCTATTATGTTGCTTACCAGAAATTTATTAAAGCCATCAAAAGGTCATCACCCAAAGTGGTCCCACATATAGCAATGGCTCCTTACTGATAAATGATAAGTTCTACTATTATTGTTTTTTTCTCATTCTTGTAGTGTTAAATTATCATTTTCACCAATGATATTCTTAAATGAACTTTAGATTGGTGGATGTCTTCTATGTACGATTGAGAAATTTATGGAATATATTACCCATGACTTCATTTGTTTGTCATGGATCTAACTGATAATGGTTGACTCATTTTCCCATATAAGTACGAAACTGCCAGGTGATTAATTAATGCAGTGCCAATTTGAATCTCATTGATATTTTGGATTTATTTCTTTTCCCAGTTAATGTGTAGTTCCAATTTGAATCTTATTGACATTTTGGGTTTATTTTCTTTCCTCATATTGTTTGTGGACACATGTTCATCATATATTTGGAGCATTATCATGAAGAAAAGTTCAACAAAGTATGAAGTGGGAAACATGCATTTCCTTTAAAAGGTTCGCGGTTTCACAAATTTTCTTTTGAGTTTCCTAAATCCTGAAAAACTTAAAAAGAAAATTTTTGAAACCTACAATTTTGTAATCTCAAGTATTGTATAATAGCTAGACGCTAGAGAAGGGGGAGCTGTAGAAAAACTGATTTCAAAGGATCATAAATTTGGCCACATTTAGTTTTACAATGGGGGGGGGGGGGGGGGTTGTCCACTTGAAAATATCCAAAGAACTTCTCAATATGAATTTGTGAACCGAGCTTTGGGAAAGTCGGCCAGCACACCCCCCTCTTTGTAAAGGATGACCAATGATCAAATCCTGGGAGCACCAATCTTTAAAGAGAGAGAGAGAGAGAAGAGAGAGAGAAACTGCTCAATATGAGTCAGACAAGTAGGTTATGTTGGGGCAATCCTATAAATTGTGGGTAGCACCAGATCAAAGTATTTTCAGATAGTTGACGGAAGAAATATCATAGCAAGTTCCATTCATCCATCTGTTATTGATTCCAGTTGTGCATATGGTCCTACTTTCCCATCCAACTCTAATTTTACCAGGGAAGCTTGCTTCAATGAAAAGACCTGCTAATTGCCTAATCCATGTCATGAAGCCTTCTCATTAAATATCATTGTTATATACTAATTCATTCAAAAGGGTTCATAAGTACATAAGAAAATTTCTCATCGTTGGATGCTGCTAAGTTTAGCATGCTGACCATATCTTTGACTGTATTCTTTCCAGGTACTGGACCGACCCTGATAATATCACTAACATAGACCATATTAGGGCAATGGAAGAGTCTCTCAGGGATTCGCTTAGTCGGATACAAATGCAGAAGGTAAATGTTTATTTAAATTGCATGAAATATGAGATGAATGCTTTCTGCCTAGGAAGTGGATGCATGATACAATTTCCAACTACCTTTCACTAATGCAAAGATATGTCCCAAATAACAAAATTATTTCATGAACTAGGAATACCTACAACAATCTTGACACTTGTACCATTCAGCAAGTTTTTCATGCATCTTATATTATGAGACATCTCTACTGATACTTTCACAATGTAGTGATACTTTGGGAAGAATTTGTGGTGGGAATCCTCCCTCTAGGCTAGCATGCCATACCATGCTACTTGATTCTTTTGCTGTACAACAGGATTACAGCTTTAGCACCATTTAATGATGAGTCTTACTGTCTTAGCATGCCTCAGATCTAACTTTAAAGCACCATGATCCTACATAAAAGCATTTTTGTTAGGCTAAAATCGGTTCCAATGTTAAAAATCATGCTACAGAGTTTAAACAGTCGTAAAGGAATGATATTTTGGTTTCTCCCCTCTCACCTAATTCTGATCTTTTCCTGGTGTTATATATTTTTCCTTCTGCTGTTGAGATTCAGAGTATGCATATGAGTGTATTGATAATTTTACATTAATCAGATAGGACCTGATTGCTTGATTGCTTGAAATTTGAAATTAATTTAGGTTCTCATGGATTGATTGAATTTTGAAATTTTTATTACCTGTCAAACTTAACTTCGATATTGATTCATCTCCATCTCATGTAATAAGATAAAGTCTGAATTGATGATCGTGATCTGGCTTAACAGGAAAACCTAAGCAAGCAGCAACTTGTGTCCCTAGAAATTACCACCCAGGTAAAAAAAAAGTGTCAATTCATTGGTTATAAAAAAAAAAAGTGTCAACATACTGCTTTAAAATATATCCCTTTTTGAGCTAAATCCTGTGCGAAGAAGAGTGTCAATTCATTGGTATTCCTTTATTTTGTAGTTCCACAGTGGCATCCATGTACCATTGGGTATGTTTGGTGAGCAACAACCTCAACCAAATTCATGGCTTCATGGTAATGATGGTCAGCATGTGATGTTAGCAGAACATCCAAATCTACCTGCTCAAAGGTGGGAGTTCCTTGTTTTCATCACTTTAGGATACAGTGTTGCCAGCTCTTGTTTTTCAGAATCAACAACTTCAATCTTCAACTATCAGCTATGATTAACTGGATTCATCCCACCATGAAAAATTGCATTGAAGAGATGAACTTACGTAACAATTTGTGGCCATATTACATTTGAATACCTCGTTCCCCTTTGAGGATCTCATTCTTTATATCCATGTTATTCATTGTGACAGTCGTTGAAAAAGCATATCAATTTAGAAAATGGTCAAAGTAATTTAGATAAGGCTTTTGTATTCAAGAATTTGAGATGTCCTTTCATATTCATTAATATGTGTTCTTTCCTGGATGGTTTAGAACACTTGAATAAATTCAGCTGTCTTGACTTTACTCCCAGGCACAATAAAGGCTTCTTTATTTGATCAGTTGAGATGCTTCATCTCTGTTTTGCTGGGACTCTGAATGGGGTTTAATTTCCTATTTATCAATAATCGGCTTGAAAAAAAATGATGCTTTGCTGGTTTCCAGGAAGTGTGTTGGTTAATTGGAACTTGGAAAAATGATTAATTGAGTTTGAAAGCACATTTTTCCCATCAGCATCACAATTTCAGTGATTTATTTCTGTAACAAAAACAAATTGAATTATGCAACAGAATGAACAATATCAGGGACTATTAGAGTTGCATGGGAGAAAACCTCTATTTTATGTCAGCAACATTTTCCAGTGTTTACCACAAAGAATCTGGCTGCATAATTTCACAACATATTTAACTGTCATTTTCATGTTTTTGTTTCCTTTAATGCTTGCTGACATCATGACTGTATCCATGCTTTAGAGACATCGAATGCTCCATGGACTCCACCCTTCGAAATTATTCTGGATTCAGTGTTGGGAATAAAGTGGAAGCCAACAATTCAATGCAAGGAGCCTTGGATGAGTTGAACCAAGCTGCATGCTTGAGGTTACAATTAGGGGGCCAGTACCCATATCATCCCTACAGTCTGAATTTGCCCAGTGACGAGAAATTAAAACTTGAGGATGAAATTCATTTGCAAGAAGCTCCCCTTGATTATCAAATCGATGGCTTCCCACCAACCAGATTTGGATACGTCGCCGACTTGCATAACTGGGATTCCACATCTGGACCCTGTGGGGCTACCTTGTTTGATGAGCATTTGTATCCACAGGTGAGCACAATAGTCTTATCCTGCTTTTTATGATCATTTTTACATACGATCTGAGCAGCCATTGACACTAAAGTACAATATTAGGCGGTTGCTAGAAATATCAAAATTCACAGCTTAGTTCTACCAGCATAAACGTGGTTGAAAAAGTTAAAAATGTCATTGCTTTTGTTGCTCATGTGAGATGCAGCAATCCCCTCAATATGGTTTAAATCATAGGTGAAATTGAGGAAGTAGTGATCATAATACACTCACTGTTTTTGCAGTGTAGTAAAGAGTATATGAGGTTAAAAAAAAGACAAATCAATTGTACAAAAGTTTTTTCTTTATGTATTCATTCATCATGGAAATCCCCAGTATTCTATAGAACTAAAATTGGGATGGGTTACTGGTTCATTGATGTAAGAATATAAAAGCTTGTCGTCTTTTTCAAATTATATGAAACTATATTCAATTCTCTCTATCTTGAAATTCGTTGGAATTAAGTTCTCCTTGTACTTTTAAATTGGCTGATTATTCAGTATAAGGAAAAGTGTCTATTTAACCAATTAAAAAAAAAGAAAAAAAAAAGTGTTTATCATTCTGTTACTGCAACTTTTATATCAAATTTAACCAGTTTATCATTCATTTTTCTGCTTTTTGTTGCAACCGAATTGAATTTCACCAGTGATGCCTTCTTCTGCACAATGAGCTTCTCTGGTGACCTTCATCGCTGTAGATAACCAACTCAATCAGTGTGTGCAACCAACAGGTGCCACCAAACAAGGTAGCTCCTACAGTTTACTGCAGCAGACTAAGTCGCTAAGCGCATGACCTCCGTCTGGACACGCACTGTGGTTGGTAAACATGTACAGAAAGGTCCCTATACATATAGCAAAGTAAACCCACACTGGTCCTTCAAGTGTATATAAATAAAACTACAATCACTGGGTCTTGTGGCTCTTCTTCCTTCATATAGATTACGTGTTTATATATGTAAACTTCCTTTCTCTTCTATTTATTTCACATAATCATAATGAGATTTCATATATTGTACTTATTTCTTGATGTCATTACAAAACCATGAGACAGAAGAGCATGAAAAATAGATGGCACTCCATTCATATCTTTGGTCCCAAACTATACATGACAGTTCAATTTCTGTTCTTGTTTTGTACATTGAAGCTCATCATCACACCATTCTCTTACAATCAAAAAACACAGAAGCCACTCTACCCATTGTTACAGATGATGAAAGAAAAGAATACTTAGTTGCCTGAAAAGGTCTGGACAATGGTGTTGTGCCATGGGTCAGACAGGTGCTGTAACAGGTTCTCAAAGGGCCCCTTCCCTGTCACATTGTATTGGATCACAAACCCCAGGAATGCCAGCATTGCCAGTCTCCCTACACAACAATTCAATTCAATTCAATGTCACTCATTCAGTTCAATTCAGAGTCTAACAAAAAAAAAGATTGGGTTTTGATCGGTGGTGATCGATCTCACCATTGGCAAGCTCCTTCTCCTTGGCTTCAACGGTAGGCGCGAAGTTGAGCGGGTTGAAGATCCCACCGGGGTACCCACACTCGTTGGGAGGGAGGCTGTAGCTCTTGAAGATTGGGTCCTGGTTGACGCTTCCCGGGTTCTTGATGTCCTGCCACCTCCGGATCTCTACGTAGTGGAAGAGTATGAATTCGATAACGAAGAGCGTAGAAGACGACGCGAAGTATGTCTCCTTGCCCGCGTCATACCATTGGGGCACGTTGATGATCCCAATCTTCGTGAAAACCTCCGGGAGGAGCATCCCCGCCACGCCGAGCATCGCCCACCTACTGTTCACCAGCTCCGCCTGCACGAACCACCTGAGGTTCTCCGGGTCCTCCGCGAGCCCCAGTGGGTCGAACCCATTGTCGCCTGGAAGACTGGAAGACAACATACCAATTTTCAAAATCATTTTTTTCATAAAAGTTGTTCTGAATATATTTGTTTACTTTTAACAAGGTTGGAACCTAGCTTTTGAGGAAAGTGAAAAAGTTATAAAAAGATATCTAATAAAATTATGATTTTTGAAAATATATTTTGATAACTATTTTAAACGGAGAAGAAAAATAATTTCTTTTCAAACACGTTTTCAAATGCACCCTTCAAAATTCTGAATAAGAAAAAAGGCTAAAAACTCTATTGATTATCTGAAAACTAATTTTATGATATAATTACCTTCCATTGAGGTATCCAGGGGAGGCGAGGCCGGGCAACCACTCGCCTTTCTTGGCCTCAACGCGGAAGGAGTTGTCACCGGTGGATGATCTTATAGGGAGGACTCTGTTGAGCTTGCCAGACGCCCCGGTGATGAACCGGGGCCTCGATGAGAAGGCGGCGGCGAAGGAAGCCTGGGTTGTGACTGTTGCCATCTCTAGTAGTAGAAGATGCTGTTCTAGCAGTGTTTGATGAGATGGTGAGGCTGAGTGAGTGTCTCTGTCTCCCCATTTAGTATTCAATCAGTGTGGGTTTCTTGTGGCCCTGATTCATGGAAGGAATGGACGGCTGATCTGAGTGTGGGGTACTGGCATTGGGCGGCTGTGATTCATCTGGAGGTTAGCTCGACCAATGGGAGTCTTGTGATCCTTATCTCTCCTTATCTGGATATAAAAATCTATTCTTGGATTGCTGTTGGCAGTGAAGAGAATCTCGTGGGGCCCATTTTCTGCCACGTGGAGCAATGGAAGTGTGACAAGTGGTTAGCTTTGGTGGTATTATTGAATACGAGTAGGGTGGTAAACGAGCCGAACGAGCCGAGTTTGACATGTTCAAGCTCGGCTCGTTTATAAACGAGTCGAGCCGAGCCGAGCTCACGAGCCTCAACGAGCATATCGTTCTTCTTCATTTTAGGGTTTTTAGGAATTGAAAACAAAATTTTAGCCTAAATGAATCAAGTTCATGAGCTTAAACGAGCATAACTTTGTATTAATTTAATATTTTGATTTTATAAAGGAGTTTAGTTAAACTTTAAATAAGTTTTAATAACACAAACGAATCGAATTTGAACATAAAATGAAGCTCAATCCAGGTCTCGAGCCTAACCGAGCTTTAAAACTTGCTTGAACAAGCCCAAACCGAACCAAGCCCGAGCCGAGCCCGAGCCGCTTAGTTCGTTTACCAGCCCTAAATACGAGGATTTTTTTGGGCGTGGGCCGCGTTTTATGGATTGGGTAAGGCCCATGATTACTTGGGGGTTCCCCGGCCCAATAACAATTTTTATTGTTGGATGATAATCATAAGCGAAAGTTAAAAATTGGGTTTTGTTCCTTTGATCTTGGTATCTTAACTTTCGTTTATTTGGTTTGATTTTAACATAAAAGAGGGTTCTTGTGTTTGATTTGATTGTTTTTGGATGATAATCTTAAACTTAATTGGGGATTCTTCTCCTTTTTGGGTGGAATTGAGTGACGTAGTGATTTTGGTATGAGGAAGCCCAATTGCATGGAATATTAAAAAAAAATGTTAATGTTATCAAGCTTGCTTGAGTTGTTGAATTTGCTTGTTCACTTTTATATTTATATAGGAGACACATTTGTTCTGATACAATCTAGGTTTTATGACCAAATCTTGGGTCAATCGAAGTTCATACAGTTGTCGACATTCTTCAAAGAATCAGTACAAACTGAAAAACTTTTAATTATTATAGGTGACCTCAAAGTGAATATTCTGATCTTAGTTTTAATAAACCAATGTAATTTTGCATGTTGGTTATGTCTTTGCCTTCGTATCCGAATTAGAAAAAAATTCTCTTGATATGTGAATGCAGTTGTGGGTAGATTGTTATTTGGTACCCTTTTTACATGTTGTGGTCTATGGACATTGTATGATCTGATGATATCACATTGCAGATGCATAATCCCCTAATTAAACAAGCTTGAGGTCTAATTAGAGACTTATCTTTGGGCCTTTTGCCGCTCAAGTAAATTTGTTTTCTTGATATGTGAATGCTGTCGCAGATAGATTGTTATTTGGTATACCCTTGCGCAGGCTGTAGTCTACTTAGCCTTATTGGTTCATAGGGCACACGAGCATGATTAAGGCCTTTCTTTGTGTTTAGTCTTTCATTTTGGTGTTTCACATCATTTAGAATTAGTGGAAATTTACCGCAGGTTGACATTGTTGCAAACAATATTTTTGGAAGGGACAAAGATCATCTCTTTAGATTGCATGGTTACTAAAAACATTAAAAAGCTAGAACAGAATGGAATGTTCTTCAGAGATTCAGGATATCTGAAGTGAAAAGAAAAAAAATGTTGAGAATAGCCCTCACGAACTGTATTTGCCATTTCCTTCATCTACTTGAAAAGCTAATCTTCCCTGTAGCTGCTGAACTCTAGTATTATTTTTATCGTAACCTCTTGTAGAATATGCAGAACTACCTGAGAATCTCAAATGATAATTGACATGCAAAAGTGAAAGACTAGTTAATTGGTTGTGGTGGCGGTGGTGGTGGTGGTTAACTTTATAGCAGTATCCAAAGTATGTGATCAACAAACATGTTCATTAATATATTTGCACTGCCATTATCGCGATCCACTCATTTGCTCCTCTCAAAAGGTCTTTTTTACTTGTCTGGAAAATATTGACATTGGTCTGGCTAGTTTTTTAAGTAAAGGACAATCAATGGGGATACAGTATTGGAGGTTTAAGACTTTGCTGGTTGTTGGTAAATGAATATGTTTCTCTCCTATAAATTAAAGATCATCATCTGTACTTTGAATTGATGTCTTTCTATATGCCACTTGGGCATTCTATTTTCTTTATTTTTCTGGTCAATTAAATATCTCATTTGACATTGACTGTTATTTTAGCCTTGTTTGGTTCATAAATAGTTTATCAGGGTATAGGATAGTTATACAGGGATGGATAAAAATTAGATGATTTTCTGTTTGATTGCATTTATTTTATCAGTATTGATTATTCTATGTATGTTTGACGATTAAGTTTATTTTTCACATTATCTATCTTATTCTGCGCTTTGATCCCACATTATTCAGACATAAATATCTCTTATTAGTCCGTGTGTGTTTCGATTGTGTGTGTGTGTATAAATAAATGACTTCCAACTCTTTTTTTGTGTGTGTGTAGAAGATCAAATCTGAAAGTATTTGAATTAGGAATGAATGTATATGCATTAATTAGAATAAGATATAGATATTACACTAAACAGAACTCATAGTGCAACTTGAAAAGGAGGCCCATTGAAGAGGCCCTAGTGCTTGGCCCATTGCATCTTACTATGGACACGACGCTATCCTAGGTCGGATCAATAAACGATCTGCTCGGGCCTGATCAGACCTGAGTAACTAGGGGGCATGGCTGCTGCCTGACCTGATCAGAATAATTAGTTCACAGATTCCGGCCTGACCAAGAACAGCCCAACTATGTAGTCTGACCTGATGTGAGGATCACCTACGTACCAACACCAGCATGATAACAGAAAACTCAGGAGAATATTTTCTGATGTTAAAGTTGTGGCCAACTGTCAGAAATTGGTTATGATGAGCTGATCCCAAAGTCACGCGTGTCAACCGATCCTAGGGCCATGTGAAAAATTTCATCTCATAATGCGCTCACACCTCAAGAGCAAAATCGACACGCTTTCTCCTAATATAAAAGGAAGTGTATCCCTTTCTAAATGAGATAGACACTTCTTTTTTTCCCAAAACTCTGAGACTCAATTCCTCTAAAAAATGTTGGAAGGGCGTTGTCTGGCATCACACTGGTGTGAGTTGCAGGTGGCAAGAGCGAAAGATGGAGGAAAGTGGCACGGTGATGGAAGGCCCACAACTGTGACCGAGGTCTTCGTGGCGCTTTTTCTCAGATCCACATCTGAAACCTAGATTGCCTTAGAATCTGGCCCAAAGGAGGAAAATCATATTCTACCTCCCACAATGTGTATCCCAATTTTCAGCTTTTGTAAGTGCTCCCCTAAATATTGTGCTTGGGCGAGTCACATATGAAGTCTTTAATGAAATTAAAATGAAAATGAAATTGATTTCATAATTTTTTTTATCCGCAATTAAATGAAAATGAAATATGTACTTTTCTTAGGAAATCCACACTTCACAAAAAATAAAACATATACTTAAATGAATTAAATACATGTGTTTTTATCTTTTTAAAAAAATATTAGAGGTTTTACGTATTGAGTTAAGACTATCAGAATTATTTACTTGAATGAATCGAATTTTTACATTATTTATGAAAAGTATGTTAGAAAAATACATTTGAACTTGAATAGCAAGAATATGTTGTGCATTGTTTTCTTTAGAGCGCTGATACATGCAGCCTCGTTTGCAACCCGATACACTATGATAGCGCAATAATGTATAGCTTCTATCATAGTATATGACATTATTTTTATTTTTTTTCAACTAAAAAAAATTACATTATTACATCTTATAATATACACCATTTCTAGTAACAACATACACTTTAAAGAGAAAGTGTATGATTTAAAAAAAAACAATTGGATCTGTAATGGGTGCTAAATGTCTTTTTCCTTCTGTAACATCTACTAGGCCGGCCCAACATAGAAACGTGCATACCATGTATCCATGGATAAAGATACATTCATTTGCAGTCTCATTTATAGTCTACACATGTTGTTGATTTTTTTTTTAAGCATATGTATAATTAATGAATCATATTCTTCTATAAAAACGATGTATATACTCATATAAATTGATTTTTTTTAATAGTGTATATTAAGATTTAGAATATATATTGGGTTATAGAAAAGTTTAAAAATTACGTTAGTGACATAATGATTCTAAAAAGGAGTGCAAAATGAAACGAGACCTTGTTTGGATTTGTGGTGGGAACAAATCACATTTTGTAAATCCAAGGGTTATATCCCGTGAGAAAAGCTATGTTTTTAGGGCATGTGAAAGCTCAAACGATCATCAAGGGTTAAAATCTCCACCATCAAATTCATGACCTTAATGTGTGACGAACAATATTTTCCAGATCACGTGTATAACGGTAGTACAATATAAAATTACTGTAGGTGAAGTGGTGAACGCACAGACAATAATTTCCTGATCACGTGTATAATGGTTGTACGATACGATATAAAATAATTGTATGTCACATAGATGAAACCGTTGTGTACCGTATTAATTGCACCATTATTCTGTGCAAAGCGTGACATTATTTAAAGGGAAAAATACATATAACCTCCCCCTTTTCCAAAATTCATATGACCCTTGAAAATACTTATATAAATCCAAATTACCCTCTAAATTAAATTATCATTGACAGATTTAGATAATTATGTGAGCATTCTGATCAGTAAATCCTAGTTGAAAATAAAGTATATCAATAATCATTTACAATGTGTTAAAAATGCACAAAATTCTCTATAAATAACAATTCCACCTCTCTAGAAGGGTTTATTTATAATATATCCAAAGAAATAAGATCATTATATATAAAAAGTTTTTCACATTTTTAACAAACTGTATGATGTTTTTTTATATTATGTTTTCAATCAGGGTTAACCAATTAGAATATTCACATAATATTATTAATCTGTCATTGAAAAACTTAACTCAAAGAATTATTTGAATTTACATAAGTGTCTTAAAGGGGTTACATGAACTTTAAGAAAAATCAGGGGGTTACATGGATTTATGGAAGTTTACAAGGGGCTATTTGGCATATTCTCTTACTTAAAAGAACAACCGCAGACAGCGGGACGTTCCGTTTGCGCAGCGTCGTGAGGCATACGTGTCACGATAGAGAACGGGACACGTGTTCCCAGATAGGCCCTCAAAAGGCGCGCAGACACGTAGCGGGTCTCTGTCACTGTTTTATTAAATGCGCTTTTTCAGAAGCAGAAGCGGAGGGAAGGGAGAGCCTGTCAGTACTCAAATTAAAAAATTATATCATTATAAATGCGTTCCCCGCCATAAAATTCACATTTTCTATAAATAGATTCATTCATTTCATTTAAATATATAATTTATTTTTTATAATAATATATATTTTATTAAATGAAATATATTATTTAAAAAAAATCAAAACATACTTAAAAGTGAATGAATACACTGAGGTTTTGCCATGAAACGACTTGTTAGCTGAGAAAATTTTAACATTTTCCTCCTGTTAAGCACTCATCAGAGAGAAAAAAAAGAGGGAATACACTGAGGTTAAAACAATATGAGATGAACAAAGGGCTTTTCTTGGAAATTCATTGAGTGGTTAATGTCACAAGGCCCCGCTTGTCACATCAGCCTAGTTGTGAACACATACCAATGCAATACTGCTGTGCTGATCGTCCGAATCAATAATTCAGAAACAAAGAAAGATTGGGATCTTATTCAGAATCCGAATGTAACAGCAGCATGTGAGGAGATCTAGTAGGCCCACATCTCCTGTATAAATAAGTTTCCAATACAAAGCTTTGTGTAAACAATAAACAGTTTTGACAGAGAAACATATCTATGAGATCTGTTAACATTTATTTTGCTTTATTTATATATATATATATATATATTTTACTCTGTATAAAAATTATATAAATCATTAAATAAAGTATATGGTTTAAAAAAAGAGAGGCATTAACAGATACAACCTCACAACAGCAGTGGCCCCCTTTGAATTCAAACCAATCCAAATTCACTTGCAGATCAGAAAACCAATTTGAACAGGGAACAGATATTCAATAAAAATTTGAACAGTTACAGGGAAGACAAAATGGCAGCAGCTTTGACTGGTATTAAGAGATTCCCTTTTAGGAAACTATGCTTTCAATTTTGTGTTATGAACCACAGGCATTCATGGCAAAACAGTGATGCAGACAATGTTTTTTCAGTTTCTGATTTGTTATAATAACAAACTTTTGATTTTTTCAAGTTTGTTGTAACAGTTTTAACACCACTTTCACTGTTGAAACATTGACCATTGGAAGTCTTGAACACCACAAATCAACGAGTCCCAATGAAACTTCTGAAACATCAAAACCAAGAAAAACACAGCAATTTAACAGCTCAGTAACAAAATTAACTGTTTTTCATTACTTGAAATTAGAAACTTTACACTCCAGGAGTCTCTTCATATAAACTAAAACACAACAAAGGACATGTTCAGCAATCCAAGCTGATTACAGTGACCTTACCACAAACAAAATTCAGAAAAATATAAGGGCTTCAGATATTGAAGTTAACCCACAAACAAACAACAAAATAAAAACTACACTAATGGCGGGTGGTCAAAACTTCACCACCTCTGCCAAATTTGTTCTGTCTAAAACGACAGAACACACCTACAACTCACAAGAGACCCTCTTCACTTCTACCATCATCAATAATATAAGATGATACTGGAAGGACCATTTTTAAAAATAAGCCCTTACCCATTCCTTGGGACTCTCCTAAACACACACTCGACATAGTATTACCTCACCATTAACTACTAAAATATGAAATGCAGAAACTCAAAAGACAGTTTTTTTTAGTGAAACTGGGCACCACTGAAGGTCTGACCAAAGGACCAACCAGCAGGGGCAGCATTGTAGGAGACGACAGTGCGGCCATCACTGGTGGTGACCTTGAAAGAGAGGGCTTGGCCATCCAAGTAAGAGTTGCTCTGCCAGTTCTGGCCCCAGTTCCTTGACATTGGCTGCCACCCAGACCTTGAACCCTTGATGGACACTGAATGCACATCTCCTGCTCCCCCAACGTTCGTTATCAGGACCAGGTTGAAGTATGAGTGCCCATTTATGGTGAACCTTATGCCACCTCCCTTCCTGCATGGAACCCTGCATTTCACCACCCAAATATTGTTATGAGATACATAGGTTGTATGAAAGAGAAACCCATTTCAAGATTTCTCTTTTTGTGAAATGGGTCTCTAAAAATCAAGACTTGAATTTGAAACTCCCCCAAAAAAAACCCAAATGTCCCAAAAATCAAGTTTTTTTTTTAGAGAATCACCTCCTGAAGGAGACAGGGACGATGCCGGCGCGGTATTGGGCGATGTGTTGGAAGACAGGCTCGGAGAGGTCGAAGTGTTGGAGGGGAGGGTTGCACCACCCACCATTGTTGTTGGGGAGGGCATTGTTCGGTGGGCAGAAATTTGTGGCAGTGACAACAATGGAGCCAGGGAGGCACCACTTGGGATCACCAGCGCACCTTATCTGATAACAGGCACCGCAGCTAAGCCCATTGTTGAACAATGCAGTGCTCAGTGCGGCTGTGTTCGTCCCGTAGCCCTGGCTGTACAGGTTTCCATACCCACACGCACCACCTACAACAATAAAACAAGTTCAAAATCTAATCTTTTTGAAAGAAAGATCAAATCTTTGATGAATGAGTGTCAGTTTTTGCATACCCATTGTTCCAGAGGCATCACCACCGCCATAGAAGGTGGCATGAGCACTGGACCAAGCACCACCACCACCACCTCCTCTGCCTCCTCTGTGACCAAACCCATGGACCAGGCTTGTTGTGGTGGCCATTGTAAGCAGACCCACAACGGCAAAGAGACTAGTAACAGCCATTCTCAAGAGATGGTTTGGGGAGAGGAAAAGGAGGATGTGAGGAGGGGAAGGGTAGAGAGGGGGAGTTATAAATAGAGGTTTTGGAAAGGGTGGTGGAGTGTATTCAAGTCTGACACTTGTATGGGACTGTTTGTGTTGTGTGTGACAAAAGTAGATTGAGAGCAAAAAAAAAAAAAAAAAGGTTTTGGTGATTTGTTAGGGCTGTAGAGATTCAAACCGCGTGGTTTTGGAGCCTCTGCAGGTCACTGAAATGGCTAAAATCCAAACTAAAAAAAGGTGGTTTTGCCATACCACCTTGGATTCCTATACAGAGACTACTGTGGTAACCTGTATTTTTCATGTGAAATACTGTACACTTGGATTTAAAAGTGGGATCAAAGTGTCAAACACAAGACACAGTAACAAATGCATACAGTGGTAGTAATTAATACAAGTCATGCATTTGTACCATTTGTGTTATCTCCCCCATTAAAATCACATTTTTTTCACTTCCAAGGTGTGTAGCCGTTTATTAGGACTTGTTGGTGTGAACAAAAATGAGAGGTTCAACAACAAAATTTGACCTACATTTTTATTATATCATTCTTTTCCAATCTCTCTTTAAAAGCAACTCATTAAACACGGTGTCTGAACTTTGCAGAACCAGAACTAACTTTGATTTATTTTTTGTTTTAGGCCTGCAAAATGGAGGGCTTATGATCTGGACATGGAAAATAAACAAAAGCCAAGTGAGTGGCCTTTCTTTAACTGCTCTGCAAAGGATTTCTCTGCACTCGGCAGCTGTTCTGTTCTCTAGCCCCCCATATAATAACTTTTTCTTTCACTTTAATGTGACCAGCCACATAAAAACAATAGGTGCTCCAGATTTTTAAAATTTTTTAACAAACTTGAGTAAAAGAAATGTTTGGGAAACATTTTAGAAGTTCATACTACTGTGGTTTTTAATATGATATATTGATGATTGGAATATTTGGGTAGTTGTTGGTATTTATTGTGTACTTTTCTATGTATGTTGGTAATTCTTAAATAAATTTCGGGTCCGTTTGTTTCAATGTAAAAGTCTCTGAAAACTCTAATTTTCAAGAAAAGTAGTTACACATAGATGTTTGGTAACTTTTAAAAAAAACGGTTATGGAAAACCATTTCTTTAACCGCTTTCAATTCCTGATTTTGGCTTCCGCCCTCAGGGGTTCGTACACCGTTTTCCAGGGACTGAAAACTCAATATATCATAACTTCTCAAAAGTTTCATTAATCTTCTTTTTTTTAATATTATAAATATAAATATTTTAAAATCAATTTTTTTTATATTTAAAAGATGTAAAAATACATTTCATTTAATTAGATGATATTTTCTAAAATTTTAATTTATTATTTACAATTTAATAATAGTTTTTTCATATAAATTCAAAATTTGAATGATTAAAAAGTATGTCCTACGATATTATAAATATGTCCTATGATATTATAATCAATTTAATATAAATTTGAAATTATATAGAACCCATCCGGTTGCTAGGTTTGAAAATAAAAGATAAAACCTTAAAAATATATAGATTTAATTAAATCTTAATAGATTTTTTATTTATGATAAATATTTAGATTTTAATTAGAGAGATTTTAGGATATATATGTAGAAAAATTTATAAAATGATTTATATCTCATAATTAAAAATAGTTTTTGTAACTAAAAATCAAATTTCAAAATTTTTAAAAATATGTCCAATGTAAATTTAATTCATCAAATTTATCTCGGAATATCCTAAAGTAAGATCTCATATATTTTCTAGTGAAATTTAAATTTAAAAATCAAATTTTAAATTTAAATTTGAAATTACATGGTATTTAAACTTTTTAGTGTTAAACATTTTCCATAAGGTAAAACATATATAACAGATATCTTTATTATGAATAAATGTAATGCATTACTAATTTTTTAATAAAATTTATCAATGATTTTTATATATATTTTTTGTTCATAATTTGGTATTAATGTGTATAGATGAAAAATAAGATTTCACATATTCATATAACCAAACACTAGAAGACTAATATTTTACGAGAAAACAAACAACAGAAATCATTTTCTGTAAAATAATTTCAATACAACCAAATACTGGAAATGAATTTTATTTTTCGAGAAAACTTTTTCCATGTAAAAAGAAATCCCTAGGAAATCAAACTACATGAAACCAAACGGACCTTCATGTATTTAACTGAAATTCTTCATGCCCCGTTATTAAAATAACTTCAAAGGCTTCCAAATTCAATCTTAGCACTTGTAGAACAATAGTGAAAAAATGGAATCAAACCACAGTACAACATAAATTTACATGTGCTTCAAAATTTTAAAAATAGTATACCTCATCCAATGAGGTATATATTTTTATAAAAAAAGAAGCATATACGCTAATGAATTGCATGTATGCATTTATAAAAAATGTAAAAAAATTATTTCGAAGTGTATGCCTTATTAACATGAGCGACGCATATAGAATTAGAATTGGGGCTGGAAATGGATCTGGGTGTAACAGCGCCCTTAATGTATTATCTATGTTGTTTAATATGTTATTCAATTAAACATAATATGATATTTTTTACACCCTCTCTCCCCACCACCCTCATGTTTTCTTAGGGTGCGTTTGACAATCTGATTAGGGTTGCCTTTAGCTTCTTTAAAAGTTAAAATCCACAAATAAGTTACCTAATAAATCTACTTAATTGAAAAGCTGTTTCATCGTTACATCAAAAAAATTATCTCAAAAACTGTGTTTATTCCAACAAAAGCAGCTTTCGTTATTAACAATCAACGTGATTCATTGATTAATTAAAAAGCTGCACTCATCGTTACATTTTAAAAAAAGCGTATAAAATTTAAAATTGTTTTTCAAATTGTGTTTCCAAACGCATTCTTAAAAGCAATCTCAATTAATTTATAAGAAAAAAGTTAAGTATATAGAAATATAAATGACTAACTTACGCTTAAAAATTCAAGTTGGGACTGCTACCATCAATCCATGATTTAAATTTATTTATTTTTTGGTGCAAACAATTTAATACGTTTTTATTTGGGAATGAACTTCTTCTGTTAGAATACCATTTATCTCACAATATGTTCATAGTCTCACGTGTCCAAAATATTCATGTATTGGTGTGGAAAAATGACACTCCTTGTTCTAAAGATAATCAAAACTATCATGTACTCTTTATTTGAGGTTACATGTACTTTGATTTTTTTTCATATTTTTAAAATGTATATAATTTTAAATAAGTTATGGTGTGTGACACAGAGATATTTTTTCATATAATTTTAAAATGTATGAAAACTAATTGGGGTGTGACAGATATATTTAGTTAGATGGAAAGGGGTTTCCTCATACTCCCCCCCTCCCCACCCATCCCTATGCACATGCCATCTATTTGTCACTTTTCTTATCTACGAACCCCATTTGGCCCACTCTCACTTTGTAATTTCACTATGGGGTCCCTCTCTACATGACACATATTCCCTCCAATTAAGTTCAAAGAAAATGTATACAGTAAGAAAAGGCCACAATTCGCTAGCCAACAATGTGGAAGTTAAGAACCTGCAGTGATTTTACCTGAAACTGTTGATTGAACATCTGTCTCATCAGTCACACACAACACACACACACAGACAAGGGTGCTTCGTGTTGTTCTTGTAGTTCTCACATTGTTTGTTTCAAGTGTTTCACTTATCCCTTTGAAGTTTAAAAACTTCAATCATGTCTATTACTGTTAATTTGAGACAAATTTCACAGTTGGAGCCCGATCTAGGGAAGGTATTTATGTGATTTTAATCTACCTAGTAACACTGAAAATGATTATGTGGGATTGAGTGACACAATCCCATGGGCCAGATTACTTATTTCATGATTTCATCAAAATTATGGATTTCATTCACCAATAACGTGTTCTTATAACCCGATAAAAGATATTTATTTGCTGTCCAGTAACACAAGTTTATTGTTGTTAAAATACATGATTTATCCAGTTTTACTATTCAAGCATAACTCAACAATCACCTCGATACACTATTGATCCTATTATTAATATTTTATGCAATGCCTAACTGACAATGAAATGAATTCATCATTTCAAATGATTTTAAATAATCTAACCACCTCTTGTCATGTTATTTGCTTATTAGAGGTACATAACCCTTCACTAAAAAGTCTAGATTTCATGTCTTACTATAATTATTGATAAGACAACATTTAAATAAGTTAGAAAAACACAACATAAACACTTGGTTATTGATAAGACAAGATTTAGGTTCATTCAATACCGAGTTTAAAACATTGGTTTATTAAAAATCTCCTCTGTTTTTCACACGGAAGAACTTTCATGAAAAAAGCAACGCGAAAAACACCATGTTTGTTAAAAATCGTTCGGATCTACATTTAACATTTTCATAGTAAAATCTAGAATATGCTTAAATGCAATTACAGTTCATTGCAAAAAATTAAAAAAAACAAAAAAAACAAATTGTGAGACAATGGATGATCAACCTTTTGTTATCTGTCATTCATGAATCCTAGTTTATATTATCTCCCAACCGTCAATAACCAACTTGTCTCATGGAAGCTCTGTTTGGGTGGACCTCTTTCAACAACCACCCTCCATTATTAATTTAAATCTCACCAAAATCTTCTCCACCGTTGGATTCATCTTTTGCTGTTGTCCTACTTTGGATCCGATTCTAATACAAACCAACAACCGTACAAAGATTTTTTCTTCTTTTGCTTTTTGGGCCGTCCGTTCTGAAAGATTATGTTCTTCAGTAACAAATATTATAAGTCAAGAAAGGCATCATTTCCTAGAGCGTTGACAGCTAAAGTAACCACAGTTCCAATGTTCCCTCCCTTTATTGGGGGACCATTTGTTTATTTTATTTTAATATTACTTTGTTGGAACATAGCTTGTAATCTCTCTCTCTGAAATTTAACTTAGATTTTTTACCACTGCAGCTGTTGAGTCATAAAAGGGGAAAATGTTATCCTCGGTCACGTTTGCAGCGTTTTCACGAACAGATACAGTGCATGTTGTTATTAAAAAAAAAAAAAATTAAGCTAAATTTTTTACAATCTAAAATATATATCAGTTTATATTTTTTGAAATAGTAAATATTGTTTAATGAGATATATTTTTTTTGATAAAAAAGTATATATTTTCATTTCAAATTGTATAAATCTATTTTTAGTAAATATAAAAAAATATTCATGGGTATATATATTATCTAACAATGTACATGTTTTTTATTGGATTTCTAATTATGTGTACATGACTGAATTTTGAACCGTAAAAGCTACCTGCACGAATGCATGATTGTATCAGTTTAGAATAATAATATATATCCAGCCGGAGGAGGAGATTCCAGAATATCATATCAGATTCCCCAAACCTCGACGATGGGCAAAGGATGCAAAACAAAATCTCGCCCTATCCTACAGAATCGTCCCCCACCCTCAACAGCAAGCAATGGACCTAGAGAATAAAGAGGGAATGAGAAAAAATAAGACAGAGGTAAGAATAATTTCAAAAAAATGAAAGAAAAGATATCAACTTGATCGTCGAATAATTTTTTGTAAGTCGGTCACTCCTCTGTATCAGAGTATACAAAAGAAGATAGTGTTTGGTTGCACGATTGAATAACTTTTACGTTTGCAAGAAGTGACTTCTACAATCGTGCAATCAAATTATTTTACTGTAAAAACTTCTTACAGGCAGATTTAAATAAAATAGTGTTTAAAAATTGTGATTTACAAAAAGAGATGAGATTCCTACAAATCTGTTTTAAAACAATTCTTTCATGATCAATTTTGTAATCATGCAACCAAAGCATATGAAGTCCGCGGAAGTTACCATTCACTAAGGGCGTTTCGAAATGTTCAGATCATCTTGGATCTGGGTAAGAAAAATTCATCCTCCCATGAAGTATTTTTTTATGCAGAATAAAATATATATTCATATTATTTAAATACATATAATTTTTTTTATGTTCTCCGTTATATATAAGGTATAAATTATCATATAAAATAATTTTATTAGATAATTTCATATACCCATGTCAGTGATTGAATCCGACTCGTCTGATAATTTTGGGAAGAAACAAATCTAACAAATCAGCCAAAAGTACTCCTGTCAGTCATGCCTAGCAGCTGGCAATTGCAATGCATGTATAGACACACACTTCTGATTTAAAAGAGTGCACATAAGTTGTGACAGATTGACGTGATCAGTCAGTTACGTAACAGAGTTATACATTGTTATTAGACATTAGATTTAATAGTCCCGTTTAACAGCATAGGCAAATCCATATAAATAAATAAAAATTATTTGATTGTGTTTTTTTTATTCTTATTAAAAAATGTAAGAATAAAGATTGAGTAGTTTAGTTGATAAAGAATAAAATATAAATAAAATGTAAAAAATTGATTTGATATGTGAGCCCTTTGATATATAAGAGGTGTTGATAGGTGATTTGATGTGATAAGATATAAAAAGTTAATTTGACATGTGAACCCATGAGAATAGATAAAATGAGTTTAGCTTATCCTAGGGGTTACTTAGGATTGTTATACTCTCTTATACTCGTTTAAACTGGCTTAGTAATATCAAGTTATACTCTGCAAATAAACAACCATTTTTCTTATCCATTCTTATACTATCCTTATATTACCCTTATACCCGCCTATTCCGCTTCCCAAACGGGACAATAGAGATCAAAGATTTGATTTGTTAAGAATTGAGGACAGTTGGCTCATGTCTTTTTTAAGAGGGGCTTGGATCTTGGATCTAAGATGATGCCCTAAGTATGTTATGAAGTGAGTTTATATATATACATACTATATTATAAAAAATATAAAAAGATATGTATATATATATATATATATATATATATATATATATATATATATATATATATATATATATATATATATAAAATTCATTAACTAAATGTGTATATCAAAAAAATATTGAATTTGGAAGGCAAACTTTAATCTTCGGATCTATTATAATTTATTGATTTTCATTATATAATATAACAAGAAATAATTTTTTTTAACAAATAACATTTTTAGAATTATGAGTCATAGTTGGTGAAAGTCCTAAACGGGTTGTCTTGCTCACCTTGCTCACCAGCAAGAAGGAATATAGGTAGCCTGCAATGCATGAAAAATGAGGGGGCAGCACCAGCAAGTACCAATAAGAAGTGGGTCTCATGCAATCTTAATATCTTGGAGACCTTTTGGCAAATATTTCCATATGAATAGTAGATCTCCGCAATCAATTGTACGTTTGCCTGCTAAAGGTTTGGTGGGTGGGGTGGAGTCTATCTATTTTTCTTGAATTGGTTGGGTGGGGCTTATATTACATAATACATTATAACATTAATTTAGATTTCAACTCAACTGCCACAATTTTTTTTTCTTATTGGGTAGTTGAATTGTGCATTATGAAGATCTTCTCAAGCAAAACCATAATTTTGTCTAGTGATTATAGGCCGATTTTTTTGAAGTTTTTGTGAATGCATTATGATTTGATTAGATTTCTCAAACTTCCATGTAGATTTCTTTTTTCTTCTCTCACTCAAATCAAGTGGGAAAGTGAAAGATCAACAATTAAAGCATCTATACCTAACTGCCATGTTAGGGTTTGAGTTTTTAAATTAGGAGAGAGGGAGGGAAGAAGAGTTTGTTAGGATGGCCTTTAAATAAAAGCCTTTGGATATAACATAAAGTGAGATGAAATTCTTTTGTGGAGTGATTGTTTTGTGTGCCACTTTAGTTTAAAATTTGAATTACAATCCTTTTTCTTCTTCTTCTCCCTTTTTGTACAGTGCTATGTCTTATTTGACCAGTTTATTCTTTGGCATCTATCCTCAATAAAATCCTGGTTTCTTTCCTTTTCTTCTTTCTTTTCAAGGGATTGTTTGTTATCATAAGTTGTTAAAGTCTTGTTCCTCATATTTCGTTCGCGGATCGTTTATTCAAGCATATGGTAGTTATACAATGATAGATGATAATTAGATAATTTTTTATAAAGACATAATTATAATCTCTGGTGCATAAACATAAAACATGAATAAATTATGTCTTCACATGTATAACTAGTTGTTGCACTAAACATACACGATTTTAGTTTAGGATTAATCTTATTCTTCTTTTTATCTATTTTATTATTCATAAAACAAGGAGTGTGTGGGGGGCATTAAGGGTCTTCAACAGGCCCGAGGCCCGAAAGCCCGGCCCACCCGGCCCGTTTTCAGGGCGGGCAGGGCTTGGGCCTGGTTCTGGGGCCCGGGCCCGGCCCGTAGGCACGTCCGAGCCCGGCCCGTTTGGGCTGACCCGTATGGAGGATAATCCAATAAACTAGTAACGTGTAATTTTTATTTAAATTGTGGTTGAGTTATACAAATTATTAACATTTATGTAGGTGTCAACCTAGTTAAATACATATAGTTATTCATTTTTTAAGTAATTAATTCATTTAATATTTTTATTTTGAAAATTCAATAGATATAAATATTTTTTTCAACATTATACTTTAAATTTTGTGTTATTTTAACATTATATACAAATAAACAACGTAAAAAAAAAAATACCCATTCAGGCCCGGGCCCGTGGGCAGGGCCTGGGCCCTTTTTTGGCCACGGCGGGACCGCTGCCCAAGCAGGCCCGTGGATCTGGGCCCAGGGCCGGGCTTGGCCCCTGTTTCAACGGGCCGGGCCGGCCCGGCCCGTTGCCGACCCCTAGGTGCATGGCCAGAAGGATGAGGTACATAGGATAACCATGAGATAGATTTAAAAAAAAAATAGACACCTCAAAACAACCTGCTAGATGAAACACACATCCTAAAAAACTTCAATTTTTGTTTTTTTTTTCAGATTTTGATTTTCATGTGTTAAAAATCAACAGCATACAATATTTCTAAAAAAAATTTGTTTAGAGTATCATTTTCAGGATCATTTATTTTAATTAATTTAGAGCACAATGGGGACTAAGAGGAATTTAATTGGATGTAAAATGGCTTAAATAACTGAACTAAAGGGGAAAAAAACTAGAGGGGAATTTTCCTAGTTTGGCCCAAGTCCCACCTCTAAAAATATTCCAATTCCTATACCATCAAGGCTATTAATTTCCATCAAATCTGTAACTAAAGTAACTTATTAAAAAGCTCTTTCATGACATATACCATGGGTTCACAATAAGTGAATGACAGCATCTATTGAAGGTGGATGTGGCTTTTGGTGGTGCTCCAAGAATTCAGCACTCAAATGAAATCTAAGCAAAGGTGAACCCTCTTTATGCCCATTAAATGTTATTATAAAAGTCTGTGCTTCTCCTTTGATTGGTTTCATGAATAAAAATAATAATAGAAAATCAACCCACCCAATTTGTCTACCACTTCCATTTTTATTTTCCACAATTGACCAATCTTGGCATCTCTATCATTTGTGTTTGTAAAGGCATCTGAATGTGATATCCAAGATGCCCATCTCTATACGTCATCTTTTAGTCAGATGTGTTTCTCAAGACAGTGGATTTTTTTTGTAAACTCTACCTTCATCATTAGAAGGTAGAGGAGTCCCCATACACAATCAATCAATGCCAAGAAAGACATCAAAAAAGATATCATGGTTCATGACTCACCCCACAAGGGGAAATGGATAGATATATAGTGTGACTAGGGAGACCACAATTCACTTTGTTGTAAAAATAAAATGCATGCATGCAAGAACATAAACTCATGATTTTGAATAGTATCCCATGCCAATGCGTGGGATGCCCTACTATAGCATGCCTACGTGTGGATCGAATTTAAACTAGCTCAGGCATGCACGTGGAGGAAAATGCAAGCCTGATTCCTTCCATTTGGAAAGAGAGGGTTGAAGTTAAAATGATATAAGACTGATTTATGATGAGAACCTCACATGTTTAACATGTGAGATTGTTATCACATATCAATATCTCATTAGAAACTCATCAGACTTGATAGAATCTAATCTTGATTCCAATTTACATTACAGAGTTTAGTGAACCTCCAATCTTAGGTCCTACCATATAAGACTGGTAGACCATGCAATCATTGACCAGTGGACTGAGTGTGCACAAACACTGAATCCAGACTTCAAGATGGTTAGTGTGATTCACATAAGTTAATATGAGATGTAACATAATGGGAAGAAAAGCTTGTGGCAAAGGTGGTCCAGGTCACTCCAAAAAGTAGCAGGCTCAACAACTGGATCAGAGACAAGAGAAGACTAATCACACGGAGAAGTGCCATCCCGCTGAAGATATCAAGCTGGTTTATGAACCATTTAATGAACCATGAATACTGAAAGTATGTTTGAAGTTTAACAGCTCATCCAATCACACAATAAAGACCAAAAAGACCCACTAAGAGATCATCTTTAAATGACATGTTTGGTATCATAAACATCCCTCCAATCCCACCATTGCATAACTACCAACTTTTGTTCCCTTTTCTCCTATTTGAACACCCACTTGACATGTTAAAGGATCTTCTTGAAGATCTCACTAGCATTGAAATTTGGCAATGTAGCATGTTAGGCGTCCCTTTGAGATTTCAATGTAAGATGCAGTTGTTCATAAAAGTACAGCTACAGAAGATCTATGGCCCTCCTTCACATGGGACATCACATGGGACGCAGGACACATATACACATTGATGGTAGTAATCCAGTTCAATGTTTGAAAATGAGTTGGAGCAGCTTTTGAAGATTTTGTTCTTGCAGGATTTATACTTGAACCCAAATTTGTTTCCAAACACCCTTGAAAGAAAGCCAAAAAAAAAAAATGTTTCACGAATCTAATAAACACATGCTTCCTCAAAAACTGCTTTCATTGAAAAACTATTTTTCAAGCTCATTTCCAAACGGGACCTTAGAAAAGCTAGACATGTTCATAGATACCACATCTGTCCCACTTTTGTGTGTGTGGCCATTGTGGGGTTATCTCCTTCACCTGAGATGGACTCCTCCATGATAAGGTGATGCCAATTCACAAGGCCTATGTACTCACTCACATAAGGCCAACAATACAGTGTTGAAACGACGTCTAGTCATGGTAATGGGTCCACACCCACATAGGGTTCTCACACCGAGCCCGGAGATTGCGACGAGATGCTTTCATCGCATGACACTGCCAAAGGTGTGTTTGTCCGGTGCAACACCAACAGGACATATGAGTGGGGGAAGATTGCCCCCCCCCCCCCCCCCCCCCCCAATACTTGTACTATATGAAAAAGAGTTGAAAATAAATGAGATTTATAAGGGGTTGGTCATGTTTTGTGTACCTCTTGTGAACAGCCTCTTATTGTGTAGACTTGTGTGAATTGGCCTTCTGGGAATAGATGATGTGCGGGACAGCTGCTTGCATAGCACATGCTTTGCAGCTGCTGCTTCAGAACAGGACCTGTTTTATTCTGCTCACTGCATTGAATTCTGGTCTCCCTTCCAAAAAAAAAAAAAAAAGGTGAAATCAGAATGAAAAATATTTCACATGAATGGCTCCATGGCTTGGAAATATAAAGAAATATAATAACTTCAATCAAGTTGCAAAGCTCTGGCTTGACTGAATGGCTTTGCAATAATGATAGAATTGTTGCTTGGGTTGCACAGGAACTGGTTTTGAATGCACAACATTTTCTTCATTAAAGACATGCACACAGAACAGTCATGGACACTGATCTCCCAAGTCTCACCAAATGTATCATTTTTGCTAATTAATTTGGCAAGAATGGAACATTCTTTTTAAACTAGATGGCCAGCCCTTGCTATAGTCCTCTTATTTTACATGCATGGCAAGCAAAAGTAATGGTGTAGACAGAACCAGAGTAAGAACGACCAGTTAAATCCGAAGAGGTTCTCTAATAAGGCCACAAAATGAAAGCTGAATACAACAGAAGCACTGACAGTTCAATGTTTGAAGCACTGAACCATCAGTCTTCGACCAAACTCACACATGAAAATAAAAAATATTGCTTGATGAGAGTGAAAAATAAATAAATCAAACCCTGTATTCATGAACCAACCCAGATATTAATTTGGCATTGATCCAGCCACAAAATGCAAAACTTGAGGGTACATTAAAAGATATTAAAATGAACAGCAAGCAGCAATATAGTTAAAGACAGCAGAAATAGTCCCTTTGGCCACATGAATCCACCATGATCAGGACCTCAAAGCCCACAAGATTTAAAAAAAAAAAAAAAAATTGGAGCCCCCTGGGGTTTGATTTGTGCGCGTCATCCTTGCCCAAGGGCCACGCTGATCTTCTCTGTATCGTTCCAATTTTATCCTTGCGCAGAGGCCATGCCATACCCTAGAGGCGGACTCGTTATGGGACTCGCAGGCCGGTTACTGTGCAATGGAGTCATCCTCTACAAAGGCTTCATTAGGTTGAGAACCAGAATATGGTGGATCGTACGCAGTCTGACCAGGGCATGTGCTTGGGGCGGGCATGTACACTGGCCTCGGCCACGCCGCCTGCATATTTGAATCCCAAATCGGAATTTATGTTCCACACTGACTTTGAGCCATTCCAATTCTGAATGCCTTAAGGCTTTGCCAACTGGTGGCTGTAGCAGAAGGTGCACCTGGCATTTGCTGCAGTCCAAGGATACTGGCTTCTGGAAGAGCATGGCCTCGACTTTGCTCATTAAGAGTCTGAAAATGATTATGAACATATTCAATCATACATGGGACAATAAGCTTGCTCAAAATAATGTGAGGCGTTAAGAAACATGCATTGTAGAGAAACTCTGCTTTATCTTGTAATCCAGTGAATTATGAACCCATGACTAATCTTTATAACTGTTCTATTTTGAAGAGTGTTTTACTTATAGTCATCGAAGCAACTTTAAAAACTACTTATTTGTACATTTACATTGAGATCATTATGATAAGAGTATGTTAGATGAAGCTTACAGTAGCCACCATAGATGCAGTGTCCCTCTAATGCCTTTTTTGCAATTGTTGTGGTTTTGATAACTGAAGGAAAGTAATATTCATAAACATGTCATCTGCGCAGAAATCAAATCTGTGTGTGTCAAATGGATGAAACAAACAATGATCTATGTAAAAAAAATGCATGGAAAAATGCAGCAAGATACTCATAATCGACAAAAAAAATCAACCATCTTCATTCCTACAAATGGCATCCACCCCGACAGCATATGTTGATAGGGATTAGCGATCCTAAGAATATACACAATTACACACAATATACATAATGCTTGTGATAAATTATAATTTAGGGGAAAATCAACTGCAACAACAAAATGCCACTAACAGGCTTATGCATAACTGATTTGTTTTGACTTGTGACAGTCTATAGTCCAGATTTCTCATCCTTGATGCCAAAGAAAACTGAAAGAAAATATCAATTACAATAATTTCTAATGGTTCAATTTGACAGCTCATTCATGCAGCAGCTATAAGCCTATAAGAGAGCCACTGTGATACCAGGGGGAAGACCTTACTTTCTGCAATACTGCAATTGACTTGAATATCTAATGAAACTTAAAATTAAATAAGGTCATAAGGGCATCACCTAGAGTGGTCCCACATATTGCAGGGTCTATGAAAGGAGAGACCGGATATGCTCCCAACCTTTTGGCATTTTTTCACAAAATGGCTGTTCCTGTGACTCTCAACAGTCCTGCAAGCCTGAGCACTTACCATCACTCCAAGCAACGACCTCTAATTAAACGCTAACGTCACAGCATATAATATTTCTTTAACAAGCATAGCAGCAAGAAGTACATCTATAATGCAAAAGAAAGCATTACATTCTAGTATTAAAAAGAAATTACCAAATAGTACAATGATGAAGTTTAACAATCTTGTTTGGATTGCTTGTGAAGCCTTAGAAAACTTGACAAGGTAACAGCTTCCCAATGTTTGGCTCCATTAGCCGTAAAAGTTCTCAATCATACAAATTCTTTAATATCAAGAATTTTTTTCTTTCCAAATGGTACATTGGAAGGATAGAACTTCCATTTAAATAAGGTGGGTCATGGTTCAAACTTGTTCAAACTCAAACTCAAAATCAACTCTTTTTTTTTTATGAGAAAGGATAGGAGGAATTTATTAAAGACAGTGCCATGAACAAAAGGAGACGAGGGTTCTCCTAAAAAACAAAATAAGATAGAAGAATATAAAAAGGAGAACATTCCTTAAAAGAACCCTTTCAATTACACATTATTATATTGCACAAACTCAAATTCAACCTAAATCTCCCAAAATATGGCATAGTTCAACCCAAATGAATCAATCCTTTATGATCAAACTTGACATAATAGATATCCAACCAGACCCAAACCAAATTAACCTACATCAATCTGACCCAACCATGTGTAGCTTGTCTCCCAACTTGACAAGTCTTGCGCCAAACTATACCAAAACAAAACCATCACAACCCAGCCAAACAAAACAATTCTTGGCAATCCAAGGCCGTCAGACCGACCCAACCAAGCCCATCTTAATTTGAGCCAAAACATGATGACTTGATCCAAATCAACATAACCCGATTTAGCTGAATGGCTTAAATGTCAGATGGTCTTAATTTGTGAATCTGAATCAACATCATATAAGGTTGTTTTTTTTTAAAAAAAAAAAAAGTCTACACAAATACTTGCTAAACCAAGTCGTCTGGAATACATTTTCAGCGTAAATAAATTATTTTTCTAAGAAATTCTCCTCTGTTGAGCTTTCCATGCATCCAAACAGAACCAACATGTTACTAAAGGGCAATTATTGGATCATTCTGCTCACCTGGGTACTGGATTAGGGCCTGCACTCCTCCATTCTTCTCAAAAATAGCAATCTTCCAAACACTACCCAATGCTGATAAGACCTGAAATAAATGAAAGTTTCATGATACAGCCATAATTTAAAACATGATAACAAAAAAGAACTTACTAATAGAGTTTCTTACGGTGAAGAACATCCACAGTCACAGCATATTGCATATTCCCAATGGATGCAAGAAGCACATTGCTCTCAGGCTCTTTTCCTTTCCATCAGGACCTCAAGCAGGCTTTAAAGATTTCTCATTAGAAAAAATGTAAACACAATGAAACAGACTGTGTTGTACTATACAGAAGGCACATCTGTAAAAATTCACTCAATCGCAGAAGCATTCACAGAAAGATATGGGTTCTTAAGGGTTACTCATGAGCATACATTCTATAAATTTTCAGCTACACCATTGATTTTCAATGATATTCCTCACCCTATACAAAATATTCAACTTGCTTAAAAAAACTGCAGACCAAGGACTCCAACTGTCTGAATACTTCATAATTGTAATAACCTAACAGCTTGCAGATTTGATTGAAAAATCAAAGAGCAGAAATAGATATCATAGTTCTCCAGAAGCAACACATGTTTCAATGTTCATTGGCACAACACATCTCAACTGTATATATTAAGTACTGATAGAGAACTCCCATTTTTGCATACTACGGGTTTAGTTGCCCGATAATCAGACTTTCAGAAAATTTTGCCCAGATTATATATAGCACACATGAATGCAATATTTTATGCTTTTTTATTCTATTAATTCCATCCCAATATGAAATGTGTGACATATTTTAAGAGCTCAATCAATCACTCAGTTTTCAGTCATGTTATCATGGTAACTTGCAAAAACAGACAAGTCTAAAGCAATATTAGATTCACAGAGATCTAATATATCATTAAAATCGCAATGACAGCAAAAATGTCAGGCCATGAAGGAAGAAGGCGGGTCATCTCAATTCCCAACATGCAACAGAAGGTTCAGAACCAATGACTATAAGATGCTCCATATTATATTCGGGAGGAATCTAGAAGTTACCCTGAAATAGTATGGAAATGTAGGTGACAAACATTCTCACCTCAAATGCATGCATTCATTAAATATTGGTTAATTCATTAGATAGTTTAAACGAAAAGGTGAGGTCACAAGCACGTAAGACAAGCCAGCACGTGTTCTTCTCCGGAATCTTAAAACAAAGGTTAATTACACACAGGTTCACCTTGATTTTCAAGCATAAGTAGGACTTGGACAAAAATATTCAATGCATACGTCTCAATACATTTACACATAGAAATACAATATCCCCGAGGTCCCTAGATTTATTGAGAGAAACCTTAACATAAACCTCCCAATGTATAATGTAGCTCAAAACCTGAGTATATTATTTGACTTAATCCAAATTTAAAATACTTACAATTAAAACCTGAAAAATTCCAGTATATAGTTATTTTAGATGCAGTGAAAGTCTAGGATGAATTGCTCTGTGCTTCCAATGTAGATTAATAGGTAGTTTGTACAACTTGTTTATGCTTATCCCTTTAAAATGAAGAAAGTGGCATATAGCCGTTATACTATTGAGTGCGAGGAACACATTGTCTTTGAAAAAATCAAATATATTGCTATTGTTTTGGTGCAGAGAAAATCTAAGATGACCTACTCTGCTCTACAAATCTCGGCATGTTGTAGTACACCAGTATATCCCTTTAAAATGAAGAAAGTGATCTCTCTCTCATTATATATATACATATACACACTACTAGTGAGTGTAAGCAACACTTTTTTTAGGAAAAACTAGTCCCTCATATAGGTTATAGGATTCGAAACCCTGACTTCAGGAGAAGTAATTGCACCATCCTAATGACCCAGGCTGAAATATAAAAGCTGTCCTTATGGAATTAAACTCAAATTCATCTCTTACATTGAAATCTCCATATAGTCAATATGCACCATAAAGCTTGAAGAAACAAGAGTATGTTCACATACCCACTTACTAGTAAATAGGAATTACATTTGTGGCACAAGAGTAGCTATTTAAAATCCAAATGCCCCATTTCCTAATTGCCTACATTTACCATACAAATAAAAATGCCCAGATAAAAGAACGGGTATCCACTTCCATCATAGTAACAAAGTACTCTATAATTTTCTGAATATTCATTAAAGTACTCCACTTACATATTTTCTGTACAAAATGTACCTTACCGAACATAATGCATATAAAATTCATTAATACATATTAATGTTTAAATTATTTAAAAGATAGTCAAATTATCTCTGTATTTTTCTGTATTTATTCCATATGATTTACGAATGTACATGCATCGTATCGAACATGACACTTGCCAAATATTTGCCGTACACAAACTTTGTCACCATGACTTCCATGCAACTGAAAACTGACACTCATATAAAAAAAACCTAGTAAATTTTTAGGAGCATGTGAAAGGAGGAGTGCAAAATTACAAGAGTTATACTTTAAAGTTCAACTTCAAAGAGAAAGCCAGGAATAATAACAAAAACAACACATCCAAACCTAAATATTTTGCTTATCAAGATGTTGAACAAATATTCTTTTTTCATTCAAAGCAAAATATCGATTTTTTACACATCCAGACTGATCTGACTAAAAAATGCTACAAAAAACCTCACCAAAGGAAAACTAAAAAGCTGAAACAAAAACAATGCCCAAACAGGGGGGAAACCTGTTCGAAACACAAAACAAATAACAGACATCATCTATACGCAAAAATTGTCTAAAAATGAATCCTCGAAAAAAAAAAAGTATCAGAGCGGAAGAAAACTCACGAAATCAACGAAGGCCTGATTGCGGTTGGCGCCGACGATGCATTTGGTGTTGATTAGCTCCTCCTCCGTGGGAGGTTCCGCAGGTGGAGCGCCTTCAACGGCGTGTGCGTGTACCGGAACAACTGCGGCTGCCCCGACGACGACATGGATATAGGGTTTCACTTGCACCATTAGAACTACTACGATCGGTGTTTCCTCCGATCTACACATTTATTAGATAATGTTTGAACGGGGATATAATTTATTTTTTATTATGCATTTATGCGATTATAAATAAATATAAAGTGATTTTGTGTTCGGTTATGTTTTGAATTATTTTTGATAAACGGAAGAATAAATGTTTTGTTGTTTAACGTGAATATAGTATGATAAAAATTTATAAAAGGTAAAAAAATAATGATAGTTGATTTGAGAGGTGATTTATAAGAGGTGATGACAGTTGATTTAACAGTGGATTCACATATTCTTTGGATGAAATAACCTAAATAATTTTATTCTAGGGACTGATTGGAATCCATATACCAATTTATACTATACTTTATCTAAGATTATCCAAGTTTTCCAAACGCAACAAAATTTCCATCCAGAATTATCCAGGGATTTATTCTCATTCCAAACATTGGCTTAGGGTATCAAATGCCCGCAAGAACCCGCGAAAGGAGGCGGCAAGGAAAATCGAGGAAGGTTTGGGGTTTATTGATCTATATTTTGCAATTACTGAAAAATATATATTTAACTAATAATTTACATTTTTTTATTAAAAATTTATTTTTTATTTTTTTTGTCATGAAATATTTATTAAAATAATAGAAATATATACTGCGTTAAGTAGAGGCAAGGGAACAGGAAATGTTTGGGGTTTATTGATTTATTTTGCACTTATTTTAATTTATTTATGAAAAAGATATATTTATCTAATAATTTACATTCTTTTTATTAAAAATTACTTGTACTTATTTATAGATAATTAATTAAACAAAAAAAAATTATTTTTTTTTGTCATGAAATATTTATTGAGATAATAAAGTATATATACGTTAATCACAACAAGGAGCGGACCCAAAAGACCTAGCTCCCTATATTGTTGTTCAAATCTGTGTTATGCTGATCAACTCAACTTGCACATTTTGTGGTGGGACTTAACCATCTACGTGACCCAGTCGAGTTTCAATTTATCCAACCTGAGTATTACTTGAATTTAACTTGAGACACTTACCGTCCCTTTTGGAATCTCCATTTTTACCTAATCTAATATTTAATATGCATACTTAATTTTTTTGGTAAAGATATATTCATTAGATAAATATATATTTTTAAAAATAAATAAATAAATGGTAGGGTTTATGAGAGTGCATGAATGAGGCATAACATTTTTCTTTAACTTTGTCAAGTAATTTGAGTTCCAATGATTGATAACTAAATCTAATGTGCAATTAATGTCAGCATTCATGCACAGAAATAAAACAAGAAAGAATAAAAACTAACAAATGAATCCCAGTTGGGTGAAATAACATTTCATGCATTGTAAAGAACACTGGCATTTTCACACAATAAAATGATTCCTGCATGGAGCACTATTTACAAGCTATACCATACACATGGGGGCTGATAAGAGAGAGACTTGCCAGATGGGCCATGTTAGCCTCCACAACTGAAAACCCAGCTTTGGATATATTATTCCTTGTTTCCCTTGTGAGATGGCACCCATCTGCAACCACCTGTTGCAGTGGATCAACAACATTCTGAACAAGTCTGAGAAAGGTTTCACCTGCACTAACCAGATTCAGAATGAATGACAAATAAAAACACATCTTGGTGTAGTGAAATTGGGAGCATAACAAACCTTGTGCTGCAACATGTTCGATAAATATATACTGTCCACCAGGCTTCAACACCCTCTTCACTTCTGCATAAAAATTTATGTCAGTGCCAATATTAGCTTCAACTCACTATAAAAGACTACTAGAATGCTATAATAGTGTCTGCATACGTACCTTTCAATGCCAAATCAACATCTTTCACAGAACATAGAACTAGTGTTCCAATGACAACATCCATAGAATCTTCTCTTACAGGCAAAGCCTCACCAACCTATACAAAACATATTAGGCTATATGATTCAGGTTTCACATCTTATATTTTACATAGTGAGTTTGTGGCAATCATTACATTTGAAATTTGCGAACATGAACTTATAATACCATATTCTCAGCAATGTGTAGGCAATAATGCTTCTGCATCTGAAGCAATGCATTTATATTGCTTTGTATGTTACTATATTCTCAGCATTCTCAGGTCAATTTGATGAGATATGATATTATTTGATTCCACTTTCTCACTAAAAACATCTGTAGAGATTTTAGGCTTTGATTTACTTTAAGTATGAATAGCTCAATGTTTTGCAGATTGGCATTTCATGCCTCCCAAAGGGCCCCATATCTTAGAAAACAGAGATCCAACATACTACAATCCAGGCAATGTGATTCTGGTGTCTTTCTTCATCAGATCTAAGATTGTTTAATACAGACATTGTAGTTGCAGACAATATGGAAGCAATCTCTATAAGTAGCAATGAAGTATAGAGTGCAAGTACCTGATACTTTTATTGAAGGATTACAAACTAGAAGCCAAATCTTAATGTCTGTACTAGCATCAATTGATGAGGATGCACATATTGCTTATGGACTCCAGTTCATAAATATTCAAATTTAGGTGAGTTCATTTCACAACATGCCTTTAGAATGCCATGCTCATGCAGCTGTTCTCCATATGCCTTCAACTATCAATTTTAATATTGAATTTGGAAGGTTTCCAATGCATTAAAAGAAGTTAAGGCCATCTATGATCACCTTGAAAAGATCTGACCGTTACTTTATTTATTGCACCACATTAATCTTGTATTGTAAACTTTAAAGGTGGAAACATAACTCCAAGACCTTAAATTTATCATAATATATTTCTATGGCATTGAGCTAGCATTTTTTCACAACCCAGACTTCGTTATATATCATATTAACAGCAGAAATGATAGATGTAATTTGTAATGCATTCGAGAAAGGTAAATATCCACAGTAGAAAAGCACCACACCGCATGAATAAACTTGAAATTACTAGGTGCTAGGCCTGCTTCTGTTGCTGCCACCTTAGCGTATTTCTCCATTTTCTTATTGGGATCTACAGCAAAGACATTGACCCCAGAAAGCCCAGCATAGTATTGCAAATTAGGACCAGTGCCGATTCCGAGCTCTAATACATTCATGTTTTCACCTTTCAATTGAGTGAAGAGCTTGTCCTTTAACCCCGCAATCTTCATAAAAACAGAAAAATATAAATCACTAAAGAAAACAAGTGGTTATAGAAAACGCTATTTATTTACAACATTTTACAGTCCTTATTTACCTGCAATTGGAATTATAAGCTTTCACAATAGAGTGCATGCTTGCAAGCTTCCTAGGAACTTGTTATCAAACAATTTGGAAGTCATGATATGATTCAATGAGGAATAATCCTTGGCATTGTACTAGAGCACAAAAATCAAGTAGAACAAAGACATCCACGAAATTCTCCCATGATTCCACTCAAAATTTTCCATTGAACAAACACATATATTTCATGTTGTCATAAGTCAGTCTCTGGTACACACATTTCTGATCCTATTGACATCAATCAATAATCCTAATCTGAACTCTTATCGACAATCCCCGAGCTTTCCTCTCACTACCAATCTCCCTCAAACATCCGCATTAACATTTACAGGCACACAAACAAGTCCATGTTAACCAAGCAAAAAAACAAAATCACGTTTTTATCAATGAAAAGGTTCAATGTCTGTACAGCTACACGATGCAGATTTGTCAAGATAACATTTCCGATAGCAATGAAAAGGTTCAAAGGGTTTGGGATAACCTCCGATAACAAAAAAAAAAAAAAAAGAGGTCAAGATAACATTTCCCGTCATATATTAAATTGAAAGCTTGAAATTTGAAAGGACTGTTTCAAGAAATTAAAGGCCATGGATTCAGATATTCAACAAAATACAAATCATGATGTTGAGATATTAATTTTACTAACAAAACCCAATTGGAAAATCACCACGGCTAAAAGCAGCGCTGGTTGAAACATTATTCCAAACACTTAACGACCCATAAGAGATAAACAACAAATAGTAATAAAAACCATAGCCTTACAAACCATGAAACTAACCAACCTCTGCCTCATAAGACCTCATCCAATTCTTCAAAGACAGTGCACAAAATTCCTCATACCATCCGGTCTCGCCGGATGGAACCTCTCCACAGAGTCCTGTAAAAAATTGCACTCACATCATTCACCACTCATTAATTTAACATTAACAAAGTCTTCATTGATGGGGGAGTGAATGATTAAGAAATAGGACCTCCGCGACCGAGACGGGATCGAACGCCTTCCCCTTCGCACGGAGAGTCGGGAGCAGGGCGGCGCCGCCGCCGATGAAGTGCCTTCTCCCACATGGGCAGCCGGAGAAGCGGCACCGGAGGGAGTGAAATGCGTGGCCTTTTGTTTTGGTGGTAAAGTTTTTGAAGGGGAAATGGAGGTTGGGTTTGAGGGGAGGAGCAGTTGAGGCTTGCATCCGGACCGCTTTAACCAGCACCAAAAATTAAATAAAAAAACTGCTGTAACTCTCTCTCTCTCTCTCTCTCTCTCTCTCTCTCTCCAATTAGAGGATAAGAACGTGGGAATTTTTCTTAAATAACCCTGATTATTTTTTAAATTTTACTTTTCACCATCTCCCATTTTTATTTGCAAATTCTGATCATGCACCCGATCAGACTGAGTTTTTATTTTTTTTTAAAGAGGCGTATTATATATAACATGTCTCAGTATAAAAACAGCACTCACATGAGTACTGTTTTTTTTATTTGATTAATATTAGAGACGTGTTATATATAACACATCTTTAATAAAAACCTGATGTTTTTTTATTGATTAACACTAAAGACATGTTATATATAATACACCTCCAGTAAAAAACAGGTTTTAAGTGAAGCCTCTTTAACAGAACATAATAATATGGTGATGTTTGATTTTTTTTCTATTTGAATCATATTTAATATTTTTATTTTTTTGGTTTGTAAGAATAAGGGGGGTGGATGGGAACATATTTGGATTTGAATATTGAACATGCAAATTTTTTTAATATTGGACCGAAAAAATATGTTCCATCCACCCCCTTCTTATAGGATCCAAATAAGAATATAAAAAAAAATCAAATACCACCATATTTTGTTTATTTTATACTAGAGGTATGTTATATAACACGTCTCCACTTAAAATTGTTTTCCACAAGAGGTGTGTTATATAAAATGCACCTCCACTTAAAAGTTGTTTTATACAGAGATGTGTTATATATAACACGTCTTCAATATTAATCAGATAAAAAATATAGCACCCAAATGGATGTTGTTTTTATACTAGAGACGTGTTATATATAACACGCCTTTATAAGAAAATAAAAATAAAAACTTAGTCAGTGCTGACGTGGCAACACTGAAAGGGTCTAGGGTCAAAATATGCAAATAAAATGAGGAAGGGTTAAAAATGAAATTAAAAAAATAATCAGTCATTCATAAAAATTGCCCAAATCCGGACTTGAACATTGGATGGTCGAGAATAGGCTGAGCAGTCAACGTGCAAGACAAAAAAAAAAAGTTAGTCTAGGATAAATATGATAAATGGCACAATGGTTCGGATTCCTATTTCCATTGGGAACAGGAATCATAGAATTTACCTAATCACCTTCATCCATGTAGATTATTTAACAGGGCGGACGGAGTTAATAAAAATCATTAATGAGGCTCCATAATTGAAGGGGAATAATTGCATCAAAATCATAGATAATAAAAAAAATCACAAATCAATCCCTTCATAAACGAGACAAACTTGTGCGCTCCTCTTGCATCTTCAACATTTTCATTAGAAACATTTAATTCTACATCTTCCATCAAAATATTGATAGAAAGATTCAACTGGATTTATTCACTATAATCGTTCACATGACTGTTTAATTCTAATTCAGTACTTTGACCATTTAAAGAATCATTCAACTCCAACTCCATTCTCATGTTCTCCTGTTAGACAAATTTGTCAAATTCAATTGTTATCTAGCAAACACTTAGAAAAAATACAACTATTCCAAAATATATAGTAGGTCTCAACTTTATTAAAAAAAATGTCTATTTCATATTTCCTTCAAAATAGTTTTGTTCCCTTTTTCACATATTTTATTAAAAATAGATTATCTAGGTTATGTCTTTTATGCAAAAATAAACACAAACTTGTTTATAAAAAACAATATAAAAAAACATACTTAATAATCAAAACTTAAACCGATTACAAGCAATCGATACCTTCATATGAATCTTTATGTCCAAATAGATGAATTAATCTTCAATGAAAACCTTGCCCACCGTCTTGTATGATCCTATTTTCTTCCCCTCTCGTCAACACAAAACCCACATTTTTTCCTTCTATTATTTGATATTAGGGTTGTAGAGTAATTCAATTGAAGGGACCAAGGTGCAATTGTTTTATTATATGAGGTCTATAATGCAAGATTTACTTTTTAATGTGGTCCTGCGGATTTTATGTACGAAATTTGTGATTTTTAGGTGGGGCGCACAAGTCTGTCTCTTCTATGAAGGGGTTGATTGGAGATTTTTTTATATTATCTCTCACTTTGATATAATTATTCCCTTCAACTGTGGAGACTCTCCGTTAAATAATTAACATGGACGAAGATGATCAGATAAATTCCCAGTTTTCTGTTCCCAATGGAAACAAGTATTCCGCGGACCCAACATAAATGACATTTTTTTTGGATAAAAACATATATAAATTGAGCGTTGACCGAGTCACAAGACTATATTTTGCTAATATTATAGGGTGAAAGCTATTTTTACTAATATTCATTTTAAATAACCATTTGGGTGAATTATCCTAACATAAAAGCTCAGCTTTGATTGAAGATTAGATGTAAAATACAACATAATAATGATGAATAAACTGAAAAACTTTTACATTTGTATTAATATTTCGTCGAATTCTATTCTATTTGTATAAATGTGATCTATTATCATCTATTATATATAAGAAAATCCACATGTCATATGTTACTTTTTAAAAGTTATTGGTCATGTGTAAAACTTATTCATGATTTCAACTAATCAAATGAACAATAAAATTTTATTATTATATTTCTTAAATAAAATAATTAAAAATACAAAAAAATAGAAAATGATTGATTGTACCCGCATAATTTTCTATATATACTTGAATAGTATACAAATAACGGTACCTTGTTCAGATTATAAATTGATAATAAATCTAGGGCCACGGATATCCGCACCCCGAGTTATTAGAAACCCACCCATTTTTCAACAATTTTTTTTATGTACTGTAGCAGTAAACGGAAACCCACCCCGAGGTCGGCATTCCCTTTGGCGACTGTGGTGAATGATGGTCGTCAGAAGTTCCGGCGAGTGTACCAACCCCGGTCGGCATTCCCTTTGGCGACGGTGTTGAAGCGTGGTCGCCCGAAGAACCGATGAGCAAAAGTAAGAGAGAATAAATTCACATTTTTACAAGTTTTAAACCAAATAGACAAATTTATATTTAAACACATATAACAGAAAACCATAACACCATTTAAAACACATAAAAATATGATATTCGCATTCCATAATCAACTATTCACGTGACTACACAACAAAATACATGTTCAAATTCCACAATCATTCATGTGACTATATTGATTTTTTCATATATAAAAATAAATAACATATCCAATAAAAGCAATTACCCATTTTTTCAAAAAATAAAAATAAACATAAAAATCATTTGAACATGTATTTTGTAGTGTAGTAATATGGATGATTCGTTATGGAATGCTAACATCGTATTTTGATGTATTATAAATGCTAACATCATATTTTAGTGTGTTTTAAATGTCACTATGACTGTATGTTATATGTGTTTAAATGTAAAATTTATCTATTTGGTTGAAACTTGTAAAAATGTGAATTTATCCTCTCTTACTTTGGCTCGCCGGGCCTTCGGGCGACCACGCTTCAACATCGTCGTCAAATAGAATGCCGACCGGAATTGGTACACTCATCGAAACCTCTAGCGACCATCATTTACCACGGTCGCCAGAGGGAATGTAGACCTCTGGGTGGGTTTTCGTTTACTGGTTGATACAGTACACAATTTTTTATTTTTTTTTAAAAAAAGGGTGAGTTTCTAGGGGTGCGGATATCGGCGCCTCCACATGAAACCACAGACTTGGTCAAATGTCAACACCACTGAAAATGACAACTGCCATTGACTTCTCTCATTCAGTCATTCTCACTTTTGTACTTTGTTAGTGCTTTTTGTCTATTACTTATGACTAATCAGAATTCCCAGATTCCCTAAACATGCATGCGTAATGAAATACAGTAGATTACAACTTCGTTAAAAATAAAACATTACAAATAATTCTTCAACAAGAAACACATATTTTTTCTTCCACAATAGCCAGACCAGACCATGCTTTACTAAGGTTCACAAAACAGTGATCGGCGACGATTAGTCCTTCACCGGCCGAGCCATGAAACCCCCTTCGTGCCTCTTCTCAAGCGAGTGAGGCAAGTGAGTTCCCATGATTTTGTCCCAAACAACAAAGAAGGCTGAGAGAAGTTGTGTTTGTTCCCATAGAGTTGATGATGGATGTCATGGTAAGCAACGTTGTTCGTGAAGAGCGCCTGAAATGGATTCCAAGGGAGCCATAGCCCGCAGTGGTCGTCGATTCCCTTGATGGCCGAGAAAGAGAAGAAGACGATCGAGGCTCTAGGCGACATCCCCGATATCAAGAACGATAGGGCTCCGCCGAAGGTGTCCAAGAGGAGCCCCTCCAGTGGGTGGTTGTACTGGGCGCCGAATGAGTAGGGCACGACTAGGCGGTGGTGCCACGAGTGGAGGTGCTTGTACAAGAACTTATTGAGGTGCATGTACCTGTGAAGGAAATACTGCCATGTATCGAACATGAACATCGCCACCAAGAATTGCCTCGCTAGCACAATGTATGAAGGTTGTACTTCAAGCGCTAGTGTAGCTGCACCATCATTTTCTGTGACCTACGCATCATACAATACTCATATGAGATCAATCTCCAAAAAAAGACTGACTTATAATAAAAGTAGTAAAAGTACATGTGAAAAATGACACCAACCGCCAATCCATGGCTGACTAGATTTCATATTTTGCACATGCATGCGTTAATGAAATGATAACATGTATCACATATATGTTTGTCACCTTGAACATGAGGATTGCAACCATGGCTTGGACAGCTTGTTGGAGGAGGACACCTTTAACCACCACTCTCTTGGGGACTAAGTTCTTGAGATCTTCTTCTTTCTTCGAATGCAAACGATATTCTTCGAACATCGGACCAATCACCATGTAAATGCCAGAATAAACCCAGTAAACCAGGATAGGCACAAAGGTAGCTAGGAATTCATCGGAAGTGAAGTAGCTCATGTTGGAAGAAGAAAGAAAGGAATAATAGAAGTGATGAGAGTATTGTGTGCATGTGAATAAGAGATGGGAACCTGTATATATAGAGGGAAGGAACACGTTTTTGGCCCTACAAACACATCAAGATGTTCAACAGAGATTCTTAATTTTATTATTATTATTATTATTATTATTATTATTATTTTTTTTCTTTAGGGTAACGTGTTTTGATTTTACAAAAGTGCAGGCCGGTCGTCCAAGTGGTGTGAGAATTATTATGTGGTGTGAAAATTATTATGTGGTGCAACAAAAATTAAAAAGATATATTGTGGAGACAAGAGAGTGGTTTGACCGGATATTTTTCTTGGAAATGCAGTGTATGTCAATTGGTGTGGAGGAGATTGACTTGACTTTGAATATATATATATTTTTTCAAAACCAAAGAAAATTAAGCTAACAAGGCTGTTTCACACATGTACATACGATACAAAGAAAATAATCAGGACTGCCATTCAAATATGGGAAGGCATGTATATATTGATGTTGAAAGGGATTACTGGATCATCTTGACCATGCACTATGAGTCAGTCCTTTAATTCATTATAATAATACTGTTCAAATGTAGTTTGTCTGGACGCAATATAATGCTTTTCTGACCCAAAAAAAAAAGAAAGAAGAAGTCATGGTTGTTGAGCTCTTATTTCAAATGCATTTGATAATATATCTATATTCTTCTACAAAACGGGAGCGGAATGGGCGTACGGGGTGGGGGGAATAATTTCAGTTGAACCCATGACTATAAAGCGGGACGATAACACAAAAAATTCATCTAACAGGGTGTTTTTTTTTATCATTTCACCCAGTAAGGTTAACTTCATCATTTCATCTTTATATGCAGTTTTGAAGTATGTACCTTTTCTTTTTCTTTATCCTTTTGCATAATTTTGGATGTGTAGGATTTTTTTTTGTTGACCATTTCTTTTTGTTTGGAGAAATTTTTTGGACCTCTTCAATGTATGCATTATATGAGATGAAGTCGGGGGCAAATCTGCGAGTAAGTCTGTCAATCGGACGAATACGGATCAGATAGACTTATATCTGTATCTGTATTCAAACTAGATATCTGAAAAAATTAATAAATCACAATTTAGATATTGGATTAATTAATATCTTTTAATTAAATAATCAACTAAACTAATAAATACTCTAAAAATATATTAATCATGGGTGCGTTTGGTTCTAATTTAAAAAGTGATGGGAGCTTTTGGGCAATTTAAATTGACAAAAATGTTTGGTTTTGGAATAGATACTCACGCAACCAAACGCATATAACCCACACTCCCATGATTTTAGGATAAAATCCATCTAAAAATAATAAATAAATCCCACGAGGCCACGACCTCCCCATTCTCCTCATTCATTCTTATTTCTTTTTCTTTTTTCTTGGTTAAACGATTTTTATTTTTATTTGTTTATACTTTATGGTTTCTATTTGGTTATGTACTTATGTTACAATAATAATTAGATTAAAAAGTTGTTTTTTATTTGTTTTTAGATGAATGTGTTTTTAAATATTTTGAATGTTTTTATTGTGATTTCTTAACAATAAATTTTTTTAATCCTTTGTTGAATTAATATTTTTATATCTCAGGAAAATTGATTCTTGTATCCACAAGTTCGACACACCTAAAAAGTAAGTAATTCTTTTTAATATTTTAATTTTATTTTTATTATCTTTTTTTTTTTTTTGGATTGATATATTATTCTTTTGATTAAAATATATTTTATTAAATGCTAAGTTGAATCAAAACAAAAATATGATTTGCCTTGGTGAGATTCATTCGATCTATGTATATATGTAGAAAGAGATTTTACATGATTGTTTGTTTAAATTATTTTTCTCCAAACTCTATACTTTATGTTTTTATTTTTAATGATTTATTCATGAGAGTGGGAATGTGGCACATACTTTGGATCAATTTTGATATTTTTAATATTTGTATTTGTATGATGGATGATAATTTATAATTTTTATTCATTGAAAATGTATTAATACAAAACAATTTATTTTTCTAATTTTTAAAAAATTTATCCGTATCATTTTTTTATGGTTTGGTTTATTAATTTTTTCATAATCTCTATCTTTTTTCATTTTACCCCCCTCCCCCCCATGAATTAGTATATAATTACTTATATCCTATTTATTCATAATTTAAAATTTTATATTAGATTTAAATAAATCATATGTGACCCAATTTTTTTATTTTCATTTTTACCCACCTTTAAATTTAATAATTTTTTATATCCTGTTTATTTAAAATTTATGATTCAAATCAGATTTTGATAAATCATAAATGCCTTTTAAGATTTTAAAACTAGATTTAATTCAATTATATCTTAAAATTTTATTTATTCAAAATTAAAAATGTTCATTTTAAAATTCAAAATAATCTATTATTTACTTATTAGAAGAATTATGTGACCCAATATTTTCATTTCCCTTTTTATCATTTAAGCAATTGTTTAATTGCTAACAATAATAGATTTATTTAAATTTTAAAATTTTAAAATTATTCAATGATACAATCTAATGTAATAAGATTATGATTTGCTTAATTACTAATAGTAATAAATTTTTTTAAATATTAAAATTCATTCTGTTTATATAGTGTTATTCATATCAATATTATAGTTAGGCCATGTATTTATTTATCTGGTTAATCGTGTACATTGTGTTATTAAAATCAATAATTAAAATATTAGTTTCATTAAATTAATATAAACATATAGATATAAAAATTTATTTTATTTTAAAATTAAATGAACGAATAAATAAATTGAAAATGAAATTCTTTTGTAGTGATTAGGTTATGCAAATCCTATTATTTTTTTGGATTACATGTATACAGTCAATTAGTTTTGGCGATTTAGCAACAGTCCACTTGATTGAATTTATTTGAACAACCCAAGTGAAATACCTCACTCAATCTTGCCTTTGATTCCGTAATGGATTGAATGAAATAATCAAGTTTACGTTTTCAATTTAATCCACCAATTCAAATATTATTTATTGACAATTTTAGATGAGAACAAGAAGTCATTACAAAACAAGTGACAAGAACAAATGATAATAAAGTTAGAGAATCCCATATCAGCCACCCTTTCGATTTTGTATATATATTCTATAATCTTCACGCCTTCACCTTCCCTTCTCTCTCTCTCTCTCTCTCTCTCTCTCTCTCTCTCTCTCTCTCTCTCTTTTAAGGTAGTGATCGTTTATGGCATTGTTGTGGAATCTCATCGACTAATAGTCTAATACATGTTTTCATTTTTTTTTATGTGGTCAAATATGTTATTTGAAGGGGCCTTTTTTTTCCTATGATTTGGTGTGAGTTTTGGATTTCTTGCTTAATGGTGGAGTCGGATATGGTGACCTTGAATACGTATATAATCTCATTGTAAATTTATTTTTGAGATATCTTTTATTTTTGTCTTACATTGTTAATTTTTTAAATGCTGCATGGATTTCTATTAATACTTCATTTTCAATAAATATGCAATTCTCATTTTTTTTAAAAGATTACTAATTGTTTTCTTTATGGAGCATGATAGGTGGATCAAGTCTTGTTCTCATGACCAAACCAATAGTAAATTTTTTGTGTTCTTTGTAAAAGAAATGTTTCAACTTCTTTGTGTGTGAGGATTTTTGCTTTTCGCTCCTCTTTAAGACTCTTATTGGAGATTGAATTGGATGGATTGAGAGTTTGCGCCCTTATGGCCCATTTTATCAAGTTGTAGTATTTGGACAAAAAAAATACATTTCTATAGTTATTTATGTATTTTTTTTTTGTGTTTTCAATAATTTTTTTGTTAATAGACAGGTATTTTTATTCTCTTTTTAATAAATAGAAACATTGTATGTGAGTTTTGATTTAATTTCTTCATCCTTTGATATTTCTTATATGACCTTGATTGTTTTATTAATTGATTGATTAATTTATTATTGTTGCCTTATCTCTCTAATTACTAGAGAAAGAACTGAGATCTATCAAGCCTTCTTAGAGTCTCCACTTATCATCATTCATAGATTTCTAATTCTACTGATAGGTACTTGTGTGATGGATATAATGCAATCCAATTATTGTTCGGAAGGTCATTTGCTCATATTAAATTAGAATTAAATGTTTTATTAATTCATCTATTATTTTATGAGAACACACACAATAATAGTTGTGTTTTCTTAATATATAATTTTATTTAACTCTAATTTTATTTGGACATTATGCACCTAAGTCACCACAATTTGATTGTTCCAGCATAAATTATTCAATAGTACTTTTGATTAACAATATGACGATGATTATTATTATTATTATTTATTTGTACAGGGTGGATGATTATGATCTTTGACCGATCTCGACATTAAAAAAGTTATTATTTTAGTTAGGTTAATTTTTAATCGAAACAATTAGGTTATTTACTAAACCTCCTCATGATAGGATGAGAGATATAACCTTTTTTTAGTGAGAGGTCTTGGGTTTGAAGCTTGCTGCCTACTGATAGGAAAATATTTGAACAAGAAAGTCGAAAGGCCAGCTACGGAGGATCCCTCCATTATTAAAAAAAAACAATGATATATGTTGATTATCTATTTATGATTTTTTTCATTAATCACAATTATTTAATTCAATCTCAAACATTCATAAAAATAAAAAAAAATAAATTAAATTCATTTAGCTTTCGTCCTACCCATTTATTGGGTTCAGATTCCCTGTTTCCGTAAGGAACATGAAACATGGTTTTTACCCAATCACGTTCGTCCACGTGGGTTATTTAATGGAGGCGGACGGAGTCAACAAAAATCGTTCACGAGACTCCACAATCGTTACACTAAAATTACATCAAATCCTATATGATAAAACAAATCACACATCAATCCTTTATCAGACGAGACTTGTGCGGCCTCACTTGAAAATCACAAATTCCTTACATAAAATCCAGAGAGAGCACGTCAAAAAAAAGTAAACCTTGCATTATAGACCTCGTATAATAAAACAATTACACCTTGGTCCCTTCAATTGAATTACTCTAAAGCCCTAATATCAAATAATAGAAGGGGGAAAAGTGGGTTTTGATTTGATGAGAGGGGAAGAAAAGAGCATCATACAAGACGGTAGGCAAAGTTTTCATTGAAGAATAATTCATCTCTTTGGGATTTCAAAGATTCATATGAAAACATCGATTGCTTGTAATCGGTTTAAGTTTTGATTATTAGGTATGTTTGTTTGTATCTTTTTTTTAATAAACAAGTTTGTATTTATTTTTGCATGAAGCCAATAACCTAGATAATCTATATTTAATAAAATATGTGAAAATTGTTTAACAAAAGGGAACAAAAATATTTTGAATGAAAGATGAAATAGACAAAAAAATTTAAAAAGTTGAAACCTACTATATATTTTGCATAGTTGTATTTTTTCTAAGTGTTTGCTAGATAACAACTGAATTTGACAAATTCATCTTCTCATCTGTTTGTTATGACATGACTGACTTGAATGCATATTCTTAAATAAAATGAAAATGTTATACTCATTTTTTTATAGTCTTCAACGCAGTCCGCTCATTTTTTTAAATCTTTTATAAAACAATTAAATACTTTATCTATTGAAAAATGAATTTTTACAAAAAGTTGAAAATATAATCTAATAAATTGAATGATGTCGTTTATTTTATAATATAATAATATATATATATATATGTTATTAAAAAAATGAGCATAACTACACTAATAATGAAAATTAATATTTTTTTTGCATGGTGAAAAATTACTTTTAATTTTTTTCAGTTGCTGATTGAATATTTGTATTTATTTGATATGAAACAGACCTATGACTACTTTTAATAACATGTATGAATTTTAAAGTCTCCTTTGAATAAATTGAAAGGACTGGTTTGTGATTTTTTTTATTGTATATGACTTTAGTGTAATTATTATCGCAACTCTTGTGGGGGCGCACAAGTCTCGTCTGATAAGGGATTGATTTGTGATTTGTTTTATCATATAGGACTTTGATGTAATTTTAGTGTAATGATTGTGGAGCCTCGTGAACAATTTTTGTTGACTCAGTTCGCCTCCGTTAAATAACTCACATGAACGAACGTGATTGGGTAAAAACCATGTTTCATGTTCCCTACGGAAACAGGGAATCCGAACCCCCATTTATTATGCCCATGCGAGAAAGATGATCTCTAGACATTTATGCAGGCTAAGTAGCTCACCTAATGAAAATGCTCACTAGGCGGACAAATGCCTGGCGCCCAGACAACTACGCAGAGAATAGGATTTGAGAAGACAGATATGATAAAGAACACCACCTTGAGGTCTTCACAGCGGGTCCGTCTAGCCCCACCCACCGATTTTCTTACCCCACCAGTCAACAAAAAAAAAACTGGTGTTTTGCTATCCCCACCGATCCGACCAATTCGACCGGATTTGGTCGTCATTTCAGGTTTCGCGCAACTGAATCTGGTCGAACAGGATTTGTAATAAAGTTTATAATTTTTTGTTGAAAACATAATCTCACGACGTGTATCCTCCTTGAATCTTTCATATCACTCCAAATCTGAGTTGTAATATAGGGAGAATAAATCATTATTCTTAAATGTAGAATATAAGAACAATTTTTTTTACATAAGTTACAGACAAATTTCAAAAGCCAAATATAAAATGTGTTTGAATCAACTGGTACATTTTTTTGTTTTCAAACAAAAATTCATCTTAACTACGAATTCAAACGAAGCTTAAAAATGATATATATTTGTCTAATAAGATATTTTTCTATAAAAATTTGAATTAATTGAAAGTATATCTACTTACATTTTTTTTAATCCCTTAATTGTTGTTTGGATGAAAGAATAAATGTAGAATATGATGGATAAATCCAAAAATTTATTTGTTTACAAAAAATAAGTAGATATAATTCTGAACTCTGTTCGACCCATTCCGGTCGCCCAAAACCTAAAATGACGACTCATTACGGTCGCCCAAAACTTGAAATGGCGACCGAATTCGGTCGAACTGAATCGGTGGGAACAGACAAACACCATTTTTTTTTTTTGATCGGTGGGATTGGAAAATTGTTTGGTGGGGATAGACGGGCCCCTTCACAGCATCTACAACCATTTGAAAAGGCTCCAAAAAAAAGAATGCAATGATATAGATGCAGCAACCACGGCCTCTTGCATCTAAGAAATAAAATGGGCCTGGCAGATGATCAATAAACATGTAAGGTCAGCCACGGGGGTCCCTTCGATAGCAAAAAAAAAAAATGTAAAAGAGTTTGCGGCGAATAGTAAGTACATCGGCGTACTGTACTCACATTCCCTGTATGGACAACACCCACCAGGGAAATCCATTAACCTGATCACTAACAAGAAGATACAATTTACTACTTTCCATCATCAAATCCATCTTCCAAAGCTTCCACCTTTTACACACCCTTTCCTGTATATCGTTGGTGTTGAGGGTGAACAATTGACCTTTGCGATCCACCAGGTAGAAAATCTCCTTGTAGTGAATGAGGTCAATGAATTATCAATTTGATGAGGATCCGAGGAACCTCTGGAAAGAGGCTCGTCTACCATTGCTACCCAGCCATCTGATGAGGATCCGAGGAACCTCTGGAAGCAATGGCGATGGGGGAGATTGATGGACCGGACCTTGTCTTCGAGATGATCTGTTGGGGCTCTCTTTCAAAGCGGATCTCCATGACTTGCAAGCGGCGGCAAACAGAATACGATCCGAGAGGTGTGGATATATACTTAATTGTGATCCAAATTTTATTAGGTTTTGAATATTTTATCTTCTCTTTTAGGCCGTTACAAATTTGAAATGAATGTGGTAATTAATATTATTCATTTCTTACCGTTTAGCCGTTACAAAGCTATTTCTAATTTGATCTATATAATGACATTCTAAATTGGTGATGGGATATACTCACAAAATGAGAGTAGAGAAAAATAATTTTTTTTTCTATTGATCTTGATCAAGCCTTCGGTTCGAGGACTCCATTTGATCGCATCACGGAGAGTCGGCGAAGTCTTGCGGGTCGAGTTGTATCTCGGAAACGTTGTGTCGAACTCCATGCGTATGGAGGACACATTTGTTTCAAGAATAGCATCTCCGTATGCGTCTCTCAATCAGGCGATTCCAACCTTTTTTCTCTTCATATTATTATTTTTATATTATCAATCATATTTAGATGAGTTTTTCAAATTAATTATTCTCTGAGATACAATATATTTTTATGATTTTTTAGATTAGTTTTAACAATCTTAAACAAATGTGACTTATTAGGCATGAACAATATAATTTTTGTTGTATGTTATTATCAATTTGAATAATGAAGAGTTTCAAATACAAATGGATTTGCTTATTTATTTAATTTTGATGAATGCTATCCGTCTGATATGTTGATTTGTAGGTTTATTATAATTCTTATGAATTTATAAGTTGATGTAACAAAAGTTCTCATACTCGGTACATTTTAATTTTATTATCAAATTAAATATGACAATCAAATTTTTGGCTGTGTGTTTACATTGCTTTGCTTGCAATATGGCATCTCTAGAATTTTGTTCTCATGTATTAGGAAAGAGGATTAAATTTGTGCTATTGACAATTTTCATAGTACTAGTTGTTATACATGTGTAGATGCACATAAATAAAGTCTAAAATATGTTTTGATTAATATTAATGTCAAATAATTTAGTTACAATAATATCTTCATAATAATAACTCCAAATACAAGAAATCTAATGTCATGAATTTCATGAATATAATCCGCATTCATGTCAAAAATAATTTTATTTTGTCATATAATATTTTTATTATATTAAGTACAATGATCGATCAATTCAACTTACTTTAAATGGGGTGGGGTGGGGTGAGGTGGGGCGGATACAGATATTAAGATGGAAAACTCGAAATGTAATTGAGTGGAAATGAATTTCAAATTATAAAACCTGAGGTGGGGTGGGACATGAATGAAATTTAATATTTGGGAGATGAGTTAAGTTTGGATTATGGTAAACCTGACCCCAACCGAACTTATTGCCATCCCTAAAAATAGGAAAGAAAAAGTGAACCATTGAAAAAATAAAAAAGTGCAATAACAAATTTTAAGTAAATTATAGGAAGGGAATATATTCAAAAAAGATAATAACAGATGATTGAAAATACATCACAAAAATTCAAGTAAATATACTAATGAGAATATGATTAACACAGGTAAGAATTGTTTTTTTTAAAATCATTTTCGTTAGAGATAATGTAGGTTATATTAGGTAATGTAATGAATTTATTTTTAAAAAAATATGAATTTATTTTTAAAAACATACATACAAAAAATATAATAACAAATGGTTGAAAATATACCACAAAAATAGAAGTACATAAGATAATTAGAATATGCTTGACAGGAGTAAGATTTTTTTTTAAAAAAAAACTAATTTTGTTAGAGATAATGCAGGATATATTAGATATGATTTGAAAAACATACAACACAAAATAAATTTGATGGAACACACTACCATACACATACATGGCTTATATTATCCTTTCTAATTTTGAGAAAAATCGATACAGGTCCCTGTAAAGTTAACTAATCGATTTATAAACAAGATGCTCGAAAGAATGAGCTATTACTATACAAAGTCTATATATATATATATATATATATATATATATATATATATATATATATATATATATAAATGAAATATCAATCGAAAGTTTCATATAAAGAAAAATAAAAAAATATTGAACACATTTTATTTATTCAATCACTAAAATAATAAATGATAAATCATCAATATTTTTTGTGCTACAAGAATTTAAAAAAAATATATATAGTTGTAAAAAATTTGTTCATATTTTCTACTCTCACAAATAAATCATTAAAAAAATTGTATAGAGTGTTGAGAAAAACCCAAACAATCCATCAAATAAGCAGAAAAGCTAAGAGCACATTAAAATAATAATATAAATTAGTAATAAAATAACAATTGAGAAAATTCCCTACAGTCTCCACAACAAAAATACATTAAATAAAACACGAGGATAAAAAAGCAATAAAATATTGTATAGATTATTATAAAAAAATCAATGTTTAACTGAGAAAAAATCATACAATTCATAAGAAAAAAAACTCACCAGTCTTTTTAATTATCTCTTTTGATGAGAAATGATAATATGATCTTGAACCCTCCCTCATGGACATCAATTCTAATACTTCTTGGAGATTTTCAAATAAAAATCACATTGAATATACATTTCAATTGTATATGCATTCCTAAGCAAAATATGTAATCTTGTATCATTAATTCAATCAACTTTTTTTTAGCTCTTATGACCTAAAGATAACGATAATAACTTATTAATTATACATAAAAAATTATCAATCACTTCAATTAATATAGAGAAGAGAATAAATACTAAATAAATTGAAACAAATTTTCATACCTTTTAGTTAAATCTGAAAATTTAATTCTTCACAACTTCTTCAACTTCATATTTTATAAGTCTACAACATCAAGTATTAAGAATCAAATAAAATTTAAAATTAATACAAACTCCAAAAAATGAATAAACAAAGAAACTTGAAAAATGAGGAATGGGTTGGTAAGGGAGGAGGTGAACGGAGTAATAACAGAAAAGTCAGGGAGAAAAAAATTTAAGGTGTGTGTAAAGAAAATTGGGTTCCCTAAATTTAAAATTTTAAATATTATAAAAAATAAGATATAAGTAATAGTTAAATTTATAAAAGGGTAAAAATAAAATGAAAAAGCTGAGTCACTTTCATTTTAATAAGTAAATAAAATATAAAGTTATGTCAAATGCGCGTGGACGATGTAATTATAATACTTTCCCAAACAAAAACGTGTTTGACCAAAAATTTAAGTGCACATGAAGATAATATAATAAGGACCACCACACAACAAAGATCACCCTAGAAATGATAAAATATAAAATGTGACATACATGAAATTCTAATGCTAGCGCTGATGTAACAAAATATGAGCGAACAAAAATATCAAATGCATAAATATTTATTTTTCTCTATGGAATACCTAGCAAAATTTAAAAGACGAAGGCATTAACCATGATAAAAAAAGGGAAAATCGATATAACTCCCTAAAAATTTTGAAAAATCAGTTTTAGTCCCTGTAAACTTTGAAAATTGTCATAGGTCCCTATCTTTTGTCCCAATTAATTGTTTTCATCCATGAGTTAAATGAGATGGTATATACCCCAAATATTCTGTCACGATAACGGTGACGTCCAAAATTTTATGCATATAAGTCCCTCCAAAGTAGGTTTAATCAGTTTTAGTCCTTCTATTTCCGAAAAAGTCCTCTTTCCCAACTATTTAAAATTTGTTCTTCCCTTGAAAACTCAAACCAACTGTTACCTCTTCTACATCTTCTGCTAATCGAGATCTTCGGCTCCTCCACCATCCACGATCACCAGGCTTTGCCCAAATCTCCCCTCCTGACCCCCTCGTCGACCTCCTCCCCCCTCCCTCGAATTCCCCATCACCTCCACCGACTCCGACGATCACTCCTACATCTCCTCCCTCGTCGACTCCATCTTTGACGTCGTCATCTCATCCGCCCCATCCGATCACCTTGACCGTCTGATGAACTGAAGACCGTTGCCGAAGTTGGGGAAGCTGATGAAGGCGGTGGCCGACGCCAGGCCTTTGCTCAAGACCCTATTCATCACAGGGCCGCCCCAGTGGTGGCAGAATACTAGCGGACGATACGCTTTCCTTTCCATGGTGGACATAAATTTAGCAATCCATCCCTCTCATTACCCCTAATTTTAATAGCAGTCTTTCACTACCAATGCCTGAATAAGAAAGGTCACCATTAGAATTAAAAAAAAATAGAGCAAAAAAAAAGTGCTGAGGAAGGCAATCCATGACGAATCAAAATAAAGTGTACATAAAAAAACCCTCAAATTCTCAAAACCCACACCACCAAATCCCCCCCAAAACCACAACCCGTCTCTCAAATTCCATCCTCTCCAATACTCACAACACAAATTTTCATCCCCTCCCCCAAATTCATCCCATTGAAGCTCTTCCAAACTTTCATCAAGAATCCATGGCCGCCTGAAGTCACGACCATGTGAGGTTCAACGTGGGCGGGAGGATCTTCGAGACAACCACAACGACCCTCGTGAACGCCAGCCGTGATTCCATGCTCTGGGCCATGCTCGATGACAACTGGTCCCCTTCACCTTGGAGAGGCTCCTCTACAAAGAGGCCGCCTTCTACGCCCTCCTCTGCCGTAAAGTTCGGACCTTCTGATGGCAATCGCCTCCGCCATGCCGCCTCCAACTCCGGCCGCGCACCGTGTGCATGGCGAAGGCACCACCATCCGCGCTGCCCCCGATTACGCCGAGCCTCTGCATTGTGTCTTCTTCTTTTTGAGAAGATTGTTTTCGAGGAGAGAGAGAGGGCTAAAAGAGGGGTCATATATATGTGAAGGGTAGTTTAGTAAACTATCAAGTTTAGTTAGGGTTAACTGTATGTGTAGTTCGTTAGAGTAATAGTAGGGTAACTACATGGACTAAATCTATAATTTTTTGAAAAGGTAGGAACCTGTGACGATTTTCAGAGTGTATAGGGACTAAAACTGATTTTTCAAAGTTTATAGGGAGTTATATCGATTTTTCCCAAAAAAAAACCTATAATATCTAGAAAGTTGATAAAAACAAAATGACTACAAAAAAATCATTCATTGTATATATATATATATATATATATTTGGAATAATTATTTGCATTCAAATATGATAACTCTTTCCAAACAAAAAAAAATTGATAACTAAGAGTAAGTCATTGTTGTAAACAAAGTAACTTAAAACAAAGCAAAAAAAAAAAACCTAAATTTTTTTTTTTGTTAAAAACCAATCTTTATTTTTTTTTATTTATGACGGAGGGGCTTTCCGTGACTGACCTTACGGTCGAGTTGGTAAGCTGCCTTCGCTTTTTTATCTCTAATCTCACAGAAAATTCTTTGAAATTTTACCTAACAAATAAGAGGTATGACACAGCGTTAAGACTAAAAAACCAACCTTTACGAGGTTGTAAAGCAAAGCTGGGCCTAATTACAGTCCGTCTCTTTTGCTTCTCTTGCTGTTGATGGGCCACATAAACCCGACCCGTCCACCAGACCCGGCCCATTAAAAATCGGATACAACGGTCATTTCGCAAGAAAGGCCAAGCCCTAGATATTTTTGGCCCGACCAAAGGCGGTCGTTTTATATTCCGATCTCGCAACCACCCTCGAAAAGATCCGTATTTTCTCCTCTCACGAGCGCCTCTAGCGTTCGCTTCTCCTCTTCTAGGGTTCGATCCGGAACTCTTTAAGGTACTTCACTCGAAACCATGTTCATTCGCTTCGTCTTTTGATCTGAAATCGGTTCGGATTCACTTCTTTCCTTGTTTTCGCCGGTGGAATCTAGGGTTTTTTTTATTTATTAAGGTCCACTCTTACACGCATTTTGGGGTAATTATTGTTATTGATCTTTCGCGACCTCGATTTTTTTGTTGTTGGTGTTTCTGTTCTCATGTCAGCTCATTAAAATTTTGGGTTTTTTTCTAAGATAATATTTCTACGAATCTCTTGATGATTCCCCACTTCTTGGTCAGATCTGATCTCAATTTTTTTCTTGATTTCATTAGTGTATAAAAATTTAAAGTTTTCTTATTTTCATTTGGTTTCTTTCATAATGAGAAGATTTGTTAGCTCTGTTTTTTGTGCTTTGAATCTTGTGAACATCAATAAAAAGAAAGTTTTTTATTTTATTATATATTATTTTTGCAGATATATTTGATTTTGAGTTATTATATTGGGTTGAGTAGCAAGAATGGCTGGGCAAAGAAATAGCTATGGCAAGAGGTCCCACTCGGACTATTCTGATAATGGGGGAAGCAAGAGAAGAAACCCTGGAGACGAGAGGGACTCCTATGCACCTGGACCGGAAGACACCGTCTACCGTTACCTGTGTCCTGGGAAAAAAATAGGGAGCATCATTGGGAGGGGTGGTGAAATTGTGAAGCAACTGAGGGCGGAGAGTCAATCCAAGATCAGGATCGGTGAGACTGTACCTGGGTGTGAAGAGCGGGTGGTGATGGTATTCAGCACGAACAAGGAAACCAATGCCATGGATGATTCTGGTGAGTATATTTGCCCTGCGCAAGATGCTCTCTTTCGGGTACACGAGAGGCTTGTTGCGGAGGAGAATCAGGATGATGAAGACGGCGATGGTGAACCTCCCCAAGCTACTGTCCGCCTGTTGGTTCCATCCGATCAGATTGGTTGTGTTATTGGGAAAGGTGGACAGATAATTCAGGGTATCCGTAGCGAGACTGGCGCACAGATTCGGATTTTGAAAAATGAACACCTTCCTCCATGTGCCCTTCCTAGCGATGAGCTTCTCCAGGTATTTGGGTGTTTTGGTGCTTGTATGTTTCTCCTGTTTGTAGCTACACCAAGTGATGCTAATCGAGGTCCTTCAAGTTATATTTTGCTAGTTGCCACATGCATGTGTATTTTTATTGAGAAATGCATTAGTTTGTTGATTATTCAATTTCATGTAGGGTATTCGTGTTATACAGGATTGTGAATATTGAAATTGTATTTTTCTCATATGATTTGTATATGATCTGAGATTTTTTTAAAGGGTTCTTTGTGGTTTGTGTTAATACGTAGACTACAGTACGAATTGTTAGCCTTCAAACATCATCAATAAATTTGTTGTCATTTTAACATGGATTGCTTAATTTATCTGCACCCATGAACACATTATTTTCATGGTAATAGTATTTTTTTTTGTCTACAGATATCCGGAGAAGCTGCAGTTGTTAAGAAAGCACTGTATCAAATTTCCACCCGCCTTCATGAAAATCCCTCTCGAACACAGAATCTGCTCTCCTCTTCGATGTCCCAAGTGTACCCAACGGGTGGTCAATTCATGGGTCCAAGTGGTAATGCACCTATGATGGGTATTGCACCACTGATGGGTCCCTATGGAGGATACAGGGGTGACACTGGAGAGTGGCCTTCACATCCTTTCTACCAAGCTCCAAGGGATGAAAACTCTTCCAAGGAGTTCTCTCTTCGTCTTGTTTGTCCAACTGGAAACATCGGAGGTGTGATTGGTAAAGGTGGTGCCATTATCAAGCAAATTAGGCAGGAATCTGGAGCTTTTATCAAAGTTGACAGTTCATCTTCTGAAGGTGATGACTGCATCATATCCATATCAGCTAAGGAGGTGAGATACTTGAATCTTTCTTTTTGAGAGTCATAATGTTTTATGTTGATCGAAATGTAACACGCATGAACTTTTTTCCCTTTCAGTTCTTCGAAGACCCATTTTCCCCAACCATTGATGCAGCAGTTCGTTTACAGCCCCGCTGCAGCGATAAAATTGAGATGGAATCTGGGGAAGCTTCATACAAGACCCGCCTGCTCGTCCCAACAACCCGTATTGGTTGCTTGATTGGTAAAGGTGGGTCCATCATATCTGAGATGAGGAGATATACAAGAGCAAATATTCGCATACTTTCCAAGGAACATCTTCCTAAAGTTGCTTCAAATGATGATGAGATGGTTCAGGTAATGTCCTTTTCAAGTGCAACTTGCAGAATGTAATAACTTTCTCTGTGCATATATGTGTTTTTGCATTCTTCTTTGTTAATGATGCAGTATTAAATGTTCTGCAGATCAGTGGTGACCTTGAAGTTACCCGGAATGCTCTTCTGCAAGTCACAACAAGGTTAAAGGCAAACTTTTTTGAACGGGAGGGTGCTTTGCCTGCATTTGCTCCCCCAGTTCCCTATCTTCCTATGTCAACTGATGTTTCGGAGGGATCAAAATATGGAGGCAGAGAGAGGTCACATGGGCGTGGATATTCTTCATATTCAGGTGGCTATGGGGCTTCTAGTGATGTGCCCTCTCCTGATTATGGGATGTATCCTGGTCCTCAGGTGAGTGCTGCAATAAGCTCTTCCTATTGTTGTTGCTCACGCTTGTGTTATTTAAATGATGATGATTGACTGTTCAGTATTTCATGTGATGGAGATCTGTTAACTATGGTTTTGTTATTGAGATATTACATATGTTTTCCATTTCATCAATATTTTACAGCCGCTTAGATTTTTAACTCTGTTATTTGTGTTTTCTGTTTCAGGGTGGTGGCAGTGGTTATGGAACTTATGGTGGGTACTCCTCAGGTCGTTCTGGTAGTGCCGGGTAGGGACTCTCTGCTCCTGTGATACTCTGAGCATTCATTATATATAATCTGTATTGTTATTCATTTCACAATGTTTGATTGCAATTTTGTTTCCTTTACACATCCTACTGCAACTTTAATTTTGGGTCAACAGTTTTAGTCTTTCTATTGTTTGTAAGATTTGTTGATTGTACTCAGCCCTGATGTATATATCATGTACCAGGTTGTCTGGTCAAAACCCTGTCTCCCACGGGAAACACCATGGGTATTAGGATCCCGATGATTAGAGCCCACAGGTAGACCATCATATTTACCTTCCATTTTACCATTTGCTAGTAGTGTTTGAGTATTATGTTTAGTCCATTAATCATGTATGATGGATTTAATGTCTTGTCCTAGGCAGCCCACCTATATACTGATTTCTAATACTCCTGCTTTTGACCTTTCTTTCCTTACGTTCCTATCCAAACAGCCAAGGGAAGCCTGGAGCTAGCCTACCAAATCCTTTTGACGAAGCCTGAAGCCTAGACCTGAAGACAAGATGAACAGGGGTTGAGATACCAATGCCAATCTTGGATGCAAACTGGAGATTGATCTTCAATACATGATTTTCTCCTGCCCTTAAAATTTTTCCAAGCCTTCCCCTAAGGCCTTGTAACCTTTGACCTTATTTGCGTGTATTGACTTCTTTAATTTCAACGTCTTGTACTTTAAGGCCATGGCTGAATCAGAATCCTCTCTATTTTCGCTATAAATCTAATTACTGTTTGTATGCAGATGAATTTGTTTATTGCTTGCCATCTTTTCACAAGTTTACGATCTTTGGCTGTAGAAAACTGCAATTGGCTGTGGACTTTAGTCTGATCTAAATATTTTTTTTAATATATTTCCTGCTTGTCATTTTCATTCTATCTTGCCTGATCTGGTTTTTAGGGTTTTCATGAACTCTTGTTCACATACAATATATGAGAAGAACATGCTGCTATTGAAGCATTCTCCCTTTCAGGCTTCATAAATTGTGGCTTTATAATGTTTTATATATATTTGTCAACACGCAACCATGCACTTGTTCTTTAAAAACATGTTAAAAAAACATGCTTCATGTCTCTGTGGTGCATGCTCAGGCATTGTTTAGCAATGTTTTGAAAGAGGAAGAATGTTTCAGAATGTAATGGCATCCTGGGAAATTGATATCTTTAAGTAGAAATATTGCATATGCATGATTTCAATATTTAAATGTTTATGTCTTCAGTAACCATAGCACAACGGTTGAGGGCTTGCCTGGTTAAATGGAGGTCTTGAGTTCGAGTCTTGGCGCTGACTTATCCACCTGTTTGTTGGCGATTATTCCAAAGAATTTTTCGTGGGACCGGGGCAAACAAGCGGAGGTAGCTTTCCCAGTTCGACCGTAAGGTCAGCCACAGGAGTCCCTCCGATATAAAAAAAAAAAAAAAATTTTCATGATTTCAATCATGTATATGATTGAATGTTTACATGTTTATGACTTCTGATTTCAATCATGATTTCAATCATGTATTTAAATGTTTATGACTTCTGATTTCAATCAGAAGTAGTAATTAAATGTTTATGATTTCAATATTTTTTTAAAGAAAAAATATAGCATGTCAGTTGATAAAAGTTTACATATTTTCTTGTCCTTTTTTTTTTGGCATGTGTTACACCACAGGAATGACCTAATTTTTTAAGCTATGCAAGGAAAGGTACTTTGCCTAACAAGCTGGTAAGCTACTATGTTGATGGTCCAGGTGAACACTCTTTTTCCTTTTTTCTTTGAATTTACTGTTTAAATTTTCTTTGAGTAATTTGTCTGATGAGGGAGGATAGATGATATTCTTGTGATCCTTGCCACATTGGATAGCTTTTCAGATTTTAAAATGATGGATTTTTTTTTTTGTTGATACGTGAAGGATAGTAGTCTTTTTTTCATTTTGTATTCCTTTGCTTTTTTTAATAGATAGTGTTCACAAGTCTCATAATTTTTTAAAGTTTTTTGGTGGAATTGTCAATTGTGTCATTGCTGTCTAGCGTCTACTGGAGATATGACTGAGTATCCAAACCTACCTTTATATGCAGTGTGCGTGCTGAGGTGTTCCAGGCTGACTTAAATAGTAAGAACATATTAATAAACATGATTCAAGTCAGTCTAATAAAATAAATAAATATGATTCGAGTCAATGGGGATCTTGACCTGATAGGTTTTTGCATCGGATTCTCTCTTTTGTGGCGCCAAGAATGAAAATTCCCAGTCTAAAGTTATTTTGTGAAGATGCGTTTAATCTTTTATATATAAGCATAACTAAATTGTCTGGTTCAGGTGGGTCTTGAGTTAATGATTTACTACCTGGCCTGTTTATTAAGCATCTCTAGTTCTTTACCTTCATTGTCGCAATTGTTTTCTGTTCAAGATGACTAGTCATATAAATGGAGACATTCTTGTGGTATCAAATTTTGGTGGATAGAGAACAACATGCATCTAAAGCTAATGTGATGGGTTATTTGAATCCATGCTGTCATGGGTTGAGTCCCAGCACTTACGTAATAAACAAATAGAAAAATCTTGTGTATGCACAAGCCCTTTAGCAGTCTTGATTTACCAGGTTGCTCGGGTTATGTTTATGTGCTATAATAACCATTTAACTCCCAAGTGTTTAGCCATCTCACTGGTTTGTCAATTGATGATATACATCTCTGTTTCTTTGGTAGGTTATGTCTGTTTTCAGTGGAATTGCATGTTTGGCATGACGTGTTTGAAAATGAGTTTTCCCCCACTATTGTTATTTATTTGTTTCTCTATGAGACATTAGTTAATGACTGTGAACATGGAAAATTATATATATGGCCTTTAGTGCATTTGTTATGCTAAGTTTGTCAGTTTTTTATTCAGAAAGTATTTCTCTGTCTTTGAATCTACTAGCTTTTCTGTCAGTCTTGGTGGTATATGCTACTAGTGATGAAACAGACATGGATCTGAATTCCTCTGTGAAGAGATTCTCATCTAAAAGGAAACAGTCTGATCACATGCATAAAAAAACTGATGCCCTCTGTTTCTACTACCAAAAGATTTCCTTGCATTCTCATGGTTGAATAGCATCTTTTTGTGTGTTTTTATTTTCATTTTCCACTAAATCATCTGTTCATAGGTAAATTTTCTTCTTATTTGCATGACCATGTACTTTTAGTGTAGTATTAGGCAATTTGGATTCTGTTTTAATTCTTGGGGGAAGTGGAGGTTTGGGGTTTTGAATCTATAGGAGGCCTTGTGTTTTCTGAAGCCTAATGATTGTTAAAGAGAACGGAGATTTGAATGTTGCCCTTGTAGAAGCCTAACAAGGTTGGGGCTCCAAAGGCATTCATGTAAATGAATTCTTATGATGAAGGCTTGGAAGGACACCATTTATTCACATTTCTTTTTATTTAATTAATTACAGTCCCCTTTCTATTGGTTCTTTGAATTTTTGGCTGTTGATTTCAGCCAATCTTAATTTTTTTTTGGGGGGGTTGGGTGGGGGTTGGTGGATGATGTTATGTAATTTGTAAAATTTACAGGATATGTAAATGAATAAAAATTTTGCCTGGTGGTATATTTTTCTGGCTTGTGTCAAGCCTTGATATCCAGATTTGATGGCTCATTTACTGGCCAATAAAATCGAATGTAATGGAAACATGAAAGTATGCACATTGGTACAATTGAAGTTTTTAGCTGTAATTAAACTGAGTAATGCTATTTTAATGGAGTTAGATGAAGGGAGTTGTTCTAAGCTGTTTTTTTTTTACCCCTTGCAATAAAATTGTTTCAAGAAATGTAACTATATAATAATAAATTTGTTTAAAAGTGCCAATTTTTAAGAATGAATTAGGTCCAATTTGCTTTTTGGGTGGCAAAAAGTCTGGCATTCTATTCAATTGAATATATTCTTCATTTTTATGTAAGATATGTACTGTAGACAAGTGTATATATATCTTTCCAAAAATTGTAAAGTGAGTTAAGACGGCATAAATGGCATTTCTAAATGATTCTCTTAACATTCACAAGATTTTTTATCTCGTCAAAAAACCAAAAATAATATTTCAACCTCAATTTCAATTTCAAATGTAGTCTACACATCCGTTTATAATAAGGGAGATGTTACCTGGGCCCTATAAATTAAGCCTCATTTGTGAGTTAATATGTGGAACTCTCCTATTTGTTCCTTATTTGACTTTTTTTAACTATCAAAATGACAATGACAAAATTATTTTTTTTATAATTTTAAAATTTGGTTATAATTAACTAATATTCTCATTAAACTTTGTAACTAAATTCTACAAAAGATGGCACTAGACATAACATATTTTCAAAAAAAATCTAAAACACGTCTAGTGAAAAAAAAAACATCAATCATATATTATCAATTAAGATACAATAATGTATCTGAAAATTCAAATAAACAAATATGGTTTACATGAAACTGCACAGAAAATTCATAAAAAGTTTTCAAAATGTCAACAATAAGCAATTAAATATTAATCAACTATACATTAATCAAATCTATAAAAATAAAAATAACAATTTTTAAAAAATGGGTTGTAATTCAAATTCAGATACAGGTGTATCTTGAATTTGAATTGACAAACACCTTAAAAAAATAGGCTAGAATTCAAATTCAGATACAGGTGTGTCTGAAATTTGAAATAACAAATACACATTCCATACAAGTAAATGTGCATTGTATTTGAAAATCTTGAATCTGAATAAGTCGAATAATGCTAATACAAAGCTAAAAAATATGATAAATGACACATTATGCATAATTATTTAAAAACACACAATCGTAAATGATTGTATATATCAAACTTGGTACACAACAATACATGTAAATTAAGATACACGTCATGTATCTGAATTTAAAATGAAATTCAGATTCAAAACATGTATATGATGATTAAAATGAATAACGAAAAATCAAAATCAAAATCAAAATAATATATTTAGATCGAAAAAGAACTAGCCTGAATGAATCATCATTGTTTGTACAAAAAACTGGTTACAAAAAAAATTAAATGAATCAAAATTCTTCTTTTCTTCACTGATCGAACTGAAACAAAAATAAAAACAAATGGAATCTCTCAAAACAGAGAATTGACTTTTTTTTTTCTTCTGATCCTCTAATCAATCTAAACCAATTAATGTATTTAATATACACAATTGCTTCCAATTGAATTAATTATTCCCATAAAAAATAAAATTATGGTTTTATCTCCACTAATTAAGGGGACGGTTACGATACGGGGATTAGTTATGATATATGAGAAAAAAAATGTGAATATAACATAAAATGGTACTTTGGATAATTCAGTTTTGCCAGCTCATGGGGTTTGGGATGTGGTCTACCAATTGAGGCCCAAAAATCATTATTGTTATAATAAATCTATTAAAAACAGTGTATCTTATTATTATGAAAGATGAAATGTACACTAATAATTTGTATAGATTCAATATTAAAAAATTGTAACAAAATTTAATATTAGCAGACCTCAAATTTAAGAGAAATGGTCTGTACACCCCACCTCTATTCGGATGCCTAACCTTTTTCCGAAGGTCATCCGCATGGTAAATGAGGTTTTCAGTTTTTTTTTATCTAAAGAATGTCGGGGTGTGCAAATCAAGGGTGCGCAAATTAAAAAAATATAGGTGTCATTGTAATTTCACCTTCGCAGTGACGTATCTGTCTTGTGCGAGTCTCAATACTTTCACATTTTCATTTTTGTTTTTAATTCTCTCTCTGGTACATTTCATCATCTTTAAGATTTTATTACCGTCTCATCTCTAGCCTCTTCGTCTCCTCTGAAGAGACGGTTCGAGCCCGTCGAGATGCCGAAGGCCGCGGCCGCCGTCCAAGCCGTGCATTTGGGGGGACTTCACGGAGGAGGAGCTGACAGCGTACTTCTTTTGTGAGGCTTCTGACGTGTTATGAAATAATTTTCCATAAAATTTGTCATTCAATTTATTTTATTGCCCTATTTACAATATCAATATCATATATCTCCTTAACATTTTCTTTTGCACATTCTATAAATTAATTTCATTATAATATATATATATATATATATATATATATATATATATATTATTTTAAAAATAAAATAAAAAAATACGTTGATGTATTTGAAGCTCAAAATGAGGTCCATGAAAAATCGTAGTTGGGCCCGTTATCCTCCGATTGGTTCCAAAATGAGCCCATGGTGACAACGGACGGTCAGGATCTTATTGGGCGGATCGAGTGTTGTCTGAAGAACGGGACCATGCCCTATATAAATTCCTGGAAGGAGCCAAACCCTAACACCTTCTCTTCTTCTTCTCCGTAAGTCTAGGGTTTCTACCTTTCTATTCTTCTTCTCTGTCTACTATAACTGAGAAATGCTGATGATGGTGTTAAATATACTTTGAAAATAAATAATTCAATTTTCGTGAAAAGTATTACATCTGAGGCTGCTCTGTTGTTTTGGCACAGATCTGTTGAAGTTGTTGGAGAAGAGCCAGTGATCTGAGGCACTTCTTCTATACTCATTTTGTTGCTTCACCTCTTCATTTCTTTTCAATTTGTAGGTGAGGCTCATTTTTTCTTCTTCTGATTTTTAAGTTGGTTTGTGCAAGTGATGAAGAAACAGACAGGGACATCTGATATTGAAATGATGCTTATGTCTTGGGAATCTCTCTGATGCGTCAACTAATTTACTGGATGAGTACATCAGTTGGTCTTTTTCGATTTGTCTGCTTGTTAGAAGTGTTCATCAGTTCATTCACTTGGTATTCTATATATTGTTTGATTTGCTAAGCTAGGATTGTTGGGAAATTTATTAGATGGTGGTTAAACTGTTTTGCTATGATCAGTCAATTCAATTTTGATCCAATCAGTTCCCCAAGTGGGGTATACCTTATTATAGGGACATGATGAAGTCCACATCTAGATGCTACACGATGCTTGACAATGTGTCTTTCAAAATGATGAAATCATAGCTAAATATGCTTATATTTTCTTTTGAGAGGATTGGGTAGCATTTGTTATCTTGGTTTATTTAACCATTGTAGCTGGATTTTGGAATAGTGCTTTTATGGTTTGAAAGTGATTTTATGTGCAATCTGACAAATGCGTATGATGTTGCTAGATATACTTGGACTACTAAGAAAGCAATTCATCTGAGGTGCCATGCGTAGTTGCTAAACTGTTATTTTTTGTGTTCTTGTTCTCTTTTGTTTGCTTCTTTTCCTTGTAATTATTTGCTATGGATCTAGTGCTTCTGTCTGCCAATGATGCATCAAATGCACGTATTATCAGATTCAATTATGACGATTTGTCAATTGTCACTACCGCTGAGGCAGTCGAATAGACGATTTCATGTAAACTTTTATTCTATTATAGTGGTATTGTTATGTATGTTTCTCTAGCTTGCTATATACTAATTCTTTGTGTGTTTCACTATGGTTTAATTAGAATAGTAATATGAGGTGGGATATCTATTACTAACTATTGCTGCGTCATTGTCTAAGTTGGCAGATTGGCTTCATCCAATCTTGTTTCGAAGGGCTTTTGTTTTGTTCCACTATAATTTTTTATTTGTATCATATTTTCTCAGTGTTCATTTCTATGCATTTGTGCTTCATTTTTGTTTGTCTAGAAGATTGTTATTACATTCTTGAGGTTAACTAGTTTAGGGAAATTAGTTTGTGCACAATCTTGAAGGGAAATTGAAATACTAGTGATGGAATTTAGGTTAAAGGAAAAGTGACGGAAAGTAAAATTTTTTTTTTATTAACTTTCATGTTGTGAAAAATGATAATATCGTTTTCATTACTTTCTTTTAAATTCTCTTTTATTATAGGGAAAAGAAAATTTATACCCATGTTTCTAATAAGATTAACATATAGGAACGAAAATGAAGTGAAGTTTTTTATTTATCTTTGTTGTCCCAAATACTAAATTTTTGAATGGTTAAAAATGAAATTTTTGCTTTTCTTCACTCACCGTGATACACAAACACACCTTTATCATATAATGGTTGGCAAGTGATGAAGAAACAGACAGGGACATCTGATCCAGAAATGATGCCAATGTCTTGGGAATCTCTCTGATGCATATATCAAGTTACATAAATGACTATGGTGTGGCAGTGATCACACTGATTTCATTCCACCATCTAAACTTTCCTAAAGCTACCCCTCGAATAACTGTAGGTCTGAAAATTGATACAAAGAAGTGAAGACAGAAAATTAAAGAGGTGAGGACCAAGGCACCCAACCTGGGAACAGGAGGAGGGAAGGAAAGCAAGGCGAAACCAAGCTGCCACTGAATAGGGTAGGATTCTATCAGGCATAGCACACACCATAAGATGACCACCTGTTAGGCTTTCATTTCTGTCTTATGCAACAGTTTTGGTGCGTCAGCGCATCATTTACTTAAATGTTTATGAATGGTTTACACTACCTGTTAGAAATCATGTCCATAAAAAAGTGTTGTTGGGCCCACTATCCTCTGTTTGGTTCCAAAATGAGCCCATGGTGACAACCCATATAATTTCTTGGCATGAGCCAGACCGACACCTTTTCATTGTAAGGTTTGGCATCCCTGTTCAATCTAGGGTTTCTACCTGTTTAGTCTTCTCATTCTCTCTGTCTACTATAACTGAGAAATGATGATGATGGTGTTAAATATACTTTGAAAAAAAATCAATTTTGATGAAAAGTATTACATCTGCGGCTGCTCAGTTGTTTGTCACAGATTTGCTGAGGTTGTTGAAGTGCCAGTGATGGTTTATAAATATACTTTGAGTATCTTCTATGAAATAATTTTTATCTGAGGCACTTCTTCTGGCTCATTTTATTGCTTCATCTCGTCATTGCTTTTCAATTTGTGGGTGAGACTGATTTTACTGATTTTTTGAGTTACCCGGGACTAAATCCACTTTCTGCTTAGTATCTCGCTTGTAGACTCCTTCGTCACACCTGCTATCTCTAGTTCATTGTGCAAGTGATGAAGAAACAGACAGGGACATCTGATATTGAAATGATGCTTATGTCTTGGGAATCTCTCTGATGCATCTCTACTAATTTGCTGTACAAGTGCATAAGTTGGGTCTTTTTTGATGTATGTACTTGTAATTTGAAGACGTCATCAGTTCATTCACTTGTCATTCAATATAGTGTTTGATATGCTAAGCTACGATTGTTGGGAAAGATTAAACTCTTTTGCTATGATCCATCATTTCAATTTTGATCCAATCAGTAATCCAAGTGAGGTATACATTTATTACAGGATCATGAGTTGATGATTTCCACGTCTAGATGCTATCTCATGCCTGACAATGTGTATTTGAACATGATGAAATTATAGATTGATGATTTCCATGTCTAGATGCTACCCATGCTTGACAATGTGATATTGAAATGATGCTTATGTCTTTGGAATCTCTCTCATGCACCAACTAATTTACTATAAAAGTACATCAGTTGGTCTTTTTTGATGCATCTGATTTGTAGAGGTGTTCATCAGTTCATTCACTTGGTATTCAATATAGTGTTTGATTTGCTAAGCTAGGATTGTTAGGAAAGGTTAAACTCTTTTGCTATGATCCATCATTTCAATTTTGATCCAATCAGTAATCCAAGTGAGGTATACATTTATTACAGGGTCAGGAGTTGATGATTTCCACGTCTAGATACTACCCCATGCCTGACAATGTGTATTTGAACATGATGAAATTGTAGATTGATCATTTCCACGTCTAGATGCTACCCCATGCTTGACAATATGATATTGAAATGATGCTTGTGTCTTGGGAATCTCTCTGATGCATCAACTATTTTACTGTACAAGTACATCAGCTGGTTTTTATTGATGTATCTGATTTGTAGAGGTGTTCTTCAGTTCATTCACCTGGTATTCAGTAAAGTGTTTGCTTTACTAAGCTAGGATTGTTGGGAAAGGTTAAACTCCTGTGCTATGATATATCATATCGATTTTGATCCAGTAATCCAAGTGAGGTATACATTTATTAGAGGGTCAGGAGTTGATGATTTCCATGTCTAGATGCTACCCCATGCCTGACAATGTGTATTTGAACACGATGAAATTATTGATTGATGATTTCCACGTCTAGATGCTACCCCATGCTTGACAATGTGATATTGAAATGATGCTTATGTCTTGGGAATCCCTCTAATGCATCAACTAATTTACTGTACAAGTACATCGGTTTTTTTTTATCTATCTGCTTTGTTGATGTGTTCCTCCGTTCATTCACTTGGTATTCAATGTAGTGTTTGGTTTGGTAAGCTAGGATTGTTGGTAAATGTTAAACTCTTTTGCTCTGATCCATTATTTCAATTTTGATCCAATCAGTAATCCAAGTGTTGTTTCAAGAGCGGGACGTTGCATTGGAATCTTTGATAACCCATATAAATTCCTGGCATGAGCCAAACCTTAGGGGTGGTAAACGAGCCGAACGAGCCGAGCTTTGACCTGCTCAGGCTCAGCTTGGCTCTGGACCGAGCTTCATTTCATGTTCAAGCTCGGCTTGTTGGGCTCGTGAAAAACTTGATTGAAGTTCGGCTTGACTCGTTTGTTAAACAAGCCAAGCCGAAGCTCGAATCAAGGCTCGGCTCGGGCTCGTTTAGTTAAAAAAACCTTCTTTAGCATTTAAGAAGTCACATTTCACAAATCACAACATCTTATACATGTGAAAGTAACATAAGCTCGGGCTCGACTCGTTTATAAACTGAGCTTTAAAACTTGTTCAAGTTCGGCTCGTTTGTCTAATCGAACGAGCCTGACCGAGCTTTAACCGAGCCAAGCCCGAGCTGCTCGGCTCGTTTACCAGCCCTACCAAACCCTAACACCTTGTCTTCTTTGTAAGGTTCGGCGTCCTTTCTACCTCTTTAGTCTTCTCATTCTCTCTGTTTATTATAACTGAGAAATGCTGATGATGGTGTAAAATATACCTTGAAAAAAAGAAAATCAATTTTCATGAAAAGTATAACATCTGAGGCTGATCTGTTGTATTGTCACAGATTTGCTGAGGTTGTTGGAGAAGTGCCAGTGATGGTTTATAAATATACTTTGAGTATCTTCTATGAAATAATTTTTATCTGAGGCACTTCTTCTGTGCTCATTTTATTGCTTCATCACTTCGTTGCTTTTCCATTTGTGGGTGAGACTGATTTTACTGATTTTTTGAGTTAGTTTGTGCAAGTGAAGAAGAAACAGACAGGGACATCTGATATTGAAATGATGCTTATGTCTTGGGAATCTCTCTGATGCATCTCTACTAATTTGCTGTACAAGTGCTTAAATTATGTCTGTTTTAATGTATGTACTTGTAATTGGAAGTCGTCATCAGTTCATTCACTTGGCATTCAATATAGTGTTTGATTTGCTCAGCTAGGATTGTTGGGAAAGTTTAAACTCTTTTACTATGATCCATCATTTTAATTTTGATCCAATCAGTAATCCAAGTGAGGTATACATTTATTAGAGGGTCATGAGTTGATGATTTCTACGTCTAGATGCTACCCCATGCCTGACAATGTGTATTTGAACTAGATGAAATTATAGATTGATCATTTCCCCGTCTAGATGCTACCCCATGCTTGACAATGTGATATTGAAATGATTCTTATGTACCCCATGCTTGACAATGTGATATTGAAATGATTCTTATGTATTTTTTGATGAATCTGCTTTTTTGAGGTGTTCATCAGTTCATTCACTTGGTATTCAATATAGTGTTTGATTTTCTAAGCTAGGATTGTTGGGAAATTTATTAGATGGTGTTTAAACTGTTTTGCTATGATCAGTCAATTCAATTTTGATCTTATCAGTTCCCCAACTGGGGTATAGCTTATTACAGGTACATGATGAAGTCCACATCTAGATGCTGCACCATGCTTTACAATGTGCCTTTCAACATGATGAAATCATAGTTAAATCTGCTTATATTTTCGTTTGATAGGATTGGGTTGCATTTGTTATCTTGGTTTATTTAACCTTTGTTGCTGGATTTTGGAATAGTTCTTTTTTGGTTTGAAAGTGATTTTATGTGCTGTCTGACAAATGCATATGATGTTGCTAGATATACTTGGACTACTAAGAAATGAATTCATCTGAGGTGCCATGCATAGATGCTAAACTGTTATTTTTTGTGTTCTTGTTCTCTTGTAATTATTTCCTATGGATCTAGTGCTTCTGTCTGCCAATGATGTATCAAATGCACGTAATATCAGATTGAATTATGACGATTTGTGAATTGTCACTACCGCTGAGGCAGATGATTTCTTGTAAACTTTTATTCTATTATAGTGGTATTGTTGTGTTTCTCTTGCTTGTTATATACTAATTCTTTGTGTCTCACCATGGTTTTATTAGAATAGTTATATGCACATTCTATCTGGATTGAGGTGGGATATCTTTGACTAACTATTGCTGCATCATTGTCTAATTTGGCAGATTGGCTTCATCCAATCTTGTTTCGAAGGGCTTTTGTTTTGTTCTACAATATTTTTTTATTTGTATCATATTTTCTCAGTGTTCATTTCTATGCATTTGTGCTTCATTTTTGTTTGTCTAGAAGATTGTTTTTACATTCTTGAGATCAACTGGTTTAGGGAAATTAGTTTGTGCACAATCTTGAAGGGAAAATGAAATACTAGTGATGGAATTTGAATTAAAGGAAAAGTGATGGAAAGTAAAATATTTTCTTTAATCAACTTTCATGTTGAGAAAAATGATAATATCATTTTCATTACAAGGTTTTTTATTTATCTTTGTTGTCAGACACTAAATTTTTGAATGGGTAAAAATGAATTTTTTGGTTCTCTTCACTCACCGTGATACACACACCTTTATCATATAATGGTTGGCAAGAGATGAAGAAACAGACAGGGACATCTGATCCAGAAATGACGCCCATGTCTTGGGAATCTCTTTGATGCATATATCGAATTACATAAATGACTGGTGTGGCAGTGATCACACTAAGTTCATTGCACTATCTGAACTTTCCTAAAGCTACCCCTCCAGTAACTGTAGGTCTGAAAATTGATAGAACTGAAGAGTGAAGACAGAAAATTAAAGAGATGATGACCAAGGCACCCAGCCTGGGAACAGGAGGAGGGAAGGAAAGCGAGCCAAAACCAAGCTGCCACTGAATAGCGTCGGATTCTGTCAGGCATCGCAAACTCTATAAGATGACCACTTGTTTGGCTTTCATTTCTGTTTTATGCAACAGTTTTGGTGGGTCACTGCATCGTTTAGTTGAAATGTTGATGAATGATTTACCGGCTTAGAAATCTAGTTGTACCATCAATATATAGTTCTTTGGATTGTGCAGAATGTATGTGTCTAATGAATTGAAATGATGTCTTAGTCCTAAGTCTGTTCACTGTTTTCCTTTTTTTTTTCTTTAAATTTCACACTCTTATGAGTACGTTCATTTATACGAATGAAGTATAAGTTGGGGTACAATAGTATATTTTTTTTGTTTTGAAAAAAATGATTATTTTTTGGCATACACTATAATAGGATCTCATATAACATAATAGTGCAGTATGTATTGTGTTATTTGTATTGTGTTATTGTATATGAATTTGTAGATGGGGTTGTAAAATTGTTTATCAGTGCTTTAATCAAAACCATGATCACTAAACATGATGTAACCCTCCACCTGAGAACCCCTATTTTATATGGTAGAAAAAGAAATTGTTAATTTGAGGTGAGTAGGCTGGAATCTTTTATTAGTAAAGTAAAGTAAATCATGGTTCGTCTTTCGGCATTAATTATGATCATTGTCTACCCATGTACCATAACCTCTGCTACAGTCAATTGTATTTATTTAAACAGAATTCAGATTGGATATGGAGACGCCCGCACATTCAAATAGCTCGATGTCAATTATATACTCATTGGGTTGTTTGAAACCATTTGTATTTTTTGAGAAAATAAGACAGGTCTGCTGCTGAAATATCAACTCCTTGGCCTGAAGGGAACTCTCATCAGCACATATGAATGACTTTACGTAACAACCATATCATTTTATTAATGTTAAAGTGGTGGTATTCATTCCGTTGATAGATGCTTACGCCATTGAAATTCTGAAATCTTTATATCTGGATTAGATGTAGAACAATTAATCTAACCAACTTTCAAGGCGGCAGTTATGTGAAGTGTGTTAACTATATCTCAATGAGAGTAATCATTCTGAATCCAATCAGTGTGTGAGCTAAATGGACAAAAATCATTCAGTTACATGGTACATTTACTTCAACAGGTCCTTGTGTTTCAGTTATCACACGAGATTGAATAAGGTTATGTTTGGAAACGAGCTTGATTCTTTTCATTTAAAATAACTTTTGAAAACATTTTTCATGAAAAACATATTGTTGATGTATTTTAAAGATTTTTTTAAGTAAAAATGTAGACCTTTTATACTAAATTGAATATTGTTACAAATAGGTCGGAAGTTGGGGTAGAAGAAGGGAGGAAGAGCGCCTACAAAAGCAACCCTAGCTGTCATCAAAGTGCCTTGAGTGACCGCTAGTGCAACTCGGGCGGGTTGGGTTCGGATTGGGATCAATCCGAACCCAACCCGAATTCATACTCAACTCTAACCCGACCCAACCCGATTTTCAATCCGAATTGGACTAACCCGACCCCAATCCGATTTTCAATCCGAATTGAACCGACTCGACCCAACCTGAATTTCTAACATGATGTGCAAATTAAATAAATCAACCCGATCCAACCCGTAAGATTAACTAGGTTTATCTAAAATTTAGATTACCCATATTAGAAGCTACAGAATGAACGGCCATAGTATTTTTTTTAACTATTAGTTTACGGGTTTGGGTTGTGTCGGGTTGTGAGTGAGGCCAACTTGAACCCAACCCGATTTATGAGTCAACCCGAATTGGCCAACCCGATCCCGAACCCGATTTGATCAACCCAACCCATGTAAAAATCAGATTCAACCCGTCGGGTTCGAGTTCAATCCGATCCAAGTTGCAGCCCTAACCGCCACCGAGAAAGGAAAATAAAGTAGGGCACACATGCTAGAAATTTAGGATATGCAGGCTCACAGCGTCCAAAAGGAAAGTAGGGCACACATGCTAGAAATTTAGGATATGCAGGCTCACAGCGTCATTAGGCTCCCCTGGAGGGCTAACCACGAAAAGATTTCCACTTTCAATGGCGTGCACCCCTTCCAGATTCCCAAAGTTTTCGCCACGATGTTTGGGACATCTGGCGCGTCTGTACTACCAAGAATATCTTGATTTAACCAGGTACAACTATGATGGATTTTCCTCCCAAACATTTTACTGTCGACTTTTTTTTTTATTATTATGTTGATGGTAGGCATGAGCTTTGATTTTTTTATTAATTAAGGAACCATGTCCGAAATAGGAAACATACATAACTTTATTAGGCCATCTCCAAGCCTTGTGATATACATAGGAAATACATGGAGGTTTCAAATATTCTATAATTGGCTGCTTCTTATGGGTAATGTCATTCATGTGTCATCATATAACGAGAGTAAGATAGATACACAAGGCACTGTACCCAAAGGCAAGTACCCAAAAAAATCTGCATGAAATAGTTTTTATTTGGACAATAGTTTTATTTGGGGGGATTATATAAATCTGATCCCCAACCCTAAGAAAAAGTTTGGACCTGTGGCTTGTTCAATGCCATAAGAAACTATGAAGAATTGATGCGCACCATACAACATTAATAAACAAATCACACCAACCCCATCAGCAGGAGACAGCCCAAAGAAACTGAATGGATGGATTGGAATACTAGTATAAGCATTAAAAGAACTGTTTCTGAATAGTATGACCGTGCGGTAAGGAAAAATCCATCATGAACAGGTTTGCTACTTTGCATTTTAGGCATTAACCACAAGAATTTTGCATGAACTGCAAGTTTGATTTGAGAAACTCTGGTTCCCTGGAATTGTTTTATCTTTTTTTTTTTTGGAAACTCTCTTGTCATTATCATTTTAAGTCAATGTGGTTGAATTTGCATTCTAGAAGGAACTCGGGCGGGTTGGGTCGGGTTCGGGTCGGGTTTTTGTATCCAACCCGAACCCGAGCCCGCCATATTCAACCCGAACCCGAACCCGTTCAACCCGCGGGTTCGGGTCGGGTTTTTTTTTTTTTTTTTATCAGTCGGGTTCGGCCGGGTTTGGGTCGGGTTCGGGTCGGGTTCGGGTCGGGTCGGTCCACTTACAAAATAAAAAACAACAAAACAAACTCTATTAGATGACACTTGGTGGATGATTCAAAACAAGCAGTGGTTCAAATGACATTTACTGAGCACAGGGGGGTCGGGTTCGGGTTAGTCAAGATTGGGTTCGGGTTGGTTCGGGTTCGGGTCGGGTCGGAAAAAAAGCTTAGTTGGTCGCCCACATTAATATTGATAGTTAATGCATGAAAATTGGTTATGTCATTTGAGATATAGTAGACCTGGGTGGTAAGGCACCTATCATATAATATATGCATACTTTTATCGATCCTACTTTTTATCTTCATTTCTGGTGTGTGTGCTGAAGCTTTTTACATCTCATATCCATCTAATATTACTTGGAAGAACTTAATATTCATGTCATTTTGAATAATCCATATGAATACATTTAAGATTTACATTGTATAATATATCAACTGCTAGCAAAAAATATTCTTCAATCTTTCAAATAAACTTTCATTAAGATTTTGAAAAGTAATATTAAAAGTTCAGAAACATTGGTAATATTAATTGTAGTACTGTATTATACCTTTTGTGAAATTTGTGTGGTCGGTCTTGATTTTTTTACTTACTGTTACACTACCATGCTGAATGCCTTTCGCTTTTGAGTTTGTGAACTATCACTATACAAGGCCGTTGTGCCATGGGGTTCATCTTATGTAGAAGTGCTGAATTATTCATGTCTACTCCTTTTGATCCTTTTGTTGTTTCACTAAAATTTGATCCAATATACCATAGTTTCTTGAGCTTTATATCCCATCAGGAAATTTCATTTTTTCATTTATTATTGCAAATTAGGAGCTCTTGTTGCCAAATATTCAGTGTGCAAATTTCAATTTGCTCCTTATGAGTAGTATGCAACCTCTATATTTTGGCATCCCAATGCATGCATTGCCATTATTTTGGTCATTTCACCAATCTTAAAATTGTTCTGTATTTTTATCAATAAAAAAAAACAAGTAGAGAACAATAGTGCATGATTATGATTATCAACCACAATTTTAGAGTTATTATTGGCCCATTATGTTGCATATAGTTTTTTTTTTTTTTGATATCGGAAGGACTTCTCGTGGTTGACCTTACAGCTCAGCTGGGAAATCTATCTCCTCCTGTTTAAAAATACAAAATATTTAAATTTTAAAAATTCCGTTGCTGGGACTTGAACCCGGGTATCTTAACTCTATATCTGCATATAGTTCTGATTCATAAACCATCATTTTGAAACCTTCAAGAGTACATGGTCATTGACATTGTTACCTAACTCATCATAAGGCAGTCTCAACATGATCCAATCCGAAATAGTTATCATTGATTGTAGTTTCTTAGAAAGTGATGACACAGGAGAAGGATCGACCATTTAGATATGATTGAATGGCTTCACCCTTCACACTTAACATGTGCTGCTAAAAGTTGTCAAGCTATTCTTCAAATTGTTCTAGAACTCATGCTGGACTTTTGTTTTCTAATGTCATGTTTTGGTACAACTGTTATGCTCAGGTGACTGGGAATAGTAAGTTAAGATCTGAACTTGGATGCCTGTTACCTTGAGATATACTGGAATTTTTTACTGATCTAGTTTTCTTGACACTAGACGCTAGCTATAAGCATTTCAGAATGAGAACAAGCTGTAAGTGCAGAATCTAAATTCCGGATATAGATCGTTGATGTTGGTTTGTGAAAGCTTATCTTGTGGACTATAATATGCATGTCTTAGGCCATGAAATTGGTTCTTTTTTATATTCCATAAGCTCATAACCTGTCAAAAGATTTTGCATGGGGGTGTAGGATATATATTTGGGTCAGGTCCCATTCAAAGTTGGGTTCATGTTGATCTAATGCTAGCAAGCCAGGAGCCCTCTTCATCTTAAACACCACCACTTTCCTCTACCAGTGCCAAACATTTACTCCCTGTTTGGGGTCCAACACACCTTGATTCGGATAAATTGATATTCTGGGATATATAGCTACTGATATATGGCTATCATAATAGGTTTTGTTTAGTTGTATTTTTCTTATTCAACCATCATTATTTTTGTCTTTAATATTTGTGTTGTGTAAAACACGGATAGATTATTCTTGCCCCTTTTAGAATAATTATCAAGTCATATTCTAACTTATCCAAGCATCTATTGGGTTTTATTTTTTTCTAACCAAAGGTGTGTTTTTGTTTTTGCCCATCTTATCTGATCCTTCTACATTTCAAAACGGGGTTCAAAAATAAAAGTTCATTCAGTTTCACTGTTATTATACATATCCTTATATAATGTAGCAGTCCTTCAAGGGTTAAATATCAGGCTAAAAGTGAATGTGGGTGTAATATAGCCCAATTCGAAATTTAAGACCATGATTAAAGGGTTTTTATGAATCATGATTACTAGCCGGAAATTAAAAAAATGAAATAAAATAAAAAGACTTGATGAATGCAAGTTGTGAACAATAGAAAACGCATCTTCATGATTGGGATAAAAAAACTATTTTTAAAAACTGATTTATATTCCTTTTCAAACATTATCTTAATAAACATGAAATGAGACATCAATCTTTCTCATAAAACATGACCCAATGTCTAGGTTTCCCAGGACAAAGTCTCTGTCGAGGGACCAAAAAAAAAAGGAAAAAAAAAAGACAGGTCCTTTTTGTTTGTGGAATGGGAAGTAGCAATCTATGATGTCGACTCTGATAATTACATATCAACCCCATATGATTAGCCAAAAATAAATAAATAAAATTTTATACAAGATTCAAAAAGGTCACCCAGGATGGTCCCTCCACAAATAAAATACAAAGAAAAAAACAGACACAATGGGTCAGTGCCACGTCCGAGCCGCGATGGTGTTCTTATCTGTTTTGAGGGTCCATCACCCACGTCAATCAAATGGCAATCTGACTAGGCTTGATTTTCTGTTTTTGTTTTGTTAAACGAGTGATGATGATTCATATTTCACATTTTTTTGTGTCAGATTCAGATTCAGTTTTTTTTTTCGGTCAGATTCAGATTTGGCTTTTATTTGATGGCAAGGTGTGAAATATGTTATGGAATCATCGGACAACGGCACCAACTTCTCAGAAAACGCGGATGGGTGGGAGACACAACGCGCGCGACAATCGAAATCCACATTAGCCCTTGAAAAGTCCTGACTCTCTATAATACCTGGAAAACTCAATTGCTTGGAGCTCGCCACCCCCTTGCCGTAATTCCTTCCTCCCCTACGGAGATATCCCAACTCGGTCGATACCCGGGTGGGAGAGGGAGCAATGAGGCCTGGATCAGGAGCCCCACCGGGGCAGATGCTGATTGCCGCGTCAAAAACGCGGTAGGAGTAGGTCGTGACGGGAGTTGGCCACACGGGAGTGGCGGAAAGCCTTCCAGCACAAACTGGCTTAGCGCAACTCGCGGTACATTCACAAGAAAGTGATAAATAAACACTGACTAAAAAAAAATCATATTATATACTATATGAAGTGACATTATATTAGCAATCACCCCCTGGACCAAGAATAGTATTATTATTTTTTCTTATTATATTTATATTTTTTTTGAGTGGTGATACACATGTCCTAAAATATAAGCCTCATTCACAAGCTCCATGAGTTGTCAAATATCTTATTGATTTGATTTTTCACTTTTCAAAAAGGATAACAAAGCAAAAATTGAAAATACCCTCCCATAAAAACTACTCGAAAAGGCACGCACGAATCAAAAAATTCTGGTTTGACGTTCACGAATTAAACATCACCGTCTCTTTCGACGAGCTAAAACGAACTTTCAAATTCCTCCTTCACCCAAAATATTCACATTTGATAAAAAAAAAGGGCGAAAAAACCCTAAATCATTTCATCGAGATCCTGTGATTCGAATCATTTCTTCGTTCCGAACAGATTGGAACACCAGATCAAACAAAATGACGACGAGCAGTAAGATCCCTCGTTTCTTTTCTTTTAAATTTTTTGCTTATTTAGTTTTTGATTGGATGGATTGGTTTTTTTCGATCTAGGTATTCGAAAATAATCATAGATTGCAATATGCAAAGAAATTTTGGATGAAATGTATGTAAAAGTTAAAATGTAAAACTTTTTACCTTTCAAAATGAATCTTTGAATTAGGTTTTGGAGGTTTTCACAAAGAATGCAACAAATTATTGATAGTACTCTTGGAAATGTTACATTAGTAAATTATTTACCACATAATTGTGAACGATACTATGAATGTTACATTGTGTGCATCATTATATGTAACATATTGAAATGGAACTTTCAATGAGGTTTGTTTCGAGGCTTTATGCTGAAGATCAAATGTAGCTATCCATTTGTCAAATGAACAAATGCAACATTCGTCGTTTACTCTGTTTACATTTCATATCGGTAAAGCCACAATTGTTTTTTATTTTCAGTTACATTACAACATGAATCTTCAAAATGTTACATTTAATTTTTTTTTACCGCTTCATAAAAATGTAACCAAACGATGATTAGATTTTTGTGAACAAATGTGCATTGACTAAGTGTTCTGTTTGTAAATGCTAAGATTTTGTTACATTTTTTTTAATGAAACATTAACAATATGTTTATAATGATGTATAAATGTTATACTAAGATCTAACGTAACATTCTTATGACTAAAAAAGAACTCACAATCATTGTGACATTCAGTGTGTGTCTTGGCAATTAATGTGAAATGATTATGTAACATTGCTTAAATTTTAAAGTAGCAGTAACATATAAATGTAACAATCTTATGATAATCATGTTCATTTACTTGGTAATTTGATTTCATTAAAAAATAAGGGAACTTACTAATTTATATTTTTGTTTCAACTACAGCATGTTATGACTCAATATGTCATTCAAGCAGAGATATCGTCGGTAATGACTCCAGAAATGTTTCTACCAGAGCCCAACTCATACAGAAGTTCATCAACGACAACAAAAGGACGTACACAGAAGAGGATCACATACTATTTTCATTGAATATTGATGATTGAACTTTTAAAGTTTTAGTCGTGTGTGTGTAAATCAAACAATTAGCAATTTTGGATACAAACAACTAATACAAATGTTTTGGAATCCATGAAATGAAAATATTGAAATCTTTTGTCTACTGTCATTTTGAGATTTGCTATTAATATGTTTGAGTTTTTTTCGTGTGTTGTAATAACGTTTATGTAAATGTAACAGTTAATTAATATTACAATGCATGTTACTGTGTTTAGATAAATGTAACAAGTCAAAAATGTTACAATCTGATTATTGTAAATGTAACTACAATGATAAAAATGAAACAGATATCTCTAATGCAATCCGTTAAGAACTTGAATGTAACATAGGTAAACACAGTTACTATGATTAAAAATGTTACATTTTAAAATGTAACAAAAACCCCTGTGTGATCCGTTATTACAACATTAATTATAGAAATTAAAACTGAAGACTATAAAACAAAAATCAATTTAGCCAGGTCTAATAACTTATGCAACAATTTGCACATTGCTTTCAATATTCTTTGCGTGCTTAGTCTTCGATTTGTAAACCTTCGCTGTTTTTTACGGTGGTCGCTCTTTACTTTGGACCTTTTTGGGGATTGTACACTTCTGTCCGGCAATGATGTTTCACTGACAGAACTGCAGTTAACATTCCCAGATGTAAAATTCATAAGGGCATCGTTCCAAGAATCCATGTATTGTGTGCAAAACACAAATTTCTCATCATATACAACTGCAACCTCAACAATTAATCCTAGCTCTACATCCAGACTTGATCGAGGACCTCCCATTAAAGACATGTACTTCATCGTTACATTTATATATAATTTCTATTTGCATTGTTGAAAGAAATGCAATACAAGAGTGAATGTTACATTTCATAGTGTTACATTTATGTAGCAGAATTTCATACAAAGGCATGTACTTCACTGTTACATTTATATATAATTTCTATTTGCATTGTTGAAAGAAATGCAATATAAGAGTGAATGTTACATTTCATATTATTACAATTATGAATGTGAAATTAAAACTAAACAAAATAAAAAAGTGGGAAATAACAATCAATACATAAAAAAAAATTCATTATCCAAATTGAAACATGTTACATAGATTGCATATGTGATCATCAAAAATTTAATTTTAATTTCGGATGTGACTTTCATTCCAATAAGATCAAAATATTATAAAAAATAATTGGCATACCTGATCTGTAAGACATAGATTAAAGATCCAACTTGATAACGAGCATATCAGTGTTTTCAAACTTCTCGAATTAAAATCCTGGGACTGCTACAATATGCTCATCATATATGATTCGGTTTCAATTGCTGAAGATCAGCAATCGGCAATTGTAATTCTCTACGATCTGCTGTTAAAAATCGCATTCATTGTTGAATTGTGCAACTGCTACAATATATTCATCATATATGAATCGGTTTCGATTTCTGGAGATCAAAAAATGATTGTCAATTGTAATCCAAACAAGGTCGGCAATTGTAATTCTCCACGATCTGCTATTGTTAATCGCATTCATTGTTGACGCCCCATTCGGGAAGAAATCATAACCGTCAGGGTTTTTCAAAATAACATTGAGGGTATAATAGACAATGTATACTTGCCACATCATGGGGTCTGATTTAAGGCCTGTGAAGTTGGGGTCTAAGAAACATTATTGATTTTTTTTTTGTCATTTTGATATTACAGTCTGCTAACACTAGTAGCAAGATTGATTTTCCCCACGTGTGCATGCCATTCTTCTCAGCGTTTGAGGTCTTGAAAATAATATTTCTCCACCGTGATGTCTTGATCTCCTGATTTTCGAAACGTGATGGTCTCCACCACTGATCCAAAATGACCCCTATATCAAAGCCATAGCATGTTGTGGTTTAATACTTTACGACTATGATGTTTAATGAACCTTATATTTACTATTAAAATCTCACTAGAATAAGGTGGAACAATCACGAGTGTCCATTTTATACACCTCAGGCAGAAAAATAATAATGTCTCTCACCATTTTTTTTAATATGAAAAGCCCAAATTACATTAAAAAAAAAGAAAATAAAAAGATATTTAAGGCCGTGGCCCCTAGTAGAAGAATAGTCTACCGGACGGGACACCTCCCCACCCCTCTTCCAATTATCCCTGAGTGACTAAACGCCTCCTTACCATTTCCAACGATGCGCCCCCGCGCAAAATCTACCCCAATCATGAATAAAACGCAGAGCCGACTCCCATATATTCTTAACGTACGGGATATAATATTTGAAAGATACGTTGTTTCATTCCATCCAAATAGACCACGCAATGGCTGTGACAAAACTCTATGAGGTTTTGACTTGAATGCTCCGGTCGTCTGACCTCTCACAACCCCTCAATGGACGAAAAGCCCGATTGCATCCCGGACGCCGGTCCCTCAACTTTTTTTTTTGGCCCTGTGAACATGGCATATTCATACTATATTGATAGAGAAGTTTTGATCTCTCAACAAGTTGATATTTACTAAAATATCTATTATTAAATTAGTCATTGATAATTTGATTCGTAAAGATAGTAGAAAGGATGAATAAAAAAAGTCAGGCTTTGGAATATTTCCCGAACAAGTATATTATGATACTAGCCTCACATGTGGTCTTATTTGTGACAGTTTTGATGTTGAAGATTAATTTTGACAAGCGAGCATGACTTGATTTGGATTAATCAAGGTCTAGGAGTTAATTTCAAGGTATTGGAATTTTATTTTATAGTTGTATGGGCTACACGTGCTTTATGTATTTGACTATGTTATATTTGGACAAATGACAATGTTGTGCATCTCAATAGAATCCAGTAATTTGCGAGAATTTTCTAACAAGGTGGCAACCTAATATTTTTAACACTTTGACATTATGACAATTTTTCATGATTTTTATTTTTAACACGTAACATTGTAACAATTTTCCCTATTTTTGTCAGTATCCTCTATTTTCTGGAGGGAGGATCCTGTCTATATAATTTTATCCATATTTTTGGACTACTTTGACATCACTATGTAAACACCAAATACAATTAGTTCACAATAATAAAATTGAGCTTATTTTTAAGTTTTACATCCATCACTGAATGTCTGAATATATTTGGTGAGCCTTCCACGTCAAGAACCCCAAATCTGACTAGACCAAACCATTTTTTTAATTCCGGTTTGACAATTCTCTGTCAAGTGGTCCTTCATAAGTCTCATATAAAACATACCAAATAATTCACAGCTAACAGTGGCTTTATGTGTGACTATTTTTGCTAATTAATATTCCTTCAAAGTTATGGATTTTCCCTCATCACATGCTTGCCATCTTAAAATCACTTTGGATTCCTTTTTTTTTTGGTGATTGGAATAAATGGTTGAGGAGAACCGACTCCGATTTGCAGGTATATCTAATCCATTTTGGATGGGGAAAATAGAGGTCCACATGACACCACTATTATCCTTTTATAAAGTAGGTCCAATAGTACTTCATGTCAGATGAACAAAAAAAAAATTACAATAAAATTTTCTTCATTGGAATGTGGATAAGGTGAAAATTTCACTTGCTCCACAACCACCTCTGGAGTCTGGAATAGTCTCCAGATAAATTTAGGATTGGAAAATGTGTTCTCTTTTAAATTCTTCAATCGACATGTTTTATTAATTTTTTGTGATGTGGATGCATAAATGAAAATATATACTGGCAATAATTGAATTAGTACTTTTTGTATTTTTCTTGAGAGCTTAAAAATGACAGCTTATAATGGAATTAAAAGTTTTTTGAATGTATAATGAAAATATATGCTGGAAATAATTGAGTTAGTACCTTTTGGATTTTTCTTGAGAGTTAAAAAAATGACAGCTTATAATGGAATTAAAGCCCTGAAAAACTTGTTCAACTTATTACAATTGGAAAATGATATGTGCCCTCAAGCAGCCTTCTTCAATCTTTTTTTAAATATACATTTTCCGTTGAAGTAATAGCACAATGCATACAACAAAACAGATAGACTGAAAGTGTATCAACGCTCATGCTCATCACAGTAATCACCCAAACAAAACAAAAGAAGAAGAAAAGAAGAACAAGAAGATTTAACAAACAATGCTCAAAAACTGCAAATGAAAATTTTTTTTATTGAAAATCAAAGCTTCCCATTTAGAAGGAATCAGCCAACAATATGAAAAATTCAACCACACTCTCATGTCAAATCCCAAAATTCCCAATTCCCATTAAAAGAAGAAGAAGAAAGAACCACAGCCCTCAAGCCTCATCAAGGAAAAAAAATAGAATTTGAGGGCTTACACAACAAAATCAAATGAGGATTATGTACGTGAATCCCAAACAATAACTAAAAAGTAATGATCCAAAACTAAATTATTCCCAAAATTTGAATGTCATCACTGGGCAAACACAAGGTTGTCTTCATCAGCTCCGAATAAGCTATCCATTTTGGCAGAGTAACTGAACCTGACTTCCCTATTTGAAGCTAGATTCAACAGCTCTTGCTCCTCCAGACCTTTAGCTGGTCCGAGACTGGATCGCTCCGTTCCATGCTTCGCCAATGCGTCCTTGAATTTCTTGATCTGTGTACCACACACACAATTAGATCACCCTCAATTTTGTTAACTAGTAACTTGAATAGCGTAAGATCACCAATGTTGATCTCATCAATTCTTATCAATTTTCAACAAAAGACTGATACATGTTGGATGAGACGTGTGGGGATTGATAATAACTAATGGGATCCAGGCTCTATGAGCAATCACTTACAGTTGCATTGGTACAGCTGAAGCTACAAACGCGACCTTGCGCACCTCTATAGAATCGAAAGAATGGCAACACATGGATGTTTAGGCTTTGACACATTGCCTTATGTTCTTCGTAATTGACTTTGAGGAACAACGCGTTCGGATTCGATTCTGCAAACTGACAGACCTGCATTCACCAAGGAATCATTAGAATTCCCCATGTAAAAATACAATTTCAATGTACACAGAAAGATTGATGAAAACTTTGATTACCTTGGGATGCAGGGCTTTGCAACCTCCACAACCAGGGGAGTAGAAATCGACAATGACAAGCCGATCTCCGGCGTTCGAAAGCGAATCTACGAGTTCTTGAGCCGAATTGATTTCAACCATGTTTGGTTTGGAGATTTTCTCCCACCAACGCATGGATCTGGCTATGCAGATCGATGACTTCACCTGACAAATTGAAACTTTTTATTAGGCATTGAATTGAACAAAGCATGACAAACATGTACAAACTTATAACAAATTAACAATAATAGATCTTATGAAAATATAAACATAAGATTTACAAAAACTGTTTATAAGGTCACGGGTTTGTAATGAAAAACAGAACAATAAAGCTGCAAAACCTGAATTAAATGGAATCAAAACAAAAAAAAGGCAACCCAAGAGAGATAGAGAGAGAATCTCACATGAACAGAGGAGGCTCTCGGATTCCACCCATTCGAGCTGCTCTGCTGCTCTTCAAGGACCAACTTTGCCCCTTTCAGTCCCGTCTCCGAGAGATCAACCGTCCCTTCCAACGATCTCTCGGTCCGAAAAGAAACAGAGGAAGAGGAGGACCCAGACACCCTCGTAGTCGTCGTCTTCCTCTCCTTCGACTCGACCTCCGTCGAACCCAAAACACAGAACCTACTCTTCAACAAACCCGCCATGGCTTAAAACAACCAACACCCACCTCGCAAAATCTCACCTTTCTCACAAAAATCCCACCTTTCACAAAAATCTCGAACACCCAACAAAAACCCAATTGGATTTTCACACAAAAACTCGATTTTGGTCTGAAAAAAAAAGCTTCAAAACCACAAAAGAAACAGAGACCCAGTCAAGACAAACACAGAAGAGGAGAGAAGAAGATGAAATGGAATCGAAAGGGGCGTAAAAATAGAGGGAGGGAGAGTGGGTCCACTGAATGAAAACAACGAATCCAATGCGAGAGAGAGAGAGAGATTTATGAGGCGTTTGTGGATAAAATGAAAAGAAGATAAAGACGTAGTAGTCGGGTTTTTTTTTTGTACCTTGTCATACATGAATACGAGACAAATGTGATCTCCCATTTTTTCTAGATGAGTCCATCAAATGCTTTATCCGGATGACTGCCCTTGATAGCTATACTGGGATAGATAACAATCCATGCTGAATAGGTAAATGTTATTCTCATTGGGAAACCGTACCCCCATGTGTCAAGTATTAGTGGAGTGGTTTTAACCTGATAAGCAATTCTCATTTTCGTTTTGGGTTTGCAAGGTTTATTCTGGTCCGGTTTCCACTCTCCCCTTCTCAAGGGTATTGCCGTATTGGATTGGATTAGATTGGATTAAAAAGTTTATACTATCCACCTTGGAATGTGTAGGATTTGACTTGGGATGTCGTCAGCCCTAATTTTTTCTTTTTTTGTATTTGGTTGATTATATATATACATATATGTAGTTGGATTGTTGGTTCAATTATACTACCAATTATAAAGTATGGTAATAGTGCAACAAATAACTTCTCTACGCGCTTTGAGTGGATGCTGTCCATGGATTAAGTCAGATAACTGTTGTTGTCGGATAGACATTTATTCTACAAAGTATACATGTCCCAGTTAGTCTGTTACATTTTTAACGTATAGGGTATGCCGGCATTTTCTAATATTACTGATGGATCCATGTAGGGTATGTCAAAATATCCATGTTGATATTCAGGTTGGTTATGTTATTTTGTGTTTAATTATAAATATAAACCAAGATTTTATGATGTATGGATAGATTATTTCAGTCCTATTGCATTGATATTAGTACAATAGAGCTCATGTTAGTTTGTCCAAACATAGTCATAGAGTTTTAGAAAAATGTTATATCTAATATTATTTTTAGTCTAATTTTACGTTTTACCCATTTGTTTGAAGCCCCATATATATATGTATTTATATGAAAATTATATTTTTTTTAACTGTACCTCCAACAAAAATGCTTGTGTTTATTTACCGTAACCATATAGAAGTTAAAATTAAGCCTAAAAAAAAGGTTGAATCAAAACCCAAGATTTTATAAACACAATTTTTATGTTCTTAATATGTCTTGTCCTAAATGGTTACTGTAAATAATTCTATAGTTATAACACGCACCTAATCTTTATACGTATGATGAAATTGGATCCATGTAAATAATAATTCATTACACCAAACAAACATCTGATTTAATATTCATTTTCTCAAATAAAATTGATCCATGTAGTAAGATTTTAAATTACTTAAAACCAAACGCAACCTTTTAAAAAAAACTTCAAGATCAAGGTATCCAGATTCTAATTTTGTATCCTTTTCAAGGTAATCCAACATAACATTCAGTCAACAACTGCCATATCTATCATAGTGTGGTAACCCACCTCCAATCAATTCAAATCTTTGCACCAGCTATGACTAGAGATATTTCGCCCAAAGTTTTGATTGGCTCTCATGTGACCAAGAACAGATTAAACTCAAATGAACCTATTAATATCTTTGCATTTTTAACCAACTCTTATATATATTTACATACATTCACCAGTTTCACTTGTACATCACCCAGAGAGAGAGAAAAAAATAATTTCAATACATAGACAACAACTATCGGCCGGTACAGTTTGGAAGACAGAGACAGAGTGTATGATGTTGGATAAGTTTTTTTATTTTTATTATTTTGGCAGTAATTCAGCCTATGGTATTGGGACTAGTAAGCATATATAAAGGGCAGCCCATTGGTTTTAGTAGTCATGAATTCTTTCTTTATTTAATCTGTTGAAGAGATAGCCCATGGTTTCTATTTTGTGGTGATGTATTGTAGTATCAGTAGTGTCCACAATCCAATGATATCCTGCATGAAACAAGACAATAATAAGATAGCGCATCCATGGTTGAATGGTACTCAGAAGTATGATCACATTATCTAGTAGTCCTTTATCTGAACAATAGATTTTATGAATGACATCAAGTGGGTAACGTGGTCCAATCAGCACAGGCTCCCATCAGTTCTATTCAGATTTTAATGAAAGACTAGTATAAGTTAACTTACATGTTTAACATGTGAAGTTTATGATAATTTTAATCATACGTATATTCATTATTAGAAAGTGATAAGTTGTGATAAGATCCAATGATGACTAGATTTGTTGATAAGGCAACATTAATAAATAGAAACTTAATGAGAAAGTTACGCATACCAAGCTTTAAAATTTTATTATTATTCAATTTTGTAATTGAGATTAGAGAATAAAGAATTCCGAGCTCTCAAACTCTTCATCGAAGAAGGGGAAAAATATCTTAATGGATTGTAGAGCTCCCCTACACAAGATTCCCCTTAACAGAGGTGGTCCATTGGCTTGTAAAATTATAATATATATATATATATATATATATATATATATATATATATATATATATATATATATATATATACACGAGGGCGATTAGGTGCGGCGAACGGCAGGTGCGGCGTCGACGTGGGCCGTTCGATCGCAGGTCCATCGAATCCAACGGTCGACGTGAATCGCACCCGACCGTCCGATGCGATGGACCCGTGATCGACGGCCCACGATCGACGCCGCACCTGCCGTTCGCCGCATGTAATCGGCCCTCTATATATATATATATATATATATATATATATATATGAGTCGCGATTACGTGCGGTTTACGGTCGGTGCGGTGCGCGATCACGGGCCGTCGATCACGGGTCCATCGCATCGGACGGTCGGGTGCGATTCACGTCGACCGTTGGATGCGATGGACCTGCGATCAGACGGCCCACGTCGCGCACCGCACCGACCGCAAACCGCACCTAATCGGTTCAATATATATATATATATATATTTCAGGACTAAACTTTTATAAAATGAGGTTACTCGTGGGAGAGAAAATGTTACATTTAGAAATTAAAATAGTAATTCTAGGGTTAAAGTATTACTTACATTAATGATAGAAATCTTAGATATTTTGGTCTTTTAATTAATCAATAATCACTCAATAGGTGTGATTACCTAAAAAAATAAATTGCGGGCCATATTGAGGTTGAACAAAATAAGTTATGACCAATCATTACTAAAATATAACTCCATAATTTTTTAGGGTTTTAATTAATTTTTTAAAAAAAAACATCTTTTTCTTGTGCCATCCTCGGCTTTTTCTTTGGAGTCCAAATTGTCTATGTGACCATCATGAAGCATTTATGTATAGTTTAATGAGTCTACTACATAAGAAACCCAAAAACAACTTCATGCATGCAAATGTGATTAACTTTGATATCATTTTTTTTTTAAAAAAGAAACGAGTGCATACACTGTTAGAAAAAATTCAATACAAGTATAACGGACTATGCTTACAAAATAATATAGGAACATAAAGCAGAAGAACAACTTTACTGGATTGACGATTATGTTCTTTTTGATGAAGGCCGAGGCTAGAGTTGGACTCTATGTCCTTAAGACAATTATCGCCCCGCACTGGTGCTTACGGTACCGGCGACTGTCTCCCAGAATACAACGGCGACCTCCGTACGGTAGCAGCACTTCACACCGTATGGACAGCGAACCAACTCTTGTTTTCTCACTCTCTCTTTGTACTGACTGTATGTATGTATGCACTCAGAATGATCTGGACTCGAATGCAGTGAATGAATTGGATCCTAAAAAATGCAGAGATAGGGTGGTATTTGAATAGGAAAGAATTTGGTTGAAGAGACTCTTGGATGAGTCTCTTCCTCTGTTCAGTTTGAAGAGACTCTTGGATGAGCACCCATTAATTCAAATAATCAACGGTACGATCGTAACCGTCGATCCGACGGCCCACATCGCATCTGCGGATCCATTCGATCGACGGTCCGGATTTCATTTGATCAGAATGATCTCCACCGTCCGATCAGACAAAAGGTCCAAAAAGAAAAGGCTCCAGCTCCTAGCGACGATACGTGCCAAGTGCGCCCTAAAACGCCCAATACGCCCTCGCGCGCGCGACGCGCGCCGCGCGTGGTGATGCTACGCACCACCCCGCTTGAAAAGGTCCACCATAGGGTGTCCACCAAAAGCAATACACTAGAATACAATGAGCCCACCTTATAAATCCTCAATACTTTTTCTTTTTAACCGATATGGGACTATAGCTTTTTCTTTTTTCCATCCCCAATTACCAACCACTTTCATCATGTTTTAAGAAGAACTTTGGATTCAATTTTCTCATTCACCCAAGATGGGTTTTGAGAATATAAATATACTACGTTCATCTACTCAACGAGAGGAACGTAATCCAATGAGTTTCTACTAAACATAATTAGTAGAACCCAAACTCATTTTAACCAAACATGGTTAAAATCCAAGGTTTTTCCAACCTACACGTTATAATCCTCTTTCCTATCTACGTGACGTCCTCTAGTTGATCAATAAGTCTCATTTCACATGTGTTTCTTTGTTTTATGAGGAGATTATAAATTTATAAAAGATAGAACCAAAAAATTTGAGCTTCTACAGTTCCCTAAAAAAATCCACACATCTTTCCATGTATAGTATATATGTAGAGAGGAGACTTATTTGTATGAACATCGATCTTTGTAATGCATGCATAGCTAGCTATGCAACGTAGGCATTACTCTCTCTCTCTCTCTCTCTCTCTGCATAAATAAAAGATAATGAAGTGGTTGGGAAATTAAAAACACGCATGCCATGTGAGCTTGATGAGCATGTTCGGGTGGTTGGATTTTTTTTCTTTTCTTTCTTTCTTTTGGGGAATTAAAGCGGCTGAGTTTCTTGATTAAATTCCAAGAGCTGGACTTCAGTGGCATGACTTTCAAACAGATAAAAGACAAAAGAGCTTTGGTTTTTTTTTAAAAAAATATTTACTATTTGATTTTATTACTAAAAATTGAATTATAAACTCCGAATTAAAGAGAGAATAGATGAAAGAAGAAAAAGGAGTAAGAAAAACAAACGAGAAAAGATCCCCCAGTCCTAGTTAGAAGAGGTATTTAATCGAGAAAGAAGCAACAAACCATTACTCTGTAATATAAATGTGCCCGTGATACAAATGCGTCCATTTCTGAATTTACACACAATTCATTTTTATAACCAATTCTAGCCCCATATTTATCGATAGCATTATACACTCGTATTAACAAAATATATATACCTTATTAGAAAAAATTTTAATTTTTTATAATTGATTCATACAATTTATTCGTGTATATACTTCAATTTTTTTTATAAAACAACATATCTCATTTATAAATGATGTATGTTTATTTTTAAAAATGCAAAAGACATGACAGCTAAAATTAAGACTATAAAAAATGAGTCTACGTAACATTTTCCATTTTCCGAGACAAAAATACGTCTCTTCTATGGTTTTGAATGATTGATTTATGGTGATTATTTGAACCGCGTAACGTGGTGTGAACCATCAACAGAGTGAGATGAGTAACCTTTTATATGTAACGATTTTCTTTAATTGTTGAGTTTTATGATTGTTATGACAATTTGGTTTTAATTGTATTTCACTTCAAAATTATTCTTCTTAGCCTTGTAATCTTATGAAAACTTCAATTTTAAAAGTATTTGTTGAACTAACTAATGCTGGGATATAATCCAAATTCAATCCTGAAGAAAAATATCAATTTATAGTGGACTTCCACCATTAAAATAACAACAGTTGAACATTGCATATTAGGAGGCATTTAGGAACACGGTTCGATTACCAGAAATCACACTTTGTTTGTTATTGAAATTTGATTATCAGAGCGCATATATTTTTTATATTTAAAAAACAGCTATGGAAAATTGATTCCCCAAAAACAGCTCTTTGAAAAGTTATTTTTAAGTGACATTAAAAAGCCAAGCCAAGTTCACTTCACTAATTATCAATGTTTGAAAACACGTTTACAGTTTTTTTTTTATTTCTGCAAAAACAAAATCACTTAACCGTGTTTTCAAACTCTTTTTGACTCATTTTTCGATTAATCATTCAAAGCTAGGAGCTTTTGGAAACATTGTTATAGTTTTTGACTTCTTGCAAAAACAAAATCATTCAATCTGTGTTTTCAAATTAGATTTGTTTTGTTGGTGATGGAAACTTTGAGATATATTTATGGGGAAAAAAATTAAATGTCAAAGCACTGTGTCTTGCAAATGGGTGGTACAAGTTCCATCCACTCAACTTCACTTGCTTCATTTTTATAGAGATTGCTCTGGAGTAACCTGCATACCAAAACTTTTCTTGATTCAAGGGGAGTCCATATGGAAATGCAATGTCCACTATATAGGCAGCACCCGGAAACAACCATTCACTTGTTTAGTGAAATTGAGTATACATAGAATTGTTGGAGATTAATACCAACATATGTTCACCCCCCTCAAATGGTATGGAGTTTCACCCATGGAAAATGTCTTCAATAAGGATATATCATATATGGAATGCTAGGCCAAATGTTATACCCAAGTTGGTTGTTTTTTCTTGTCTTTGCTGGCAAGTATGGAAATCAAGGAATCTTTTCATTTTTAGGGGAGTTCAGGTGCCTCCCTTGATTACCACCAATAAGGCCTTGGCAACGGCAAAAGAATGTCCTTCGAATTTAATGAAAAAAAGGACTATAGGCTCAGACTCTTCTGTGTGGAGCTTACAGGACAAACTGCAGATACCCCAAAATAACACTTCAATGAGGTGTTTTGAAGAGGGGTGAATTTTCATTATCTCTGATGGTACTGTTGATTTAAGTTCTCAAGCGGCAGGAGCTGCGTATGTTATTGTTAGGGAGAATCCTTGGCAGATTCTAGTTGCTGGTTGTTCGAGTAGAATGTGGTCCTCTCCAATTCGAATGGAGGTTGAGGGCATCTGTATATGGGGCTTACTCATGCTCGTAGCTTGGGTCTACAGGAAATTCATATTTGCAGTGATGCGGAGGCCATTTTATTAGTTCTTTAGGGTGAAAGAATTACACCTCCACAATTACATGACACTCTTTCCCGGATTAGTTCTTTAAATCTGGGAAGAGAACCTGTATATTTTCACAAGGTCTCCAAAGATGTTGTGGCAACACCGGAAAATGTTGCGAGACAGGCTGTGCGATCTCAGCTTTGCTTGAACACTAATGGCATGAAAAATGATCAGATGCGTAGGTGGATTATTCCCTATATACACTCTATGCATAGATGTATACAGGAGGTTAACCATACTTACAATTTTGATGATGTACATTGTATAAATGATGTTAATTATTTTTTTGTGAGTAGCAATGTATAAGCCTTTAAGGCCTTTACACCAAAAAAAAAAAAAAAAACTTCACTCGCTTCATTTGGCAACAATACCAAACCTTAATTTTTCCAATTGTGGCAGATTTTGTTGGGGTTGGAAGTTGGTTCAGGCAAAGAGAGTGTTAGTTAATGTGGGATCTTGAATATCATGGGTTAGGAACAATGTGAGCAGTTATGACTCAAAAGAGAGATCAATAATTCAAACAAAACACAGTACTTTAGTTAGTACTGCTAAAAAGCCATGCAACCTAAACATGCACTTTGATTGCTTACAAGTGATCCGTCTTCATATAAATGCAGATGTTCTGTTCCTCATCTCTTCCAAGCAAGATCACCTTCACAATATGTTCTGTTCCTCATCTCTTCCAAGAAAGATCACCTTCACAACACACTAGTACTTCAAACACAATTTGTTGAAACAATGAAAGGAGAAGGGGCACTAGAGATTGGGGAGCCATCAAGGGCATTGATAGGAGGAGCACCTTATGTCAACAAAGACATATCAATATTCGATTTCATTCTAAGGGTGGTCGCGATCATCGGTACATTAGCGAGCGCGATCGCGATGGGCACATCCCATGAAACTCTCCCTTTCTTCACCCAGTTCATCCATTTCAAGGCCAAGTACAGTGACCTCCCGAGTTTCACGTAAGATGTCAATTTTAGTTCAATAGGTTACTTAATTTCAATGCTTGTTGCATCAAGGCCACGGATACTTAACAAAATGTGTCTCTAACAGGTTCTTTGTGGTCGCGAATTCAATCGTGTTCGCGTACCTCGTATTCACTCTCCCATTATCCATTCTTCATGTCATCCGAAGCACGGCGAGAAACACTAGGCTTTTCTTGGTCTTATTCGACACGGTGAGTCGATTTTGATAATTATATCTTGCATAATTTGCACGAATAAGATCGTAAAATCTTTGCAATATTGTTAAGGTTATGCTTGCGCTACTCACTTCGGGGGCTTCAGCAGCAACATCAATAGTATATCTCGTGCACACGGGTGATGCTACAGCGAACTGGTTCTCAATCTGTCGACAGTTCCACTCGTTCTGCGAACTCTTTTGGCGCCATAGTCGCGTTTATTATAATCATCTTCTTATCGGCCTCTGCTCTTTCGAGGCGTTGGTGAATGTTTGGGAGCAGAAAGATCTGCTTCTGAAGTGTGTGTGATTGTGTGGTTTGTGAAGGCTATAATGTGTGCATATTGATTGATTTTATTTGCTTGTTGAGATTTATCAAATTGATGAACTTCTTAAAGGAGTGAAGTTATGTTTGTGTCTATGGAAAATCTATTTATAGCCAATCTGGCTGAGTGATGAATGAATATATGTAACTTTATGAAAGCATGTTCATTGAAATGAAATTGAGACTGTGATTGCTATAACAATGAAGTCTTTGTGTCATTCTTGTTTACAATATAGCAGCAGTACTGCTACTATATTATAAGAGATCCATGATTACATTGGATCAAGCTTCCAATTTCCAAAACATTCTGCAAAATGACCTACAAAATGATAAGAGATCAATCTACAGTTTCAATATTTCTTACAAACAATGTGAGGAACTTTCTTTTTTCAAATGACATACTCTATGACACTCCTGAAAACATTATATCATCTAACACAATACATGAAATCTCTAATAAATTCTTCACTCTCTAATAAAGATATACAAAAAAATCTATTCAATTTATCCAAACATATATTTTACTTTTTAGAAAATATTGCAATTCATTAAATAAATATATATTTCAAAAAAAAAAGTTTGAATGACAAGAGTGACTGTAAAAGTAACTAAAATGTAATATTTTTTTCTCTCATTTTAGTTTTGACCATCTTGGCAGGCCACTGAGCCAGTGCCCGGCCCGGAACACTTCATGTTCTACTTAAAAATGGTGTTCGAGCGGGCCGGGTCCCTCCACCACCCTCCATAGCCCCAAGTCCAGCACCCGCTTAGGCCCAAAATATCATTTGAATACCGACGGAGTATAAAATGATATGTCTAGGCAGTTTAGCTCCTTGTGCAGTCCCAATTGTAGTCTATCATTAGTTTTATTTTAAATAATTCACTTTTCTATTGAAATACGTGTAATTATATAAAGGATTTTTAGTTTTAAGTCCCCGTAAATTATAGCATTTAGCGATTGATCCCTCACTTCTTCATATTTAGGTTTTAGTCCTTACATTTCAATGATAATTTAGGAATAGGTCCCTCTCAGGGACTAAAAAGAAAACTAAATAATTTAGGAATAGATCACTCCCAGGAACTTAAAAAGAACATATTATTGAAATGTATGGACTAAAAGCTAAATATGAAGAAGTGAGGGATCCATAGTTAAATCCTATAGTTTATGGAGACTTAAAACTAAAAATCCCTTATATAAAATGAAGTATATACTGAGATACATGAGTGTATTTTGTTCGTGTTGAAAAAATGATAATTTTTTTTTGTGCAAGAACTTTATACACTATAATAATGCAATATAAATAACGTTATCATAGTGTTTGAGGTTGCAAAACGAACTGCAAAACAAACTTAGTGTATCAGTACTCTAATATTTATTCTATCATGAAAAAATGTAAAATATATATATGGAAGACCAAATTTACACAAAGAATTAGGAACAAAGTTATACGCGAATAGTGAAGGAAGATGGGAATAGTCTACGAGATGAGCTTGCCCATGTAGTCTCGTTGATCCATATGAAACGGTGGATCAGTGGGCCCTCGACAGGGTAGAGGCTGTTCGGCCCAATGGGCCTAGAAGAAAAGATGGAGACGACTGCCCTGGGAAGCCCACGAAAGGCTGGTTGGGCATTAGCAATGGCCCGACCGGACCGAGAGGAATCAACCCTTCGTCCGACCTGAGTAGGGACGACCAGGTGACATAGGCTCTGTTATCCTGATGCGGCCCGATCAAGAAGCCAGGCCTGGCTAAAGAGGAATGCATATACGTCTACTTCATGAAGATAATGGCAATTGTAGAGAATATCCTCTGACTTCTCAATCTCATCCAATGCTACCAAAGCATATTTAACACATTATGATTCATAGGCTTGTGACTTTGAAACACATCTTGATGAGTATTAATAGTGATTTTTTTTTACTACCATAATTTCATTCTGATTTTAAAATAGAACTCTAAAAGAGATGAATATATAAACACAATTTATCATCTCTTTGTTAAGTGTTGTAGCACTTATAATGGTGTAGACATTTACATTACCAGTGGTCATAGCACAATAGTCAATGTTTATCTGTGTTAAGGGTAGGTCTTGATATCGAGTTTTAGCGCTGACTTAACCATTATGTATTTATGTGGGTTTGGGAGTACATAGGTGAAGATAGCCTATCTAGCTCGATTGTAAGGCCAATTATGGGGTCCCTCTGTTATTAAAAAAAAAACTCAAACCACATGTTTTCGTGTAGAGTCATATTCATCACATAAAGAAGTGAACATGTTCTTACAAAAAAATACAATATGGTCATTTTCAAAGATAAAAAGGCTTACAATGAGAACATTTGAGAAATGATCTTCGACTCGATAAATGATGGGAGCCTCCATTGTACCAGTAGGAGTTCAAGTGGACACCCTATGTAGAAATCACCATAAAAATTGTTTTTGGGATTGATAAACAGTGTATTTCAAGGTTTTGAATTTTTTTGATAGAATATAATGAAGAAAGCGTTGAAGGTAACTGATGTGAGGCCACTTTCTTCCTCACTTCCTTTCCAAGACACTTATTACAACCTATTCAGGAGAGGGAGAGGGCTGCTGGAGTACCATTTATATCATTATAATATTAACAACATTAAAAAATTAAATTTTTTTTCAAATAACCCGTATAACCGATCTCATGACTTTGTTTTTGAGTATGTATAATCTCCTAAAAACATGTATGTAAATCCAAATAATTATTTGAATTAAATTTTTATTGACAGATTAAAATTATTATGTGAATATTATGTCTGATTAACTCTGGTTGAAAACATAGTATATAAAAAAACTCCGACAATGTTTTAAAAATGCAAAAAAATATCTGTAAGTGATGATTTTACTTATTCGAATAGAGTTTTATAATCTATCTGGAGAGGTAAAATTATCATGTACACAATATTTTTTTGGATTTTTAACAAATTGTAGGAGGTTTTTAGTATATTATGTTTTTAGTCAAGGTTAGAAAAATAAAATATTAACATAATATTTCTCATCTGTCAATTTAATTCACGGGGTTATTTTGATATACATATGCATTTTCACGGGGTTATATGGATTTTAGGAAAATTCAGGGGGCTATATGGATTTTAGGCAGTTTAAATAGGTTAACTGGATTTTTTCCTAAAATTTTCTCAACTTAAAATAGATAATTTTTTTGTATATGTCCGAGGAGGCCAGAGAAATAATTATATTTTCCATAAAAAATGTTCTTAACCAGTTTTTTAAAAATAAATATTTATAATTTTAAGGGAAAATGACAAAAAAAATCTTTTAAAAGTTAGAAATACTCAGATCAGCCACTTTTTAAAATTATACATAAAAAAGTCTTATTTAACATTTTTGGAAACACAAAAGACCAATTTATCCTTATGTAATTAGATCATTAATATATTTCATACCTCCTTAACTTTGTTAAAATATTTCACTCTTAATTTTGTTAATGTATTTCACACATTTTCATATAGATCAACTTTTTTATTCTAAATTTTTTGTGGTTAGGTGGATTTTGTGAAATATGTATCAATATAATTTGAGTTTTTTTTATCATGAACTCCAATAAATGTTGATATTTCTTTAAAAAATAGATTTATATTAATGATCATAAAAATATGTGAATAACAAAAAAAATTGTAAATAACAATTTAGAATATTAAAATATTATCTGTTGCATTGAGGCACAACATAGATTTAAATTACATATTATGATTATACACATTAAAAAATGATAAATAACACATGTAAGATATATATAAGAAACACATAATATGATATATGATAATAAAACCTCTAAAAGATTTGATTTTGGTCATGTATAGAAAGATTGTTGTTTTATAGAAAAAATAAGTTTTTGGTGTGGAATAACCTAAGAGGGTTAGAAGGATGTTAATGATTTAATTACACAAGGGTAAATTGGTCTTTGTGTTTTTAAAAATGTGAAATAAGATTTTTTTAGGTATAATTTTAAAAAGTGACTGATTTGAGTATTTCTAACTTTTAAAAGATCTTTTTTGTCATTTTCCCTAATTTTAATACAATATTTAAAAGTGAAAAACTAAAAATATAAAAACACACGTTTGTCTTCATCGATTGATTACCAAGCTGGCTTGACCATCCACTGAGCACGCACTAGATCTCTCAATTTGACTACATTATGATTCTATGAACAATAAATAATTAGGGGTTTTTTTAATCAAAATACCTCTGTTAAAATAATCCTTGCAGAAATCTCTATCAAAATTTTAAAATATGTGCATCGGTGCCCCTCCATTATACATTGTTAAAGTCAATGACCCAACCATAGTTACTTGGTTAACCATACAACCTACAATTAAATTTTTACTTTTGTCCTAGATTAGATACTTGAGTTTTCTCTCTGTTCCCCATTTGAAACAAAGAAACCCTATCACCACAAATCACCTATGATACCACCATAGAAACTCCACATAGATGTTCACTCGTTGCATGATAATCCACATTAACAAAATGAGTTAGGTAGGACATGTAGTATAGAAGAAGCTTGAAATGAAGAGCTCACCTTTCATGAGATTTGAACAAGGAATGAGAAAATTCAAACAAGTAAAGAAGGCACCAAAAGAGGGTTTTTAATGGTAAAATCTGATATTCAAAAAGAAGAAAAAATTGACTAGTGTTGAGAGGTTGAAGAAGAAGTAAACATTGGTAAATCAGTCTTTATATACCCATTTAAACATTGGTAAATCAGTCTTTATATACCCATTTAGCAGTCCAAAAGTGCATTTAACAACATCCATTAACCTTAGCTTACGGTAGTTGACCACATGGGCACCAATGCACGGGTTTTGAAATTTTGAAGGGTACTTTAACATGAGTATTTTATTAAAACTGAATATAAGAAGAGTATATATAAAAAAAATCAATAATTAAATTACAAAACAAGAAGTTTTCAAATTGCTTCATGTTTAAGCTATGGTTGCTTATAGAGGTTTCAGATCGTGATGGTCAGCCTAATTTTAGGGTCAAACATCATTATATAATATAAAATCAATTATTAATATATTTGTACAATATTTATTTATTTATTAATATATCGTCCTACACATTTTCTCGGCAAGTCTCTAACATATCAATAGTGTTATTTTGACATCTTCTTTTATTTTTAATCTCACTAAAAGCATGGTCTTATTTTTCTAACAATTTTCTTGCATTTTTAATCCCCCAATTTAATTAATTGATTCACATATTTTATTTTTTTAATATAAAATTATCTATTTGTTAGATAAAATATATTTTTACTTTTGGGTCTTGGCAATGGTACGGTGTGTAGATCGGTTGGCCGTTAATACTTTCATAACGTGCATATGTTACATCAGTCACTTTTACCATTATTTATATATAAACACACACACGTCACTTGATATAAACATTTGAAAACGAGTTTATACGAGTTTTAGAATTTTTGTTTTCAAAAGAATAATATTTCATCCTTACTCATTTATTAACTCCTTGTTTAGATAGTGGAAATGAGTTATTCTAAATAAATAATTATATCAGTATAAATAATAAATCTACAAGAATAAGAGATTTTATATTTGATTATATTTTTGTTAATTCTCATTGGAAAACGTAAGAATAAAGATTGAGTTGTTTTTGTTGATAAAGAATAAAATATAAATAAAGTGTAAAAAAATTGATTTGACATGTGGACCCTTTGATGTATAAGAGGTGTTGATAGATGCTTTAATGTGATAAGGTGTAAAAAATTGATTTGACATGTGGGTCCATGGGAATAGATAAAATGAGTATAGCTTATCCTAGGGGTTACTTAGAATTGTTATACTCTCTTATACTCGTTTAAACTGACTTAGTAATACCAAATTATACTATGCAAACAAACAACCATTTTCTCTATCCATTCTTATACCACCCTTATACTTGTTTATTTCGCTATCCAGACAAGGCATAAATGTTTATACCCTCCGTTTGGGAAGTAAAATTGTCTTATTCAGCCCTGATAGTTATACTGGGATAGATAACAGTGTTTGGCATAATAAGTCTATCCGTGTTTGGTTACATTTTCTGTTATTCTTATTTATTCTTATTGGGAAACGTAAAATTCAGATTTTTGGTGTTTGGTTGATCTAGAATAAACTGTTGATAAATAGGTGATAAATGATGGATAAGGAGTTATTATTTTCGAAATGTCAACTTGCCCCTGGAATATAATATTTTGTTTGGTATAATTGATGAATATAAATCAATCCATGATGAGTGTAATTAAATCTGGACTGTTGATCTTATATAATATTTTATGGTGGGCCTTTATATATTTTTTACAACCAATCTATGTATTCAGTGGTGATTCCAATTGCTCTGTGGCAATTCTAATTATCTTATATAAATTTAATTATATTTATTGAATGAGTTGGATATGAATAGAAAATATATATATCATATAAATCATAGGTTGTCCATAAAATTGATAGATTTAATTACACAAGTAAGGGTTGCCAAAATTGTTGTCGTACCAAATAACACTAGCATTCTTATATGAACCTTCATTTAAATTACCCCTGAAATATAAGTTGTTGTTTGATATAGTTGATAAATATATATTAATCCATTATGAATGTAATTAAATCTTAACCGTTCATCTTTTGTAATATTGTATGGGGGATCTTTTGTAATATTGTATGCTTAGTATTGATTCCAATTATTTTGTAATGATTTCAATTATGAGTTATGTGTTAATTAAATTTACCCAATCAGTTAGTCATAAATAGTAATATATTAAAATATTATTTTTGTCTGATAAAATGACTGATAATTATTAACAAATTATATTGCCAATATGAATATTTTTGTTGTACCATATAACCCTATGCATTTTATATATTGCTTCATTTAATTTGTTTATATGTGTTATATGTCAATTTTCATGTAACTTATAATAGGGTCCATTAAGTTATTTATACACCTATATTGTGTATTTTATACTTTTGTATAAATCAGGTAAATACATAAATAACGATATGTACATCAATATGGTAAGTATTATTGTTGCCAATATATTGTGAGATGGATATTAGAAAAGTTAATTATGCAAAACACATGACTCACATAAACAATCACTTCAGATAAACCATCTCCATCAGAGAAACACAAGCAACACAGTCAATTTTCCCAATCACCCCATAAACGACATTGCAGAATAACTTACCCACACAAATTAAATTTCACATCACATTACCTATAAATCAAGCACTTCCATAACGAAAAGAGAGACAACAAAGATGAAAAAAAAGAACCTTCTCAAGAAGACTAGCAAACAAAAGATCACTTGAACCCAACCGAGGCGAAATCCGGATTGCCTTCTGGAGGCCTCCCGCGGCCCCTCTTGACGACCCCATCGGGACCGATAACAGGCGGGGCGGCGGTTCTCTGGCCCTTCTTAGGGGGGCCACCACTGGCCTCGGCCATGGCAAGCTCGAGAGGGTCATTCGACTTGGGAGGCCGGCCGCGGGTCCTGGTGGGGGAGGAGGCACCGGGAGGGAGGGGTCCCTTAGGTTTCGGGGGTCGACTGCGGCCGCGTTTGGGAGGGGCGTTGGGGCCGGGACGGAAGTAGTTGTTCACCACCTTCCCCCACTGCCGCGCAAACCAAGATCGTCGCAGGCTTAATCGTCGTACAACCTGACGTCGGCCTTCAAGGGACGAACATGGTGAAGATCACCGAAAACACAGGCGCTAAGGTTTGGGGTTTTCAGGGGAGAAGCAGCGAAGGAGATGAAGTCGATGGGAAAGAAAATGAAAAAGTGGGTGGAGTGTTTAATTCGATGGGACTACACATGTACACGTGGTAGCATTCAGTAATTTTGAGTGGGGATTTAGGATGGTCAGGATGAACCTAGTTTTTAATAACATTTTGGACGGTTGTGATCTATTCTAGATGGATTGGTCCACTGATCAGATGGTGAAAATATAAGATGGGTGTATCATTGGGGATTGATAAAGTAGGTGAGAGAATTTTTTAGAAATGATGATGATGGATAATTTTATTCTCAGGAATAGATAAGCCCTGATAAGCTATTATCACCTTTTAGTGGAATTGTTATCAGGCTTTATGCTAGTTTATCATGACATAGCTATCGGAGTTTATCCGCACCAAACAAACAACGAATAAGTGTTGCTGTTATTCTCTCATATTCACTGTTTATGTCAGTTGGCAAATGGGGGGAGAGTGATCTTAGCTTTTTGACAGGAACAAAAAAATATATTTTACTCATAAAAAATGTTTTTTTTAATGAATCTAGCAAAAATGAGTTTTTAGAAAATTATTTTCAAAAACTGTTTTTATTGAAAAGTGAAAATTTTAAACTCGTTTCTAAATGCACTTTAGGGGCCTAGTTTGACAAAAATGAGTTTCTAGAAAAGTTATTTTTAAAAATTGTTTTTTACTGACAAATGGAATTTTTAAACTCGTTTTCAAATGCACTTAGGGGTCTAGTTTGACAAATATAAGATAAGTTTGAATGTAGTGATAAAGTGGAGGATGTCAGTTTATCTTATTTACTATAAAGAAATAAAAAAAAACAAAGATAAAATGTGAGCAACTGTCATGATTTTAAAATAAGAATTATGATTTTTTTGTTCCACTCAAATGTTGAAATATAATTTATGATGAATTTTTTATAAGAAAATAACCCAAAAAATTATTCTAAAAGTTAGAAATATCAAAATCAATCACTTTTAAAAAATATACTTAAAAAAGTCTCATTTCTCAATTTTAAAAATTAAAAAGACTAACACACCCTTATGTAATTTTTAAACTCATTCTCATCATATTTAAAATTTTTCATAATCATCAACTAAATGAAAAATAATATCAATATAAGAAATTATTTTTATTTGAGAGTGATTTTACATATTATTAAAAATTTTAAATATGCTATAAAGTTGTTAAAATATTCATTCATAAATTTACAAGATTTTTTTGGATTTTTTTCTAACTTTTTTTAAGTTTTTATCAATTTTTTTGTTTTTTGTTTTTTTGGGGTTTTTTTAGAATATTAAACATATATAAGTGCCTCAAACAACTTTATAAAGTTTAGAATGTCTAAAAATAATTTTATAACAAAAATTTTATTTTTTTACAATTTAACTCTTAATGGTGTATTTACCTATACAAATAATAATAATAAAATTCATTCAGAAATTAAAAAAATATTTTATTATGTATGAATGTTTCTTATTTAAGATGTTAAACAATTAAATATATGTGATGGTGTTTAAATAGTAGATTTAACATAGTGGTAGTTAAAAAATTTTACTTTCTAAAACAGTAAAAAAGACTTTTTGTAGTAGAATTTTTAAGAATGATTGATTTATGTATTTTGAATAATTTCCCTTTTTATAATATATTAACAACCAGTATTAAGTATTAATTATTAATTAAATTTGATTATGTACTTCAATTTTTTAAATAATATTATGCTAATATTACAAAAATGATGACATAAATCACTAATTAGAACAATTTTGTCACATAATTCATTCATATTTGCTAGAACGGACAATGTAGGCCAGTAATAAATTCATATAAACATTTCTGACACAAATTCTTCACATGTATGTTTTTCCGTTCTCATTTATTATTACCTTCGCTGCAAGGAACTCCGATTTTAAATTTTTTTTTCATATATGCCCCCTCTTAAATTCTGTTATTGCATAAATACACTTATTAAAATCGCGATTGCAAAAATGCCCCTCTTTTACCTTGAAAGCGTGCATCCGTACCCCCGTGGTTAGATGTCGCGAGATTTGTTTAAGATAATATCGTTAGTCAATGTTAGTATCATGTAAAATGTCTAACATGCTCATTAAATTACCAAAAAACACTCGGCCCTCTTCTTCTTCAACCGAACACTATTTCTTCAACACCCTCTCATTTTCTTCTAAATCCTCTCTCCAATTTTAGAGGGACTTCTTCCCGATTCCCTCTTCTCCCCTTTTTCAACTGAATATCCTTTCTTCATCACCCTCTCTCTTTCTTCCTTCAATCCCTATGGATCGCACAAATCTTCTTCTACTCCTCCTCATCGAATTTGTCAATTTTCAATGGGATTTAATTGCTTACACCCCGTTTGGGAAACGGAATAAGCGAGTATAATGGTAGTATAAGGGTGGTATAAGAATGGATAGGGAAAATAGTTGTTTGTTTGCAGGGTATAACGTGGTATTACTAAACCAGTTTAAACGAGTATAAGAGAATATAACAATTCTAAGTAACCCTTAGGATAAGCTATACTCAGTTTATCCATTCCCATGAGCCCACATGTCAAATCAATTTTTTACATTTTATCACATCAAATCACTTATCAACACCTCTTATACATCAAAGGGCTCACACGTCAAATCAATTTTTTTACACTTTATTTATATTTTATTCTTTATCAACCAAACAACTCAATCTTTATTCTTATGTTTTCCAATGAGAATATAAAAAAAAACACAACCAAACAAAAAATCTCTTATTCATATAGATTTGTTATCTATATTGACATAGTTATCTATCCAGAATAACTCAATTCCGCTATCTAAACGGGGACTTAGGGTTTTCGATGTTGAGGAGGATCGATTAGGGTTTTCGATGTTGGGGACAATCGATTAGGGTTTTCAATTGCAGAGGAGGATTGATTATGATTTTTGATTGCTGGGGTTAGTGGTTTTTCATGGGGAATGGAGAGAATAAATGAAGAGAGAGAGAGAGAGAGAGAGAGAGAGAGAGAGGAACAGATGGGATCAATTAGGGTTTAGGTTTAAGTGGGGGTAGCCCAATAATTTCATAGGGGTTGGTTAGGAATCTGACCACGGTTTAATCTGGGTTGCAAATGGTAACTAAGCCCTCCAGATGCACGACTTTCAAAGTATAAGAGGGGTATTTTTGCAATCGCAATTTTAAGAGGGGTATTTCTGCAATAACGAAATTTAAGAGGGGTATATAAGCAAAAACAACCATTTTTAAAGCCAGTTGATTTATGGGTTGTTCTATGGGTTGATGAACCCATTGTTCAATCCCCAACAAAAACCCAAAACCAAAGCAACCAAACCTTCTCAAACCATCCAAACCTCATCAACAGATCACAAATGTCGAAGGGATTGTTTGATCTGGAGAGGCACTTCGCCTTCTACGGCGCCTATCACAGCAACCCAGTGAACGTTCTCGTCCACGTCTTCTTCGTCTGGCCGATCTTCTTCACGGCCTTGGTCATCCTTCAATTCACGCCCACCCTCCTCGCCTTTCCCTTTGAAGGGTTGGTCTTGAATTCTTCCTTTGTTTTCGCGTTGATTTATGGGTTGTTCTATGCGTCCCTGGATCGAAAGGCGGGATCTTTGGCCGCCTTTCTCTGTTTCCTCTGCTGGTTCGGAAGCGGTCTTCTTGCTCGGCGGCTAGGGTTTGATCTTGGATGGAAGGTCAGTCTGTTTATGCTTTTTTGTTGTTGGTAGATTGAATTTGGGTTTTGTTTGGTTTTTTGAATTGTGTTTGTTTTGGATCTCTATTTTGATATTGTTTATCCTTTTTAATCACGTAATGAATCTGTATGCATTGGAGTAAAGAAGATACCTACCTATGTTTATTGTTGTTGGTTGGGCCAATATCAAATAGGTTGGAAAATGATATGTCCAGCCTTGTCCGATCGGTTTTCTTTTTTTATAAAAATTTACATTCACCCGTTGAAGTATATATTGTTGTAAAAAGTGTACATTGAGATAAACTAGTATATTCCTTTTCTTTTAAAGAATAAAATAAAAATTAATTTTTATACACTGCGATATTATCGCGGTATAAGTGGTTGGGGATCGCTTTTGGGCTGCAAAATGAACCGAGTGTAGCAGCGCTCCAAATAGGTTTTGACAAGTTTGTATAATGTCTCATGATCTATGAAAAAAAAAGTTTGAGGTGCTCTATTTGGGCGTAAAAACACAGTGATTTTTTAGTTTTCATAGGTAGTGACACTCTTAATAGTTTTGGTTTTGTTGAGAAACCAAGGAACGATTACGAAGACAATGAAATAACTTGAAATAAGTTGATTTCTTTTGCCATTAGATTAGGCCTAATCTGAGAGAAACTTACCTTCTTAGAAAGACTTATGAATGAATTTTTTGAATTGTCTTTACTGCATAATACACTATAATTTGTTTGCACTTGAAAGCCATGATTTAAGAGGAAAATACATAAGTCAGAAAATCTTATGAAGGATTGCATAAAACTCTGTTATTACTTTGTCTAAAGTTCTGTGCAGGTCTCCTATTATAAACATGACAAAACTCATTCTCAACCATTTAAATGACAAGTGATCGCGATGTCCTGATGTCTTGTCTTAAATATATCCCAAACACTATGTTTTTTACACTGTGACAGACTTAAGATAGTCAATGTTGGGCACTGGGAATGAAGTTAGCAAGTAGTGTACTATTTTTATTGAACTTTCTGAACCCCGCTTATATAATAGATGAAAACAGTAGTCCACTGCAGGATGTGATAGCGAATACCTGAAAGTTAAGAAATAATTAAAGTAGGAATTGATGGCCAACAGTTTAGCTGATAGACACTCACTGACCACCAAATTTATGACAATTGGAGATGTTGCACTTAATTTGATATTTCTTTTTATGAGGATTTCCAACATTAGTTGGGAAAAACCCTAGATGCACAAAATCGCCCACAAATCATGTGCATCGTGTAAAGCCCAGGGGATGACACTCACTGACCACCAAATTTAGGACATTTAGAGATGTTGCACTTAATTTGATTTTTTTTATGAGGATTTCCAACATTAGTTGGGAAAAACCTTAGATGCGCATTATCGCCCACAAATCATGTGCATCATGTAAGCCCAGGGGAATGTGAAGTCAGGACCTATGAGGAGAAAACCTATGGCACTAGCCAAAGAGCCAACCCCGTGTAGGTTCCTGAGTTAGGTAGTTCTTATTTATTTCTTCTTTAGCTTTGATTAATTACCCAGATAGTATTCCTGCAGTGGTGCTTTCTCGATCAGATGGTTCTGTCGCAAACTAACAGTACTGTAAAGGTTTTTAGGAACTGCCATGTTATATCCTGAGTATTGAAGGGAACACTTAACAAAATGTGGACCAGATATTTGAATTTTTTCCCTTTCTTTTCCGTCCATCCGTTAATGTATGAAACTTAAAGACAAGACTTTGTGCTAAGTCGCGATCCGTGATGTGGAGAAGGTCTGCTAAGCTTTAACCGGTTCATTAAAAGAAAAAAAAAAGATTAAGTTCACTTGAGTAAATCCATTTTGAAATGTGGACTTTCATGGACTGCCACCCTGATTTCGAATTTCTCACTTTACCTTCTATCTATTTGTCTAAATCCAATCACCTTCATATGATCTGATTGGTCATATTGCATTGATTATTTTATTAATGACTGGAAGACATGCATGAACAGCAAATGAAACTCAAATGTTTTTTAAAACTTATTTTCATCAGAAGTTATTACAGTTTTTAGATTGAAAGGCATAATGTTGAATCTTGGATTCCAAATTTCCGAGGTAAAATCTTATAATTTTTTCATCAACCTATAAAAATATCCTTCATTATTGATTTAAAAACAATTATTAAAGTTGCACAACATACTTTCAAAACTACTATCCTTGTGCATCACAAAACTATAATGTAAGCTTGTGAGGCTTGCAGTCAACTTATCTTTATCAGACCCCAATTGTTCTTATCATTAGTACAGTTCTGCAGGTGTTTTATTCTTTAGATTGTGATGCATAATTCTCATTTCTGTAGATGTTATTTCTATGTTATGGGTTCTTTGCATATGAGGATGATAAAGAATTAGGATATTGTAACAATGATTGGATGTTTATCTTGTCCATACTTGAATATTCAATTTTTGGTGAATTGTTGAGTTGAGATTTGACATATAACAAAAGCATGCATTATTTTCACATGATCAATAGTACATGAAGACACCAAAGCACTATAATTTAAATGATACACCCCTGGTATGTTAGGATAGGACATTTTTTTAATGGCTCTAATTTTAATCAACATTTTGATCTCTTAAGAAGGGTAAATGTGACTTCTCCCTCCAATCATTTTTTGGATCTTACCACTGAGAACTAATATAAAGTAAGGTGGTCTGCTCCCACCTTTGTCAAAAAAACTAAACATTTTAATCTGTGAACATTTTAAACTATGTTAAATGTCACATGGATTTGTGTTTAAATCATATGATTTTATGATGTATGGTTAGAGAACCATATCACTTAAAATCCATCAAGTTTTCTTAAGTTAATTTATTTTCCAAAACTCTATGAACATTTGCATGATTGGATGCTATAGATATCCTGCAGTTATTCTCTGTGATGCCATCAGATTACAAGCAACAGATCAGGCTTTAGGCTAGTCGGGCTATTACATTGACTTGGAAGATATATTTTTTAGAATATTCTTTCAAATCGTTTAATAGAGGGTGAACACAGGAATACAGAGAAGACAATATGGAGAGGGGTTAATGGGGAAAAGATACAAAATTTTGTCAAATGCCTTAATGAGGGTTTCATATGAAGAAACAGAGGATGACATGTTGAGAAGAATAAAATCTGATGGTGAAATTATATAAAGGCGCCATATTAGGAATAAAAGGATATTAGAAATGACAGTTGAAGTTAGAAAGTTGAAGAAAAAAAATCTACCAAAAAATCTCCCACATAAAGGATAGAGGAGGAGATGCAGGCTTGGGTAAGCCGAAAGAGGATGATATATTTCATAGCAAAAATGAATAAAGAATATTTGTATTGGAACAAACGTTCTTGGTTTGCATTAAGCGTAATGAGTTCATGAGCATTTTAATTGGATACTAATAAATGGATTCATGAAGTCCAGGTTGATTTTACGTTGATGATATTCCAATAGTGCATCGCACCACCCCTCGCTTGGTGAGGTGGTTGAGATGCACCCTCCCATGTTGGGAGGTTACAAGTTCGAACCCAAATAACCCCCTCGTGGGTGTGCTTGCCCCTCGTGGGCCTTGGTTTGTGGGCCTGGGCCCCGTTGTTGTATCCACCCCTTGTTGGCCTTTCTACCAGAAATAAGAATAGTGCGTCAATAATGTTCATGTGGTATAGTAGGTTCTTATTCACTTATTCATGTCTCTTTTCAATGTTATTTTTTGCAGGTTGTTTTAGCTGCGCAGCTCTTCTGCTGGACAGGACAGTTCATCGGCCATGGGGTTTTTGAGGTGACCATTTTTATCCATTATATTCTGTTATGTCTGCTTAGTTCTTCATGGTGTTACAGCTCTCAATGATTTATATGTTTGCAGAAGAGAGCTCCCGCACTTCTTGACAACCTTTCTCAAGCCTTTTTGATGGCCCCATTCTTCGTGTTGCTTGAGGTAATAATCGTCTGTCCTTACAAATAAAAAAGAAAAGATGTTATATGAAGTGTCATTAAGACCAATTTTTCTTTGTTGTTTTCAGCTTCTTCAGAAATTAGTTGGCTATGAACCATATCCAGGCTTCCAGAAAAGTGTACATGCTAAAGTAGAAGCTGATATCAAAGCATGGAGGGATTCGAAGCAGAAAAAAGTAGCGTAAACCAGAGCTTCTGTGTTGCTTATCATTTATTACCAATATAATCTAGTCATGTGGTAAGTGGTATGTTTTGTATGAATTACATAAAATTTATCCATATAAAAATTTGTATCGTAAAGGTTTCAAGAAGGTAGAGTTCATGAATGAACCCCTATATTGAGGTTTAAAGCAGGTTGGTTGTATAAAAGCTCTATTCCTATCCCTTTATCAGTATTGGGGGGTGATACACTCGGTCCTTTGAAAAGTCACGTTACTAACGCAGTATATGATATCACTTGACACAATATATACTTCACTGTATCATTATGAAAAACATAAAAATACATGCATTCAAGAAAGTAATTTGAGTATGTACATCTTTTAATAAAAGAATGCCGCTTGAATTGGTAATATTGATGGTTAAGAGCCCAACTGAATTATTTGTTGATATCAGACCTAATATCTCACTAAACACATTAAGGTCAATAACACAAATGGTATATTGTCTAATGGAATTAAAGCAGGCTGTATTGAGTGGAGATGCACCATTGGAGGACAATTGACCTTGTGTACAACTATGCAGAATCACATGATAACTATATGACTAATGCGAAGCTTGTTCAAATCCAAGGGTTATTGAGCTGATCTGTGATTATGGAACAATATTGTAACAAATGGAAGCCTAAAATCTCCTTTCAGAACTCAGTTCTCTATGGTCAGTCCATGTACTTATTTTGGATGCCAGGAGGATCTAGGATCTTCATATCAATTTTATCAAAAGATCAAGATAGTAATAACTTAATGACTTTAAGTATACATAGTGGAAGTTAAAATTGTTTAATCATGCATTAAATTTCATATATTATGAATGCACTCTGGGCATAAGTAGTATATATACTGATACATAAAGAATGTCACTAACATAAACTCTGTATGACAAGGTTCAAAGTCATGTTGCAATAGTAATGGCATTCACATTGTTAGAGACAGGGCTTTTTTTTTGGACCAATGAGAATGCGCCAAATAGGCAATTCAAAGCGGTTTAAATTGTTCATTCTTGGTTTTTTTTTTTTTTTTTGAAAATATAAGAGCACCTCGGACACCCTCTTTAATTGGGCTCCGTCGCCAAATTTTGAGGTGGATGCAATGAATATCAGCTCCAACCCCATCCTTAAAATCCTCCTCTAAATAGGGAAGATGGAATTCCCTCTCCACGCGTGGGAAGATGGTTCCCTCCCATCACTTCAATTGCATATTTGTCCTTTGAAAAAGTCATGTTTGAGTTTTAAAAAAATCACCGTTTGTAACAATTGAGTGTGTTTTTTTACAAAGTTTTCTATCAGTTTTTTTACTGTTTTATTTATTTATTTATTTATAAAAACAACGAGAGTTCAAACCTTGTTTTCTACTATGATTTTTTTTTTTTATGTAACAACCATTCAAACCACACAATTTTCTTATTTATCTGTTCATTTTATTTCAATGGATCATCGAGGAGATGCGTATTACAATATCGACAATCAATATTTATTTAGATTTTCTTTAGATCAGATGACATAATCGTAGTACTCGTCTCCAATCTATGATCAGATGAGACCTGCTATAAACAAATCAGAACAGGGTGATAATTTTACTATTGAATAATATAATCTTCTTGTATCAGCTTAGCTCAATATCAGTATGGATGCGGTGCACGGTAATGAGCAAAAACACAAAACTTATTAGGCGCGAGTATTATAGTTTTTTTGATGAACACAAAAAATCCAATTTCAATCGAAATTCAAATTCTTTAATGCATCGGTGGTCAACGATTCAACTTGCCACAAATAAATTTTATGGGTGCTTTGCTCAAATTGAATGAAGGCATTGAAGTGGGGTGAATGAACAAGATAAGATGTTTTTGTAATTTAATTTTAACAATTTTACTTATTGACATTTTTACCAATTTATGTTTGATTTATTTTTTAATGGGTATTTCTGCCTTTTGGCTTTGAAGAGATGAAAGAATAGACGGTATGGTTGAATATAGGGAAAGAAAAATGGAGTGGGAGTGTTTTTCTTTAAATGTTGAGAAAAAAAATGAAGAGTTGGATTAGAGTTGTCTTGGTCCTTTTTGCAGCATTTTCTAATTCAAACATTTTTTTATTTTTTTTCTTTTGAAGTACATATACTTTGTCAGTTGAGTTTATTCAATGACTGAGCTAAAGGGACAAGGGGGTTCAAGCTCCTCTTGGATTATTCTTGAAAAAAAGGGTGTGATTCGATTACCATGGTGTAGGAGCTATTTTCTGATCTAGTTTTTCTTAAAAAAAGGGTGTGATTCGATTATCATAGTGTACACTATTATATATTGTGGGGCCTGATAATATGCGCAAATGATTGTTGGCACTATGCAGGGACGGGTGTCGACCCTGTGTATTGATTTTTTGTCTTTAATGAGATGTCAGTATAAAAGTACATCTTATATTTTTCATTAGACTCTAGGGTTTTTATCTTCGGTGTGACCATTGTAAAAATTTCTCATTAATAGTGGATTGATTTCTGGTGTGCTCTGTGAACGTAGGCAAGCCTAGCCGAACCACGTAAATTTTTGTGTATTTGATTTTGATTTGTTTGTTTATTCCTTTGATTGATTGCATCCAAGATCCAAAAATAGTAACATACACCACTGTTCATTAGTTATATTTATAACCAATTAATTATAATTTGTCCCTCAACTCAACCATCCAATCTCGGTCTAAGGGCATAAAATAAAAGTTAACAGTCTGTTGTAAAAAATGTTCACTCCTTTTCATTAGGATCTCCTTCTAATTTTTAAATGTGAACATGAGACCGCAACTTAACATTGACATTTCATGTTTAATGGAATAACCTATTCTGAAATGTGTCACCCATTGTGGCAGCTGAATCACACCACGTATATCAGTCTAAAAATATGAATTAATTAAACTAATTAAAAGCTCATGCGCGTGCCATCTAAATCTGGTTACGCAAGCCTTTCAATTGTGCTACAGTTGGCAAATTATATGAATAATAGTTTTCTCAAACCATAATGTCCCTTTCTCTATGACATATAAATCCACAATCATTTTCATCACAACTATTCTTTCATGAACCCTCGTGCATCCCAATCACATAACGAATAATTATAAGTCCCATAAATTATAATCATAAGTCCCATAAATTCATAAACAATGGTTTTTGCTTCTTTTAATCTTCCTGTGTGCATCACAGGCAGAAATTTTGAAGTGGGTGGATTTTGAAAGATGAATATTGAAGCGTTGACATGTCAAAATCTCATCTGCAAAAATGTCTCTCCTCCATGCATGAAAAGCATCACATCTTCCTCTTTGAGGTGCCTAACTGATAAAAGCCAATTCAAACTCTTCTCAATGCATTATTATTTATTATTATAATAATGATGATGGACAGTTAGATGTCTTTGTAGTTGGTGTGATGTTGGTGTCCTAAGATCCATATGATGCTCTCTCTGTCGTCTCTAAATTGTTCAACATATTCCACCCAATGAGAAGTCCATTCTTTGGATGCACGGTTATTACTAAAGCATTATTGTTTTGAACATGAGTCACCCTGAACCAAGTGAATCTAGTGGCATGGATTGACATCATAGTACTATCAAATGAATCATGTAAATAAAGTCTCTGTTGGAGTGAAAGGGCCATATATATTTTCTTAGTTGGTGAGCATACACACAAGGTTTTGTTTACCATTATGTACGATGATTGTACATTTGTAAGTGATACAATAAAAATACATAAAAATAGAGAGATGGTTTCTAGAGTGTGTTTTGATCATTAGTATATAAACACTACAAGAAATGTGGGTTTTTGTGGCGTTTTTTTTTTTTGTTGCGGTTTTATGAACCGCGGGCATATATATGTTATAACTACGGTTTAAAGTAAACCGTATCATTATTTTGAAAGCTCCCTAAATAAATTTTTTTGTGAGAGAACTGTCGCTATATACAAAAATCAATTGGGTGCGAAATCTGTGGGATTATGATGCTAATTATGGTGATATGTATACCTATGGTTTTAGAAACCGTAGTAATGTAATGTATTTAGTGTTGCCTTTTCTGGAAACCATAACTTTAATGAATGCTTGAGAATTTTTAAAAATTGCACCAATAAGGGTTATTTATGGCTGCAACCCCTCCTCCTCTGCAATTTTTTTATCCCTCAGTCTTTAAAAAAATGTATTCACATCCAAAAAATCACTCATCTCAACAAAGCTCTGCAAGGCTTATTTGAACTCCATTAATCACATCGTTCCACATCTTCTCCACATAACTATGTGAATAATGATCAAGCTGGTGCGTCCATTTATAAAAAAATCAGGACTAGTTTTTCAATTTATAAAAAATGTGATAGACATATCTTGATCAAGATACTAAATGCACAGTTCGATAAACAGAAGTTTTCTAGCATTCAAAAAAATGCATATAGTATTTTGTGACAATGCTGGTGAAGGAGCACTAATGCATGATAATCAAAGCTAAAAAAAGTAGCATTAAAGATTGTGCATGTGAACATATGCCGCCCAATTTGCAGATTGAATTGGCATATATAATAATTATGATGATGTGATGAGAGATGATGGAGACATGTTTAGAGGTGCGTCCATTCAAACTTCAACCAAAAGATAAGGTGGAGAGGAAGTACAAAGCCTTGAAGAAGACATGGATCTACCAATCTGTTTGAAATATTTAGGTTTTTGAAACATGATGAACCTTCATTACAAGACCAGCTTTAACTTCCTCTAATAACATGTGACACATATGCCTCAAAACTACATTATATAGTATTATAAGTATCAAATTATATATATTGAAAATTTGATGAGTGGGATCAATATATATATAATTTCCAATGGTCTTGTACTCCATCTATAATGTACCCATTGCTTCATAACCAGATTGGAATTGATAATTAAACACTAGTCTACAGGCTACATATTCTGCCTAATGCTATATGTAGCAGTTGAATCCGAATATCCCAAGATTCAAGAATAAGTACTAAACCTCCATTAGTATAACCTCAACAATCTTTGATAGATAGCTGATCTAATGAACAAGTTGCACATATAAACTACTTATTTAATTAAAATATTGGTCTCCTCGTTTATTTTATTTTTCCTTAAAAATTTACAAACACTGGTGTCATATACAGTTTTTGTTGACCATTAAAATAGTGGCTTCTGCTCATGTAATCCATACCGAATATACTATGAATAAATACACATTTTGAGAGCAGATTCACGACTTCATTTTTAGTATATTAAACAATGATGAGATCCACAACCTTCTTTATTCGTGATTAGGGTCATTGCATAGCACGAGTGAGGAGTTTAGATGCGTGGGGAATAGTGGACTTTACATCGGGTCGTGGAGTGAGAGCATAAGAAGGAGGTAGATTTCCCGTCTACTGCTTCTTTTTTCACCCATGTAACCGACTTGTGCTCCGTTTTTTTCTTATTTTGTTGTTTTTATTTCTCTTATATCTTTCACTCCAATTCAAACATGTAATCATATTTTATTTTATGAAAGTAATAATGAAACGATTCTACTAACTTTTTTTAAATAAAAAAAACAATGATGAGATCTTTTGTCACAAAAAATAACTTTTTATAAAAAAAAAACAATTCAGCACAACATGGCGAGAGTTTGACCTGTGCCTCCACGTGCCTCCACGTGTCACCTCCACTGCCGCATATAGGGGAACAGGGCCCACCTCGCCAGCTAAACATGAGACCAGTCAACGGTCAAACGTTTTGATGTCCGTTAAAAAAGTGAAAGTCCTCTTTTTTCCTTGCCGCGGTTAATTTGTAATGCCGGTTCACTCATTCACGACACGTGGACCACGATGACGTGGCGGATATGGACGGGGCGAGAGGACGTGTGAGCGATGTCGACCGTCGGATTCGGAGGTTTTCTTCGACAGGCGGAACTCCGTGGATGGTCCACGTGTCTGATCTTGACAGGTGGACCCGAAAAGGAAAGCCCAAGCTATTTCCGTCGCAGCTGTTGATAACTTGGAAAAGGAGAGACCCGTTTGGCACTGTTAGGTGATCTGAAATTACTCATATACCACTGCTGTTCTAGAAATTGACGACGAATTAGTTGGCGAAGGGACCGGGAAGTGGAGGGTATTTGTGTAATGTTACATGGAATTGAACGTGTTTAATTTGTGGTTGATGAAATCTGAGATGTCGCAACCAAACTATACGGAAATTAATCAAGTGGGGGGCAGAGGAGAAAAATATCTTGATAAACCCAACTAAAAAAAATATCTATATAAATATATCTTTATTAAGGGAAAATACAGAAAAAAAAATCTTGTAAAGGTAAGAAATATCCAAAACTATCACTTATAAAAATTCTATAAAAAAAAATCTCGTTTAACAATACCAAAATTTAAAATAACACAAATGACTTTATCTTTTATAATTTTTATTTAAAGCATTTCACATCATATCAAAAATAATTTTTATTTTAAAGTGATTTTACATGTTTTTAAATTTTTTAAATATGTTATAAAAAATGTTAACATTGTCAAAATTGTTATCCTTAAATATACAAGGTTTTTTTTCATAACTTTTTAAAGTTTTTCTCATTTTTTTGTTACTTATATATTATAAATATTTGTATAATATTAAACATATATAAGTGTCACAAAATATGTCATAAAACTTAGAAATATTAAAAAAATACTTTATAACAAATGTTTTTTATTTTTTACGATTTAACTCTTAATGGTGAATTTAGATATACATAAAAGTAATAATAAACTTCATGAACAAATAATTTTTTATTATTATTTAATAATGTTATTTAATTGGGGGTTTTAAACAATTAAATGTGTGTGATGATGTTTAAAATAATAGATAATATAAGGGTGGTCAAGTAATTTTACTTTCTAAATTGTAAAAAAAGACTTTTTAAATAAATTTTAAAAAATCGTTGATTTGAGTATTTCCAATATTTAGATTTTTTTTTTTTTTTTTTGGTATTTTCACCTTTATAAATGTATGCTATTTATTTGTCTTCATAAATTTCCATAACGAATCGTGTGTGTCATTCTTGTGAAGGGGTCATGCTAATCTTCTCTTTATCATTCAATTTTATCGGATGTCCTAAAATACAATTATTAGAGTAGTGTAATCGGAAGGTATTTAATCTGGCCGAGATAGAACGTGGGTAATTTATTTTTTCTAGCATATCTGACTTCCAGCAATCAAAAGCCTCAAAATCTAATATCCATTTTGATGATTTTCTCAAAAAAAAAGTTCTTTTTAATCAAATCAGTTTTTTTTTTTAAAATGAGTTCCAAAATAAGAGTTATCTAGGTGTCATTGTGTCAATCATCATGAGCTTGATTAAGTTGTTAATGACACATACTTAACATGCTCATTTCATAATTTTATGTAATGGAAAATAATGTCCAGGTCCAATTACAGTCCACGTCGTTTATTTATTTATTTATTATAAACTCTTGTATTGAATTATATGTTATATGAAATGAAGTACATACTTAGATACAATATATAATGTATTTTCTTTTTCTTTTTAAAAAATAAAAATGAAAATTTTACTTTATACATTATGATAGAATTCCATAAACTATAATAATGTAGTATATATTATATTATCATTGTGTATGAGACTGCAAAAAAGATTATAAAATAGATTGAGTGTATCAAAATCTTATTTAAAAGAGAGATTATTTACCTATCAGTGCATGTCAAATTCGAAACTCCCTTTTTTTAGTCCCTGGAATCATCTTTTGTCTTTCTCAGTAACTTTAGATTCAACCCAGACAATTTTTTTTTTTTTATTTTTTTATTTTTTTATGTTTTGCTTCCACGTACACATTATTTAAAAGGAAGGTCACACTCTTTTCTTTCTCTTTTCTGGGTTACTAAGAAAATACAATGGAGGTCTATATCACTCCAAACTGACATACAGATTATTCTTCCACCCAAAATTATTAGGTACATTGATCAAGTTACAAAAACATGATCTTTTCTCGATATACATGGGAATGGAACCGATGATAGAGGGAAAAAGATACATTCTATGCCATTCTTAGCTTTCCAAGTTACAAGTGAAAATCATAAGAATTAGAATCAGTGAGACTGCAGGTTTTTAAGAATTGCATTGATGGTTCCAAGAGTTAAAATAAATTATTTAAATTTATAGAAACTTATGTTCTCTCGTTCATTTGATTTTTTTGACCTAATAAGTTCTTTAACAATCACATACAAATCGAACTTCCTCTTTGTAGGATTGTAAATATACAATAATAATCATAATTTGAAAGTTAATAGAACAACGTTTTTTAAATATTGAGTTTGAAACATAAGATTTCAAAATTCCAGCGTTTTAATCACCCACTCATTCTTTAACCCTCCGTATAGCTTGGAACATAAGGCAGGAATAATAAAGAATAAATAAGAATAGCTCAAAAAAGTTGTTTGTTTTGATAAAATAAATCTCGATAGTTATGTTTGGATAAGCTAGGATTAAGTCTGATAGTTATTCTAAAGAAATGTTGGAATTGTTTATCAAGGCTTATCTATGTCAATTAATAAAAATATCATTCTTTGTCATTTTAAAAAATTTATCTCACCAAACAGTCTCACACAGATTTTAAAAATTATCACATTTATCAAATCAATTATACGTCTCTCACACTATTCCCAAGGGATACAGTTGTCCTTTAAAAATTCATAAACTCTTATTCATCACTTATCAATCATTTATTATCACTTTATCCAAAGTGGACCAAACAACAAAAAAATCATGATTACGTTTCCCAATGAGAATAATAAAAAAGAGAATCAAACAGTTATCTATCCCAATATAGTTATCAAGAGCGAATAATCCAATGTCACACTCCATAGGGGGTAATTCTTGATTGGTAATGGAGGATTCTTTGTTGTGACCAGATAATTTGTTGGAAATTAAACCTCCTTTATTACAATTTTTATTAATATAGACAAAAAGAAGAGTTATTTATGTTGTGTGAGCTTGTCAAAAGTTGGACAACTGTTAACAGAAAGACCAAACTATTGTGATAATGTTGAATCAAAATTCAAGCATCACACATTATGAACAGAATTCAAATTATGGAAAGTTTCACTGGCTTTGGTTTCTCCTGATTTAATTTTTTATTCCCATCTTTTGACGTAATCCGAGTAGAAGATATTTCCCTTCAAAGACATGTTCATATCATGACATAACACAAATAATGAATTACGGAGTTTTGATTTGTGTGGAATATTATATGTGTCACCAATGTATGGTATCTGGGTCTGTCCATTAGAGCAAACAGAAGAATAAAATGGACAGCTAAACAGTTAAAAAAGGAAGTTTTTTTTTCCATAGGTTGACATAAGAACCACGTATCTATGTTTGGATTGAATCAGTATTTAAGGATGTCCAATCCCTCACAACTATATTTTCTCTTAACAACTCCTCTTACATTTTCAATCTTTCTTCAAAGGTTTCCCTTCAAAAGACTCCCATTTTCAGGACTACCTCTCATCAATCCTCTGTGGGTGCTTCATTCATCCCTCTCCTTCTTTTTTTCTTTTGATTGATTTGCCCTGATGTGAGTTCAAATAGAACCAACCGAACTGAATTTTTTTTGTAATTTGTGTTTTTTTTTTAATCAGATTGGAAGAGTTGAAACAGAGGATCTAAAGCAATGGAACAAGTAGGAGATATGGGTTTGCCACCAGGTTTTCGATTCCACCCGACCGACGAAGAGCTCATAACTCACTATCTATCGAAGAAGGTCGTGGACGGACACTTCGAAACAAAGGCGATCGGAGAAGTCGATCTAAACAAATGCGAACCTTGGGACTTGCCATGTAAGTGCTATTGAAAATTCCCTTGTAAACCATATATTATGTTCTTTCTCTCAAAGTTTGTTTTGGTGATCACTGATCAGGGAGAGCAAAAATGGGGAATAAAGAGTGGTACTTCTTCTGTCTGAGGGACAGGAAGTATCCAACAGGGTTGAGAACAAACAGGGCCACTCAAGCAGGGTATTGGAAGGCCACAGGGAAAGACAAGAAGATATACAGAGCAAAAGCTATGGTTGGGATGAAGAAGACCCTCGTTTTCTACAGAGGGAGAGCACCCAAAGGAGAGAAGACCAACTGGGTCATGCATGAATACAGGCTTGAAGGGAAGTACTCCCTCCACAACCTCCCCAAGACAGCCAAGGTTGGTCACACTTTAATCAACTCCTCTTTTTTTTTTTATTCAATTAGAATTCGTTTAAAAGTCTTTGTTTTTCTTTCTTTCATGGCAGAACGAGTGGGCGATTTGCAGGGTGTTCCAGAAGAGCTCAGGAGGGAAAAAAACACATCTTTCAGGGTTGATGAGGATGGGCTCCTTTGGAGACCAATTGGGTCCCTCTCTTTTGCCTCCATTGACGGATCCCTCCAAAGCCTCTGCATCTCACGTGACCAACTTCTCCAACGCAATGGAGAGCCAGAGAGGCCATGAACAGATGGCCTTCAATTCCTTCGGTTCCACTCCCAACACCTTGTATGGTTTTCAGGAGGTCTCAGATATGGGAGGCTTTCAATTCCAAGGTGGTCCTAATTATGCTAGAGACCAGGCGAGCCTGCGAGCCTTGCTCGAGAACCACGGGTTCGACATGAAACAGGGGTTTAAAACAGAGAAGGAGATGGGGTTCAGCATTTCTCAGGAGACCGGTCTCACCAGTGACGTGAATCCGGAGATCTCTTCCGTCGTATTGAACCATCATCATGAGTTGGGGTTACAGATGCAGGACTGTCTTTGGAGCTACACAGATTTAGAGTGAATGGTTTTACAGTCACAGATGAGGGTTTTTTTTTTTTTTTTTTTGTTGGTACAAATTGATGTTGTTTGTGTGTTTGTGTGTGTATATACTAGATAGATGTTCTGGATTTTCCAAAATAAAATTTATATAAACACGGATTCTTGGTTTCTTGGTGAGATCATGTTTATCATTGGTTCATGTGAAGGTTATGTTTGTTAAGATGAGATGTGATCAGTATCTAATTGTTGGAATTCGGGACAATGGAAGGAGACAGAACCAATATGAATGTTTCAAGGATCAACAGGTGTTGAATGCTTTTAGACAAACTTCTCCCGTTCCGGTATGAACCGCGAGTACACCTGGGATTGATGAAGTGCTGCCTTCAGGATACAATGAAGCCCTCTCTTGGTGTTGAGAACAGAGTGTGTACTCTCTGTCTCAACCTCTTAGAACTCTCTGTTTTTAGGGGCTGATGATGCTAACTTGTAATTGATACGAAGAAGATGAGTTGTTGTTGTTCTGTTTTGATATAAGGCTCTGAATTTATAGGCATCAAAGCGCCTTTTGATTCAAATGAAGCACCCTTTCATGAATGGGGAGTTATAATAACCGTCCGATCGGTGGTCCACCATTTTCACGCGATCGTGCGGCTCCAGCTCCTAGCGACGATGCGCAAGTGCCAAGTGCCAAGTGCGCCCTAAAACGCCCAATACGCACACACGCGCGCGCGCGCGACGCGCGTGGTGGTGCTTCGCACCACCCCGCATTAAAGGTCCACCATAAGGTGTCCACCAAAAGGACTTCACTATAGTACATGGGGCTCTCCTTAAAAACACTCAAAACATTTTACAAACAACCGATATGGGACTAAAGAATAGGACCACATCATCTTCTAAAAGGGGGGACCACTAAAACCCAAATGTTTTAAGTTTCTTTGAAAATACCTAACACTAATAATGCTTTACCGACCAACCTATCAAAAGAAGAAGGGTCATTTGAATAGAGGCATAAATTATTCTGGAATTTATACTTATTCCAGGATTGATTGACTTTATCAATGGAATAAGAGATTTTGTGTTTGGTTGTGTTTTCAGTTATTCTCATTGGAAAACGTAATTATAAAAGTTGAAATGTTTGGTTGATGAAGAATAAGATGTAAATAAGGTGTAAAAAGTTTATTTGACATGTAGGCTCCATTGATATATAAAAGGTGATGACAAATGATTTAAAATAAAAAAAAAATTGTGGGACCCCTTCATTCTTGGTTATTCTAGCGTACAGATTCCTCTTATTCCCCTCATCCAAACGTCTTTTTTTGTCTATTCCATATATATTTCTATTTATCCCCCCTCTGTTCTTATAGCCAAACGGGTCAGAGAGAGAGAGAGAGAGAGAGAGAGAGAGAGATGTGTGGGTCCTTCAAGATTCAATTAACATCCAATTCAGAGTGGCTAGAAATAATTGTTTTGGCTTTATGTTTAAGGTGATGATGAATTCACTGATATGACTCTTGTGAAACTCTGTTGCACTTGTACCACATCTCATCATCTCTCATTCTCCATGAAAGAGCCTGTTAGGCCACCCATTGAAAATACAATCTGACCGGCTTTTTCTCTATGAGGTTGGAGAAATGTGGTTCTCGAATTTCTCGTATACTTCACTTTCTGAGAGTCCTTGTTTTTATACTGCAAACACAGCTCTAGATCCCAATACATAGAGATATTGTCAATTTTGACTCTAAGTGCTTTCACGATTTTTAAAACATATATGAGTCTATAAAAGTCATAATCACATATAAACACAAACAATACACAACTGTGAGATGATATAGTAGTAAACCGGAGTGTGATCCTTTTGTGACATGCAACAGGGAAATATATTGTCTATTTTGATTCTCAGTGCTTTCATGATTTTCAAAACACATATAAGTATATAAGAGTCATACTCACATATAAACACAAACTATACACAATCGCGAGATGATATAGTAATAAACTGGAGTGCGATCATTTGTGACAAACAACAGGGAAAGATATTGTCTATTTTGACTATCAGTACTTTCATTATTTTCAAAACACACATAAGTCTATAAAAGTCATACTCATATATAAATACAAATGATACGCAACTGCGAGATGATGTTGTAGTTAACCAGAGTGCGATCCTCTGTGGCATGCTCTCGGTGCTTTCACGATTTTGAAACGCACATATGGGTCTATAGGAGTCATACTCATATATAAACACAAACGACAAGCAACCCCAAGATGATGCAATAGTAAATCGGATACAATTGGAAGATCGATTTCATTAATTGTTGTATGATTGATAGTGTGCCACGTAGATTGACATGCCACCCTAAGGGATGATTGCATCATACCCTAAGGGGTGAATGCATTTGGCATGATGTAATCACCCCCTTAAGGGTGGTGTGCCCGTCTATATGGTACTCCACCATGCATGCAACTGGAAAATATCTCTGTTACATGTCACACCGAATTCATAGTAAACCTTAATGTGAGATTCAACCTCACCCCTCTTGTGTCTATTAAGACCTGGGCTACCACAATCACATCTCATCAACGGGCCACACGTCATCATCATATAGGGTTATACCAATACCAAATGAAACATCTCAAACTTACACATAAACATATTATTCATCTTTAAGCAAGTTCAAGGCTTCAAACGTGTCCTGGAGTGTAAAATTATCCAACATTGCTAGATAACTGAGGCAGCCCCCTTCATATCCACATTTGGACGAATTCCGGGTTTGAAAAGCAGAAAAAATCCAATCACATATCCAAACTCGATCCTCGCTTTTTTAGTGTAAAAACACAACAATCTTACTAAAATAAAACTTTTTATAAACGTGAGATTTTAAAAATCTCAACATTGTAATTGTGCATCCAAATAAACTCTAAAACATGGTGAAAATTCTTTGCTTCAATTCACCTCTAAACATGCATGGGTTTATTGGGATCTTGGTTAGGCCATCCCACTCAAGAGGCCACACATGACAAATGGATTTTACACACAGAAAAAGCATGGGTGGAAGCACCAGCAACATGTGTTCTTTGTGGATTTGTTTCTAGTGTGGGTATGGAAGGAATGGTTTGATCATGATATGCTCACCTGATCAATGTTGTTTTTGTTACTTGCCCTTCATACCCATCTTTGGTGGCCTAAATTTGTATAACAAGATGGTTGGCATTACCAGATCTCAGAGAGAGGGAAAGTAGGCTAACAAGGTCGTCATGCATGACTCAAACTCAACAGAAATTTTTGGTTTATTATATGCATCAGAGGATTTGAATTTGTGATGGCTACTCAATTTTAGTTCCCATATTATAATTTTACAGATAATGTATACAGTTACACAACAATAATAGTATGTTTATATATAATATACATGTTATATATACTTTAAAAGAAAAATAAATTTTATATTTTGTTAGTTATAGGTTTGGCGTAAAATATTATACAGTCTACTTTGCAGTCCTGCCCGCAGTGCTCAATGGGACGCATATAACAGTAGTGCTTTAAAAAATTTGTTCTGCTATTTCATTCTTCTCGATCATCACTTTACTTTATTATAACCAAAAAATTCCTACTGATGTGTATAATTAACATATGGGAAAATATTGCTATCATGTTTTAAATTGATTTAAAAAATTAAAAGAAAAAAATTGATGATTATGTCCTGATTGTTTTTGGAGATTAAGTTGAGGACTCTTTGATGCTTGCACGTAAAGACTACTTTCAAAATCGAGACAGGGACAATCTTCTAATTTTTATTCTTTCTTAGTTCATCCACTGATATGTTTTTATTTTTAAATGTACCACATACCCTAGCTCTTTTTAATGAGTTTTCTCTATCAAACAAACAAAAGCTTTCAAAGTAACCAGATTTTGGTCATAATCCGAGTTTGCAATAGACCAACATAGTGCTTCATTCACAATTGACAAAGAAGGCTAAACATATTCAAATGTTAAATTTTGATAGACATCATATAAATGATATGACAGAATGAAATCTAATATATCAAACAACATATAGTTTCAATCATTACTTCAGAGTTTATTGTTAGTCTTTGATTTTTGTGCATTAAAAGGTGTTAAATCGCATTTTAGGAAAAAATGATAAAAGGAAGTTTTTGTTAAAAAAAAAATCAATTTTGTAAATAATGTATTTTCATAATTTGGAATAGATGGAACATGATAATATTTAGAAAAACAAAATTAGTCTCAAAGACTATAATTCTTGTAGCTAGTCATTTTTGTTATTTGGATTTTCCTAAATTATATATGGGAGCTGCTACCTGGGCCTCAGAAATTAAGCCTCATTTGTGAGCTCCAATAGGTGGCATTCTCTTATTGGTTTCCTATTTGATTTTTTCTAACCACCAAAATGACAATGACAAGACTACCATTCTTATAATTTTAAAAATTGGTTACAACTAATTAATATTCCCATTAAATCTCCTAACTCAATTCCATAAAAAGTGGCATAATTAAATCATCTCCCTGACTTAACATTTTTTTTAAAATTTTGAATTAAAAATAACATCAACCACATGTTATCAATTAAGATACATTAATGTATCTGAAAATCCAAATGAACAAATATGGTCTACATGTTACTGAGAACTACACAGAAAATTCATAAAAGGTTTTCAAAATGCTAACAATAAGCAAATAAATATTAATAAGCTATATTAATCAAATCCCTAAACATAAAAATAACAACCTTCAAAAAATAGGAATTCAAATTTCAGATACATGTGTATCTGAAATTTGAATGAATAAATACCGTGAAAAAATGGGTTAGAATTCAAATTTAGATACAAGTGTATCTAGAATTTGAATTAACAAATACACATTCTATACAAGAGAATGTGCATTGTATTTGAAATCTTGAATATGAATGAGTCGAATAATGTTGATACAAAGCTAAAAAATATGATGAATGACACATTATGCATAATTATACACAAACACACAATCATAAACGATTGTACAAATCATATATGGTACACAACAATGCATGTAAATCAAGATACAGGCCATGTATCTTAATTTAAAATAAAATTCAGATTCAATACATGTATATGATGATTCAAATGAATGACAAAAAATTACAATAATGTATTCAGATCGAAAAATAACAATCTTAAATGGATCGTCATTGTTTGCACCACAAATTGGTCACAAAAAAAATTAAATGAATCAAAATTCTTCTCTCCACAGATTGAATTGAAACAAAAATAAAATTCAATGTTTGTTTTCAAATCCACCAATCCATCTGAATTTGAAAATTAAAATATCCTAAAATCTAGTAATTTTTTGGATCTGAAAACAAGAAAGAAATCACAGATCACAATCTGCTTGGATCCTAAACAGAAAAATTGAAATACCTCTCAAGAAATGGAATCGGATCGTTATTTATGTTTATGGTCATTAAAAAAATCAATGAGAAGTATAAAATGGGCTGCTGATGGGTGATAAACAATCGACTTCGATTGATTTTTTATTCTTTCATTGAATTTGACTGGTTTTTTTAAAAAGAAAAAGAAAAGAGAGAAGGAACAAAGAATCCCAACAAATCATAACCGCCTAGGCAGTTATAGAGTTACCAAAAAATTCAAAAAAAACTCAGTGAAAGGTAAAAATGGAATTATACGTGTGCCACCTCATGGAGCTTGTAATGAGGTCTACAAGTTGGGGCCCAAAAATCATTATTGATTATATATTATATAAAAATATATATAATCAAATAAATTGAATACAAACATTTTTATATTTTGTTACGTATACACTCATTGTAGTCTTATAATTCCTTATATTGAATCAGACTGCATGAATAATAGATGTGGATAGATGTAGATGTAATACCAACCCAACCTAATAGGTGAAAGACAAAGGAAGAAAAATACAAGAGGTGTAATTCATCCCCTCCTTTGACTGTTTGTTTGGGAGCCAACTAGATCAGAAGAAGAAATAGAACAAGCCAATTCTGTTGCTATCCAAGATTTCTAGAATGATGGGCATACTTGATGTGATAAAGCATTGCCACGTGGACATTTTACAGCATCCAATGCAGAGCTTTCCCGCGCTGGTCGAGGGGCCTCAATTAGATCTGTCAATGGGTCGGGTTCAGGCCAGATCAGGTGGACCCGCACCCAACCCGTGGCAAGACCCGGCGGATCCTTAGAAATGTAGACCTGACGGATCCTTGGAAATGTGGACCCGGACCTGTCGGACTCAGATCAGACCCGACCCAAATATGGTTAGTAAAAAAAAGGAATAATTCATAAATTTGTTTGTCTTATCATTCTATTAGAAAAAATTTGTATAAAGCATTAGTTATTATTGAGTTATCTAAACTGGTGTCCTAACACTATGATTGAACATATTTTTGTACAATTCAAAATGAGTGAATGAATTACAAAACAATATTCAAAACAATAAACATTAACATACAACAATAAAAGTAAACAAAAATCTAAAAATATAATAATGAACTAAAAGAAAGAGTTGATTGTCATTTGTGTCACAAAGTAAACATTCAAAACAATAAACACACTACATATTAACTTAAACAACATTCAAAACAATAAATATTAACATATTAACATAAACAATAAATATAAATCATACAACAAACCAATTAATTATACAAATTCAAACGCTAATAAGGTCTGTCAACGGGTGGGCTTGATTGGTTATGGGTTATGTTTTTCATGGGCTTGGTTATGGACTTATGGATGCCAAATTAGTTTAAACTTATACTTGTAACTTGATAAATAAGAAACAAAATTATAAGTTAACTAATACGAACAATCTTGTAATATATGAGCATATATTAATAAAACAGTCGGGCCTCGGGTCCAAAGGGGTGGGGCGAGGTGGACCTGGACTTGACCCGTTTGTATGTTCGGGTCCACCAGGTCGAGTCCAAATCGGGTTGGGTATATTACCAAGGGCGGAGCCATGCGGGGACAAGGGGGGCTCAAGCCCCTCATTTTTTATTTATTTTTTGGATATGTTACATCTGATCTTTTTTTCAACCCTAAATCTACTCTACAAGTGTTTTGAATTTTTTTAAAGTAATATAACTCATCTAATGAGATACATGTTTTTATATAAAAAAAAATGAAACATGTATTCTAATGAATTGTATGAATGCATTTATAATAAATGTGAAAAAAATTATTGAGGCATATACTTCGTTAAAGTAAGTATATGCTTTAATAGTTTTCTATCGACGCATATAGGACTGAAAGTGGGGCTGGAATAAAATTTGTGTATAACATCACTTTTATTATGGTAAACAAATAAGAATAGTTGAGAATCTGAGTATAATATGGATATATTTATTGAATTATAACAAAAATTCTTGGGAAATTAATTCAAATTTTTTAAAAAAAACCTTTTATTTTTTTTAGATCTCTCAAACTTTTTGGTATATTAAAATACCCTTAAGTAATAATTATATATTTTTTTAAGTTCTTCCATCTCTTTTTTTATCGCTTATCCCGTGAAATATTTTTTACACACTATTATACACTCTGTATATGTTGTTCACTTGTACAATATTGTTATTTACTCCATGTATTTTATATATGAACCCTTATTGTGCATCATGTGTATATTATTAAGAGTCAATTTAATAATTCTGATTGAGAATGAGAATTTCTCTTTCTAAATAATCCAGTTCAGGTAGATTTTATGGAATTAAAAATTTAAATTGAGATATATATGAATGAACACATAAATGGATGATTCCAAACATAATTTTCCCTAGTGTTATGATAGATTTTTATTTGTACTTTGTATAAAGCCTCCTTAGAAAAATTCCTGGCTCCGCAACTATATATTACACGTGTAATCAGGTTCGGATTAGATCGGGTTGGGGTCTGAACCCGACCCATTGACAGGCCTAGCCTCAACTATTCATCATAAATGTCGTCGGCCAAAGCCTTTTACCACCTTCTCTCACACGTGTGACTTCAACCTCCCGTGGGAGTAGTAAATTTATATTCATGATTTTTTATTTTTAAGTCCATGTAAATTATATGATTTAATGATCGATCCATCATTTCTTTATATTATAATTCAAGTCTCTAGATTTAAAGAGTATGTTTCTTATTAGTCCTTATGAAAGACTAAAAAGAAAATCAAACAATCTAGTGATAAGTCCCTCCCAGAGACTAATAAGAAACATATCATTTATATCTAGGGACTTAAACTATGATATGAAGAAGTGAGAGATCGATCACTAAATCATATAATCTACATGAACTCTTATATTTAATATAACATGGTTCCGTTCCGTTCATTTTACAACCTCACTTAAAACCCTTGGATTTTGATGAAAAAAATTGGTAAAATCATTATCTAGATAACTAATTGGAAACTGTTTTGTAGTCCTTTTACAATCGAATATTAAAATTGTCTAGCGCACTATATACGCTATTATAAAAACTAAAAAATATGCATTCAATTTATATGAATTTACATCATTTTTGTTGTAAAATAATATACTTTGTTAACAGATTATGTACTTCAGGAAAAAAAAATTAATCAAAATGTGTGTAAATCATAAATGGGGGTTACAACAGGGTTGAATATATCATTTTTATAATAATAAGCTATTTATGTAAATAAAAATGCCTTTATTTTTTTCACCCAACATCACTACAAATTCTCAAACTTTCTAAGTTTTCATGGCCTTGAAGTTTTCATCTTCTCTTCCACGGCATCATATTTTTATATGTTGTTATTTTTTTATTTATTTTTTAGGGAATTTGTTTTAAAATTAAACAAATAAAACAAAAAAAAATAGTAACACTGGCACATTCATCGATTGTATTCTATAAGTAGAGCTAAATATGTGGATAACTATTGTGTGAGACATACAATGAAGACGTGTGTTTAATTTCAACATCTGCGTTTGATTTTGCTTGGTAGGTCTATTTGATAATTCCGTTCTTGGCAAGCATGAGTAGAGCTGGTAAACGAGCCGAGCAGCTCGGGCTCGACTCGGTTAAAGCTCGTTCGGGCTCGTTCAATTAGATAAACGAGCTGAACTTGAACAATTTTTAAAGCTCGATTTGTAAACGAGCCGAGCCTGAGTCGAGCCCGAGCCTGGACGAGCCCGTTTACTTAATAGAAAAAAGGGAAACGAGCCGAGCCCGAACCGAGCCCGAGCCCAAATTTATGTTATTTTCACATGTATAAGTTGTTGTGATTTGTAAAATGTGACTTTTCAAATGTTAAACAAAGTTTTTTTTAGCTAAACGAGCCCAAGCCGAGTCTTGATTCGAGCTTCGGCTTGACTTATTTAACAAACGAGCCGAGCCGAGCCGAGCTTTAACCGAGCTTTTCACGAGCCTAACGAGCCGAGCTTGAACACGAAATGAAGCTCGTTCCCGAGCCGAGCTGAGCCCAAGCCGAGCCTGCTGCTAAACGAGCCGAGCCTGAGCAGGTCAAAGCTTGGCTCGTTCGGCTCGTTTACCACCCCTAAGCATGAGAACTGTGTGAAACAGAAATGATTGGTGGGAATCACAACTGATTTCAAAGAAAAAAAATCTTATATATATAAAACCGTTTATTGTTGTTTTTAGCTTGGGTTAAAGACATCCAAGTCCTCACAAACATGGATAATACCATATAAGTCCTTATCAAAGTTGTGGCAGACATATAAGTCTTTAAAAACTCATAAAAACTCATATATATCCCTGGTTTCAACAAAAATCAATCATAACTCAACCTACCAAACTTAAATTTAATCTATAACCATGAAATGATTAATTATCCTTAAATTTTTTACCGTTTTCAAACAATACCTCAATAGAAATGAAAGAAACATAAAAAGTCTTACAAGGATAATTTAATCTTTACATGGACTAATTTATTTTTATGATTGTTTATGAAGACTATAATGTTTACACAATTACACGGTGATAAAATATTCTGTCAAATTTGAATGAAAATGTAATTCGAGGATGATAATTAGGTTTTTGTGAGTTTTTAATGATTCATATGTCTGCTCCAACTTTCACATGGACTTTATATGGGGTTTGATTACCCATGTTTGCAGGGATGTAGATGTCTTTAACCCTTTTAGCTTTTATCAAAAATTGAAATGAGTTTAGGGTAAAGACATGATGACTTCTTAAAAATCAGAATCTCCAAAAATTGTTAATTAAACTCATTTTGAAATGCTAGCTAATTAGCTAGCTGTTTATGCACTGTACAGAAACTTTTATAAATTAAAAGAAAAGAGAAAGAAAATCCAATAGAAATTTTGTAGAATATATTACTGCTTACAGTTTTACATGCATATAGTTTTTATAAAAACTGATTAATTACTTCACATACTAGAGAATGTATATTTTTTAAAAAAAGAAGAAAGCATATAGTACTCCAGTAATGAATTACATGTGTATCTACTACTCATTCCAAAAGTCATTTTTAACTCGATCTACTTGATCTCGCGTAACTTAATTAGTGTTGTAGCTAGGCGCACACGGACTTTGTGCAAACATTATAAAATTTGCATGTTTTATCTAATAAATCATATGAATTGTTAGACAAAATATTTCATGCATGCGTACTTAAGTATGCATGTAACAAAAAAAAAAAGAGGCAACCAGACCCAAAAAAAAGGTGTTTATAATTTATAATTGCACATGTGCACTTTAAATGCAAGTTGCAACAAAGAAATGCCCGCCTATGTGTCATCTCAAGTTTGTAAGAATCTCTGTTCCTAAGTGTCACTATTTTTTTTTACATAAGTACATGTCACTGGTTGATCACCAACTAATGTTGAATCTTGATTTTCCTTGCATAAAATGCAAGTTGGCAAACTATTGTGCAACATGTAGATGATTAATTTGTAGATGACTTTGTAATTAAAACTAGGTCAAGCTAGGTATCCATAATCAATTTCTAGACAGTGACTACACATATGTGGTCATCCATAATAATAGAAATATTATTCACAAAATAAGCAGTGTTAGCATTGCAAATATATTATTAATTTAGTTGATGATACATTAATTACTCTTAAATGTATTGCTGGAACTGTATGATTCTTTTTTAAAGCTATTTTCCTACACAATAATAACAAGTAAAATATACACAAATACAATTTTAAAAGTCTTTTCGTTTTGAAATATGCATCAATCACTTAAATATTTTATATTGCATAACCGATCACTAAAATTCAATTTTAACTAAGCAAATATGATATACAAATTCCATTTGGGAATTCAATAATCTCGGACAATATACTAGGATACATATTAGCCAATTAACCACATATACTATAAAATGTTTCTTTGACATGTTTTGCATCAATTATATTAAAATTTGATATATACCTTAAAGTCCAAACAAACCACCTATTTCGCAACAGTGATTACACAATCAGCCCACAATACACATCACCTCCTTCAATAAAAATATAAATATAAATAAAATAAAATAAAATAACATTAATATGAGCAACCAGAATACAATTTGACCAACTAATATACAATGGACATACGACATAAAACTATTATTCTAGAATATTGTTAATGAGTATGGTTAATTAGCCCATTTTTGTTATATACAGTGTTACACACATATTTGTGTATATATTATCATGATTATATATATCGTACATGATAACTATAGGGAACTATGATACCTTATCAATGAATATAATATTTAAAACGATATACAATGTATATAGATAAGTAATTGTACACTTGTGCCTACTATTAATAGGACCAAATGCAGAGATCATTATATGTGTTGTCAATCTTTATTAAATTCTACATAACTAATGGATTTTCTTTTCAATTAAATTAAATATGGTAATACATGTATATAGTCCATCATATGATCCTCTCTCATTTGCTTTAGCATAAATCAACATAAACTTTACATACATCACAGGAGACAACAAGAATACATGCATGACTATATATGACAACCATTTCAATATAGGTAATTTTTTTTTAATTTCTCAAGTTGTGACTAATGGCAGGTAACATGCATGAATTGTATAGGAAAAATCAGTACCTATAGTTTATAAGAAACAGTATCATATGTCAGTGTCAAATATTGTTCCACTGGTAAAAGGAGGCTGATCTAGAAGCATGAACTCATTTGGAAAATGATGTGAATGAATAGTGAAACCGAATTTTCAACAACCAATACTCCAGACCAGACTCTAGCATGAGGACTTAATTTTTCCATGTGTTTTTAACAATTTATCCACACTATATGCATGTTTACTGTACAAATTAAATTTGAAGCTCCTCGTGTCCTATCTTCGTAGAAGATATGACCCCTGGATATCATATCTAGGCGATCGCCTAGGATTTTCCATCAAGAGAAGATCTTCAATATATATATATATATATATATATATATATATATATATATATAGGGAGCCGATTAGGTGCGGTTTACGGTCGGTGCGGTGCGCGATCACGGGCCGTCGATCACGGGTCCATCGCATCGGACGGTCGGGTGCGATTCACGTCGACCGTTGGATGCGATGGACCCGCGATCGGACGGTCCACGTCGTAAACCGCACCGACCGCATACCGCACGTAATCGCGACCATATATATATATATATATATATATATATATGATTATATACTATCACAACTTTCAATTTTACATCCAAAGATGACCCAAGTTTATTACATATATTTTCCTCAAAAAAAAAGTTTATTACATATATCTAGTAGATTTTTTATTACTCTATGTGACACATAATATGCTAGCTCTGTACCTTTTGATTTGGATTTTAACCCTACCGTCTGTTGTAGCCTTGTAGGTTTAGATATATTGATCAATGTATGTCAGATGCTATTGAAATGGATTCCAATATTGTATGGTTAGGAGTACTGTGTGGCCTTGTCCAGACATGTATAAAAAATAAAAATAAAAAAGGTTGGCAGAGTAAAAAATTATGTGATGTGAAAGTCATAGATGACGACGTAATTAAAACAAGGTCAAGAAGCTAGGGATCCACAATCAATTTCTACACAACAACTACACATATTTGGTCATCCATAATAATAAATATATTACTCACAAAATAAAATAAAAAGTGTTGGCGTTGCAAATATACATTATTAGTTTAGCTGATATTACATTTGATGTACTCTAATTAGGATACGTAGAATATGTGAATCTTTTAGGAATACTTTCTTACACAAAAATAATTAAACAAAATAAATGAGATGAGATCCTATTAGTATTGGATCCATCTATTTTTGTCAGTATTAAATGAAGGCTATAACACATGTCAGTCTTTTATCGAGGACTAACAAAAACGAATAGGATCAATATGATTTGGTCTCATGGCAAAATAAATACAACAAAACAATTTTAGAAACTATGTTTTTTTTTTAGGATTTTTTTTTCGATAAGATTTGTTTGTTTGAAATGCATCACTACTTTTAAATATTTTTTTTCAGAATTGATCATTAAAATCCAATTTATAATCTAAGAAAATCTGATAAATAAGCCATTGGGAATTCAATAAACCGCGTGACATGGTGTGTCCCAGATCTATAATCTCAGAAAATGTTGTGGAACACAAATAGGTCAATCATATATTATAAAAATGTTTCTTAGCTTGACATGTTTTGCATTAATTAAGATTAATTAAAATATCTTGCTCAAAGTTCAAACAAATTAAACAATGTATTATACAACAATGAATACTACACAATGAGCTTCCACAATTCACAGAAACTGATCATCAACACCCTCCCCCCCCCCCCCCCCCCCAAAAAAAAAAAAAAAAAAAAACAGAGAGCAACCGGAATACAAATTGACCAACTAACATAAAACTATAAACAGTTCGCGTTCTATAATAAATTGTTAACACAAATTATATAATTATCCCACTTGATTACAGTGTTACACATATAGATATGTATGTATCATGATTAAATAAAATTGGTCATAGTCTCAAATAATAATAATAATAATAATAATAATAATAATAATAGCAACAACTTTGGTAATGGCATCCAATTTACTACTTTCAAATCCCAACAAAACCACCCATTCGCTAATCAACCTATAATAAACAAAACATATATAGTATATAATGATATGCAACTATGATCCTTATCAATTAATGAATATGCTATTTAAAAATGATAATATGTGTATAGATAAGTAATTGTACACTTGTGCCTATTAATTGGACCAATTGCAGAGATTATATATATGGAATCTTTGAAATATGCGGCTATGGCATCACTCAATAGATATATATTTATTGAATTTTTTTTCAAATTAAAATATGGTGAAATATACGATCACCATATTTCTCATTCTTTTTGCCTAAATCAATTTAATCAACTTTAAAGTCATCGAAGGAGACTAACAATAAATACCTGACCATATGACAACCATTTCAACCTTAATATATTGTGAATGTGCATCAAATCATTTTCTTATTTTTTTAAAACAAGTTGTGACTGATTAAACAGGCAACACGAATTGTATAGGAAAAATTCCTACAGTCACCCAAGAATTATATGACAAACATCCATATCAATCACATCACACCACAATTCTTCAGCATAATTTTTTCTTATAGTAAAGTGAACGTACGAGACAAATGTCTGTTATATTAATTTCAGAACCCTTCTTGATCCAACCGATCTTGTAGGGAGCTAGATGCTTCTCTATTTATAGTCCAAGCTTCTTCACTAATGTTGTAGACAATGTTCTTGCCTCTACCACTGTTGACATCACAGACCCTTTTATATAGTGTATCGTGACTGGAATTTGTTGTCACTGCATGAGATCCTTCTTCTTTACTGTCAAAGGAAGCTATTGGACTGATTAACAATGCGACAACAAGTCTCCATCCCCTTGATTGTGCGTCTCGCAGTCACGATTCCGGTCTACAATTTCACGAGCCTGAAAAAACTTCATGTCCCTATAGCTGTTAGGGCTCTCTGGCTCACGAAATATGAGGTTATCTTTAGGTGTCAAGTGCTACGTGGAAAATACATGTGTGTCTCTGGTGTGTTTCATTGAAAATTGGGGAGCTGGTTGTGCGGGGCAGCTAGTGTGTTCTTGGAGGGAGGGTTAATTGTAATTCATGGTTAGTATTGTTTTTGTTTGTAGGACTATGCCTAGATATGTTTCTTTGTCTTTCATTTTTGCTGCTGTTTTTGTAGGGTACTTAACTTACTAAAAATTAAGGTAGATTGCCTATCATTTCTCTATAAAAAAAATTGCTAAAGATTGGATAAATACCTTTCTAATATCAAGCACCAAGTCACCAACACATTATTCGATCTGCCTATTGTTTAAGATGATTTGAGATTAACAAAAACTAAAGAAGATATGGATTTTTTTTTTTTTTTTGCATGGATAACATGAACAATAAAAGACTAACGACATGTCAACACAGTAATTATTTCAACCACCCAACAACCAATTAAGTGCATTAAAAACAAAAGCAATGCCTCAGTTTACACAAATGTAACAGCTCAGTTCATCATAAATGTGTTTTTTTTTTTTTTGATTGGTAAATATAAGAGTGTTGTTACAAGTTTTTTTAATAAGAGTGTTTTTTAAACACAAGATTTGTTACCAGCCCCAATTCCAACTTCATATACTTCGATAGAAAATCACTAAAGCATATACTCTCATTAACGAAATATATATGTTTCGATATAAAATTTTTACATTTTTATAAATACATTCATATAATTTAGAGTATATGTTTCAATTTTAATAAAAACATGTATATTATTTTTAAAAAAAATTAAAGAGCATGTACATTATTTTTAATAAAAAAACATTCATTCTACCTGTTTAGATGAGGTATGTTATTTTTAAAAAATTTAAAATACACGTAGACTAAAAATTGAGATTGAAAAAAAAATTGTATCTAACGCTTATCCATCCTTAAAACATGCTACAATGATAAAATTCCTGAGTCATCATGAAACACATAGAACAAGATAAATAAAAAAGTTCCAAACCACCCATAACACAAAATTTATATCAAATCCCAAATCCAAATTCATTACCTCAAAAACAAACATGATAAAATCTTAGGCACACACCTCAATTTCATTGCTAAAAAAATCGACCAATGCCCAAAGCATTAAAAATAAAAATAAACATTCACATTGCAGAAACTGAGAGAGACCAATATTCTTTACTTATGAGCATCCCCTCGCGTCGTATGATGAAGTTCCCAACAAAAGCCCCCACAATGACGAACACGGAAAGCGACCCGGCTATTGATGATGAACTAGGGTTTCGAAACGGTGGAAGGAATACTAAAAATTGAGGGAGAGAGAGTCGAGATTTTATATGGGTGGTTTTATTTGAGTCCCTCAAAATTGTAAGTAAGTCCCTTTTAAATGGATTTTGTTATCAAAGATCTATTTAGATTTTCTTAATAAGTACACCCCCAATAAGTAAGCCCACCTAATTTTTTAGTAGAATCTTTCGTTAAGATTTTTTTTAATAAGCATACTCTTCATCTCATTTAAATTTATTTATTTATATATTTATTTATAAAAGAGGTGAATTATATTTGGGTATCAATGTGACATCAATGTATGCTCCAATTAAAATTGAATAAATATATATAAATGTGGATTTCAATTTTTTTGTATATGGTCGATGTAAATTTTTTTATAATTTTTTATTTCAATTTTCACAAAAAAATAATAAAAAATATATATATGTTTGATTGGCTAAATGTTAATTAAAAAATCCATTTTTGTATGTGGATGAAAAAAAAATTGTGTTTAATATTATCTCCATCAATTCTATTTGACAATTTATAGGGATTTGATTTTAAAAAAAATTGAATATCACATATTTCACAATATAATTAATCACATGCTCTACATAAATATATGCTCAATTTTTCACATTGGTATGAATGCCTTGCCGAAAGAAAATAAAAAACTTACATCGGATTATACATGTTTAATGGTCACTCACTGTAACGAGGTAAAAACATGGTTAATATATTCCTTTTATATCGGATTATACCATTGTTGTAAAAAGCACTAAACACTAGTCGGACGATTAAGCATGGAATATGAATTAATCGGTTAGGCGGAAATTAATCAACCTCTTTTTAGAATAAAAAATATGAGATATATATATATATAAGTATTATATATATAATAATTTTAGATAAAAAATAATAACAAACTATCATCAAAACAAAATTGATAATATAAACATAATTGAAATAGCATAAAAAACGTCATTAATATATATAATATATAAAGTAATTTAATAGTTTATTGGTCAACTAAAGATTAATCAGAAAAGCGACTAAACGCTAAACGTTGTGAGTTGGGACCTCATAGGCCTAGGTGGAGGATTAATGGGAGTCTAAATGAGATTTTTAGAATATTAGATTATACACGCCTAAGCACGTTCCCATAACTTGTATGTATTTAAGAAACAAAGTTACAACATATCACAAAGAGCGGGCCAGCTAGAGTTCTTCTCCCTTTGCGGAGCACAGACCTTACCAGGAAAAACAAAACAAAAATGGAAAAGGGGGTTATTTACATAACTCAGAATTCAAGATGCAGAAACTAAAATCCTAGAAATTGAGCAGCAAAGAGAAGAAAGCTCGATAATGGTTGAAGCGATGGATCAACACATGTAAAGAGAGAGCACACAAAAGTAATTTTTTTTTAAAAAAAAAAAAAAGATGTTGGGAGCAATTTTAAATAGAGTTCTGCCACAATCAATTCAAGAGGGTGTATTTAAATTTTGAGAGGAACAAATAAAACCACCTTGTTTTGAGAGGTGAGGCGCATGAGGAACATGAGTGCTGTAACACACATATTTCAGTCTAATATTAAATGGTTTTGAAGTTATTTTTAAATTAATAAGTTTTAATTAAATAAATAAAATAATTCTTGAATAACCAAACGTAATTTATTTAAAATTAATTCTAAAATCATTTAATATTAGTCTTATTTTGAAAATCTCGTGAGATATTTTCAATTATAGTACTTTTATTTAAAATAGATTAATGGATCTAAATATACATTAAGTTGAATTAATTAATATATAAAATAAAAAATGCAAAAGTTGATTTGGAGGTGGCCTCAAAATATAGAGGGTCAAATCCAAATCTCTAAATTTGACAATGAATCTGGAGTGTGGTTGGAGTTGCTCGAATAAGATATACATTTCAATAGAAATTTTTTACATTTTCTATAAATGCATCCATGCAATTCATTGAAATGTAACGCTTTATTTTTTATAAAATCATGTACCTCGTTAAATGAAATACGCTATTTTAAAAAAATTCAAAACACACGTAGATAGACTCCGTACAAAGCTGGTCTTGGGCCTGTCCATGTCGGATCCGTCGAATCGGTGTTCAATCCACATACGTGACCCATATCAACTCACTATATATAAAGTGGGTGGCTCTATTTGAGCCTCTCAAAATTGTAAGTAAGCCCCCTCATTAATAAGCCCCTCACATTTTCAAGACTTAATTTATAAGCCCCTCATATATTAACTCCATATTTAAACAATAAGTAAGCCCCTCATTTGAAATATGTGTTAGATGGGCTGTGTTAGATGGGCTCAGTGTAACGGTCTCAATCTACATACGAGCACTGATAAACTCAGTCACATTTTGCAATCTCATATACTAGGATAGTATAATATATACTCTGTTATTATAATGTATAAGGTTGGTTCTATTATAATGTATACCGCAAAAAAATTTATGATTTTTTCAACTCGAAAAACAATAACTAATGTATCTCAATATATATTTCATTTCATATAACAACATGTAATCTAATGAAAGACTGATTTAAAAAAATCAATGTGGAGTGTAATTAGGGCTGCACATTAGGCTGGATATATCATTTTTTATTTAGAGCCCACGTGGCCCACTTGGTCCGAAACTAGATTAATTTGGGCCTCCGTCGCTGCCAGGACGCATTGTTCGTAAAGTTGGCAACTTAGACACCAAAATGAATCATGCACGTGTTGTTTTCTACACAGTTAAACATTTTGTCCCCGTTTGGATAGTGGAATTGAGTTATTCTGGATAGATAACTATGCCAGTATAGATAACAAATCTACAAGAATAAAAGATTTTCTGTTTGGTTGTATTTTTTTTATTCTCATTGGAAAACGTAAGAATAAAGGTTGAGTTGTTTGTTTGATAAATAATAAAATATAAATAAAGTGTAAAAAAGTTGATTTGACATTTGATGTATAAGAGGTGTTGATAGGTGATTTGATGTGATGATGTGTAAAAAGTTGATTTGACGTGTGGGCCCATGGGAATAGATAAGGTGAGTATAGCTTATCCTAGGGGTTGCTTAGAATTGTTATACTCTCTTATACTCGTTTAAACTGGCTTAGTAATACCAAGTTATACTCTGCAAACAAACAACCATTTTCCTTATCCATTCTTATACCACCCTTATACTATCATTATTCCCGCCTATTCCGCTTCCCAAACGGTGCCTTTAAGAACTGTATTATTTTTAGAGGGCACTTTGTATAGGAAAATGTTCATTAATGCGATCAAAATTTTATCTTTTGATTTTTTTTAAACACATATATATTTATCTAATAAAGTACATCATTCATAAAAATATAGTATATTTTTAAAAATTTCTAATATAGGGGTATAACTTTTACGGGTTCGGATTCTCTGCTATGGTTTCCTTGCAATGATCGTGTTAGGCTCTCTTTCTAAACATACCATGTGTAATCAATCAAAATTAACTGCTCAAATCTAATGTTTGGTTTGTGGGCACCACTATTATTATTATCCCCATCGCCCAACCATGTTTTTTCCTTTCTTTCACACCGTGGATCTCAACATTCTTCCTTTTTTTCACTCTGTTATTCATTCTATAGTCACTTTTGTAGACAAGCTTGTTTTTTATTTTCTTTAAATCATACATTATATTGTTATATGAAGTATATACTGAAATACATTAGTGTATATTTTTTATAAAAAATAAAAAAAATTTGCTGCTATACATTGCGATAGTTAGTCATCTGGTCTAACCCCTCTGAGGCATGGCCGTTGGACTCCATCGCAACGTATGACAGTAAAAAAAATTTATTTTTTTAAATATATATACACACTAATGTATCTCAGGAACTAGATCCGATGATCATACATGCTTTATGAAGATTTGGGACAATTTTTCAATTTTATAGTGATTAAAATTGATTTAGCTAAATTTACAGTATCGATGTTTTCCATCTAGAAAATGACTGAGTATATCAAAAGTTGTATGCATACATAAAAACTAGAAAGCATGGCAAGGTATTATGTTCAGTCAGTCATATTCTATGGTTCAATTGAACATTTATTAGTGACAACAATGTATAACAAAAAGAATGGGCATTGAACACGCACCGTTACGTGAGTTGATGAGAAGTTATTATATGTCCGTTGTTGATAACTGTTTTAATGTCTCCAACTACTCCGCCAGATCACATTAGTACTATGGGTGGTTAGTATACATCAATATATTGAAATAACACTCCATCAATATATTGAAATAACACTCCATCCATTCTTACTCCCTCTAATCATGCATTTCCAATCATATTATTACAATGAATATGAATATACAAATGTAACAACAACAATAGCTAGCTAGTCCTTCACTGGCCGGACCACCAAACCACCCTCCGGCCTCTTCTCAATTGAACAAGGCAAGTGACTCCCAAGAATTCTGTCCCAAAACACAAAGAAAGGCTGGGAGAAGTTGTGTTTGCTCCCAAAAAGCTGGTGGTGCACATCATGGTACGCCGCATTGTTCGCAAAGAAGATGTGGAAGGGGTTCCCCGGGAGCCAGAGCCCGCAGTGGTCATTGATGCCCTTCATCGTGGAGAACGAAAAGAAGACGATCGAGGCTCTGGGCGACATCCCCGATACCAAGAACGATAGGGCTCCACCGATGGTGTCCAGGAGAAGCCCCTCCAGTGGGTGGTTATACTGGCTCCCATACGCATAAGGCACAACTAGGTGGTGATGCCACGAGTGGATGCGCTTGTACAAGAACCTGTTGAGGTGCATATACCTGTGGAGGAAGTATTGCCACGCATCGAACACAAACATCGCTACGAAGAATTGCTTCGCCAGGGCGAACCAAGGCCAAGGCCATGATTCGGCTGTAGAATTGATCGCAACTTCGCCCTCCGTGACCTACCCTTGTATAGGTAACCAAATTTTATTGTTATTGTAGGTGTGTTTGATTGATTAATTGTAAATTGTGATCTTAATATACCTTGAACATGAGGAATGCAACTATAGCTTGGAGTGTTTGTTGGAGGAGGACACCTTTGATGACATCTCTCTTGGAGACCAAGTTCTTGAGGTCTTCTTCTTTCTTCGAATGGAGGCGATATTCTTCGAATATCGAACCGAGGGCCATGTATACGCCAGAGTAAAGCCAGTAAACCAGAATTGGCACGAACGTCGCTAGGAACTCATCGGACGTGAAGTAGGTCATGTTTGGGGTAGTCATAGAACAATATGTGGTGTAGTAGGAGTGTTAGTTGTGTGTGATATGAAGGAGAGAGATGGGGACTTGTTTAAATAGAAAAAATAGAGGAGCCATGAAAGGAACGAAACTATGACTTTTGTTCCTTTGCTCCCATCTAACATTCGTACATGATGACCAGCACCAAATAATGTTCAAGTGGACAAAATTATTTGAAAGTTGCATTTGCATGCATATAGTATATATATGATTAAAAAAATATAGGAGCTTTATATGCATGTGGTCCGACAAAAGGGGAAGATGAAATGTTGGTGTCTTTGATCAGTCAGTATAGGAAAACAGTCGTTACAGTGTGTCTGAACCTTAACAGGTCTATATCAACATGCTTACATGTATTCAATCTCCTGTTGTGTATTTTTTGTGTAACACTGACAGGTTACATGAAGAATTGAATTAAATTGAGAAGTAAAGTCGGATACAATCATTTGTTGTCACAGTATCCGAATGACTGTTGATCCCCCACACTTTCTTTTTAATCTAAAGTTGGGGCTCATAGAGGGGAAAAAACAGTGCTTGTTCTTTTATTAAGCAAGTTAGACAATTACCTAAAACTCTCAGATGCACAAAAACCCTTAAATTATTTATTTTATAAGTAGATCTAAATATTGACCAATAATAGCTTAACATATTGCAAAAAATATTTATTTTTAAAAAAAAAATTAATAGTAATTTGATCTGAGTAATTAAGAAAAAAATTGACAACATTTTATGATACTTAAAAATAGTAAAAAAAATTTACATGACCAATAGGATTTAAAAGTTTTTTTTTTTACTCCAAAAAAAAATGTGAATGTGAAACAGCAAGGCTTAAAAAAGGTGCCTCTTCACACGCTTCTTTTATTATTGCCTCTATTTCATTTTTATTTTTATTTTTTTAAAAACTCTTCTTCTCATTCTATTTCTTCTTCATATCAAAAAAATCTCTCTGGACTTCGTGTTTGCTAAACCTCTCTAGACCTCCTATATGCTATGGATGAAAAAACTTTGTGGTGTGGACAACAACAAAGAACAAGGTTTTCTTTTATTTAAATAAAATAAAAACTTGAATATAGAAACTTAATTAGTAATTTTCCATCCCAAAAAGCTAGAGGAATAATATTGAAGTAAAAATTTCATAATTTCAAAATTAAAATAAATATTTTATAATTAATAATTAAATATAAAAAATTATATTTAAAATTATCGTCTTAGGCCTCATAATATTTTCAGCCGGCCCTGGGGAAGGAGAGAGTAAATATATATACAAGCACCCATATCATGTATGACAAAGGTCGACTAGTTAAAATTATGTGGGAGATGGTGTCGCTCTAAATATATAAGTGAGGCAGGAGCTAAGGGGGTTTCAATTCACAGAAGCTAAGTGGACATCACCATATGTAGTGGAGATTATGTGGGAGATGGTGTCGCTCTCAATCTTTGAGTGGGGTCAGGGCATAGCTGGACTTCAATCGGTAGAGGTCGTTTGGACATCATAGTGTAGTGGAGATTAAATGTGGCAGCAGGTGTGGCTCTTGATCTTTGAGTGGAGCCAGGGCATAACTAGGGCTAGGGGGTTTCAATTGATAGGGGCAAATTGGACATCACCATGTAGTGACATAGTTTAAGAGAGTGGGGGACTCTTGAGGGAATTTAGTGAAATCTCGTTTACTTAATGCTCCCCCAATCCCTCCTAGCGCTTCTTGTTTCTGTGTCCCTTTTTTTTTTCTTCTGCATTCTCTCACTTCAATTCAGATTTGTAATCCACTTTAGTAATGGAGTGATAGTATCAAGATCTACATTTTTTCAAAAAAAAATTTATTATGCATAACATTGTGTTTGTTTGGTCAATAAGTTGTGTGGGGCCCATTTTCTGAGCCCACTAATTATGTTCCATGTGCTCGTGACTCAAGACCCGAATAGCGAAGACCTGTGACCTGGATAGCCCTTCGTATGTGGGTCCGGCCCGTCTAGCCCACCATATCCGACAACCAGCATATTTCAAGTCAGATTTGAGATCAAATCCCATGAAAATATGATTTTGAGATTATCAATGGAGAGATTTCGGAATCTTATTTAAATTTGATATTATATATTAGATTTGGAACTATCATTGAGTGATTTTTCAAATCCTAATAATATATATGGATCAGTTGATTTTTCCAAATTCTAACAATATATATTTTAGATTTAAAGTTATTAATAATTGATTCTCAAATCCTAACAATATGTGTTAAATTTAGAAGCATCATTAATTGATTCCTAAAAATACCAAACAAAATATGTATATTTAATCATGGATAATTAATTATTCATTCTGAAAATCATTAAATATACATAAATTTGATCACATAAATCAGTGATCTCTCCCCCATCGTTGATGAGAGAGAGATTCACCATTGATTATAGGGCGTCCATAAAAGTATTATAAATAGGGGATCAGTTCTCTCTATTAAGGTATATGAGAAATATTTTTCCATTAAATCTCTTGAACAACATCAGCTGCCTTTTGCAGTTCACCCCCACCTTGTGTTAGCGACGCTTGAGGAGGAGGATCGCTGGTAACCTAGCGGTACCCATCAGAGAAAGCGGAGCAAACAGATCCAACTATCCGAACCCGGTATGTCTGATTTTTGCCCCTCCAAGCTGGTATTGGTCTTTCAAGTCCCTTTATAATCGTGTTATGCTACCATATACATTTCAGTGGTATAAGAGAAGCTCAAATGTCAAATCACATGTGATTATCTTTTATAAATCAGTGGGTTCACATGTCAAATTATTTTTTTCACAGTTACAATCTATTATCCATATCTTATTTGTTTTTTATCCACAACTTATCCATAGTCAACTCCATCGTTACATTTTCCAACAAATATCAACAAACACTTTAAAAACTGATTTTTCTAATAAAAATAGTTATATATTCTAAAATAACTTATACAAGATTTAATGTAAAAAATTGCAAATATAATGAAGTATTAAACATTTATATTAAGACTCTTTTCAAGTAACAAAATTGTCACTCCTGTCTACCTATACAAGTGGTGTCTGTGCAATTAAATTTTATTTTATTTTTATAATAAAAATGATGGCCAATACATTAGTTTTAGAGGTTTCCTTATCATTGGCGTTGCAGGTGGACCAACACATTAACTCATACGTCACCAGCCTCCAAAGCAGTTCTGCTCATTCATTGACACGTGCAACTTCTGATCCATAATTTATCTATGATAAATTTTGATTATACACCGGTCATTTAAAATAATAAATATCATTGAAGATAATTGTTTATCAAGTTTAGGCCCTACTCATTATTTTGATGTACTGGATTGCGATGGAGGTGGTGTTCTTCATTTTGCATTTGATTTGAAAGAACAAATTTGATCAAAAGTTGGATATAATATGAATTGTTGTTTGGATAGCATAGGTGAAATAACAGTAGATAAGGAGAAATAAGGGGGGTATCATTTAGATTGGGAGAATAAAATTATATTGATATTCTAGATACCTTGAAATTGGTTATTCCACTCAGTCCTCATTTGCCACTATAACAAGAGAGCATACAAGTCAATAGCATTCTCACTTTTTTATAAATTAGGATATCACATGTTAAATCATTTTTTAATTTTTACAAAACTTTATTCACATTTCATCTAAAACTTATTCATAATCAATCAACAATAAGAACTTCGTTATTATAATTCATTGAGAATAATTAAAATTTCATCCAAACAAAGAATGATTCATACCATGCGTAGTTATATATCCCAAAATAGTCATCTTTCCCAAGTAACTTGGTTCATCTATCTAAAGCCCTTAATATGTAGGCTCAGCGTTTTTCCTGCATAATTCAGTCTGATTGCAGTTATTTATTTTTTTTCATTCCTCTCCGGTAAGTTGGAATTTTATTTTATTTTTTTAGACAGGTCCACATGAGGGCTATTACATAACAGAGCCCTCAATTGAAAATTCAGCAGGCATACATAAAAACCTCAGCCTTTGCCACTTACTGGCTCTCCCAAATGAACCATGCTTAGATAGACGAATCAACTTAAAATATGTTTTCTAAGATATCCAAAACAATGTAATGTAAACATACACAAGACAGCTCTAACTACTGGGGAGTTGCTGGGCACACAAACTACATGAAACAAGAACAGCAGCAATCATTCTAAAGATCTGTACTGTCCGAATGTCGCAGATCATCCTACATATTACAGTAAGATTTTGATCAGTAGAATCATTACTAACAAAGAACCAAGCAACCAAAATGAGAATAGCATGGTTGTAAATATGCCTGCATGATCTTACCGAAAAAAATATATATGCTTGCATGATCAGTTGGATATTAGATCCAAACTTGAGTATAGACATACATAAAACAATTTACTTACAGTACGGGACAAGCTTCCATAGCTGGTTATCGCCTTTCCAACACTCCCAGAGTACAATAGTAGTGCCATCGCGCACTCCACCGTGATCCTTGTCACCGTGAAAAGCATCCAGACTAAGACGAACATTACTCGCCATTCTGATAGCCTTGAAGCCATGTTTTATGTCCTTGCTCAATGTCCACAAAATTGTCTGGTTGAACTCACCCGCACTATAAGGAATCAGGCGAACCTACAATAGAGGTGGTGATTGTTGTTATAGATAGTGTTTCATTTTAAGCTGTTTTTTTATATATATTAGATTCCCAGAAGCTTACTTTTGTTAGATTCCTTGAAAAGCTCCTTTTGTTGTTATAGATAGTGTTTCATTTAAGCTGTTTTTTTATATATATTAGATTCCCAGAAGCTTACTTTTGTTAGATTCCTTGAAAAGCTCCTTTTTTCTCACTTTATAAATCCAATTGTGTTTCCAAATGCTACATTAGTAACTTGATAATCAACAAAAACTCAATCATGTTCATTGGATTCAGTCACTCCAGAAAACAACTTACAGAAAATATCAAGATTAAGCTAAATGAAACGTAGAAGAAAAAGCGAGCAGTGCATCAAGTAGAACTTGAAAAACCAACAAAAGACATTCCAACTCACTGCCAGTAATACCACAGTCTAGGTACTACATGATTTGTGGTAAAATTCAATTAACGTGCCAGCCAACTCCAGTTGGAATATATCAGAGTTTCAAATTTATATTATCATATTGGAAGAACAAAAAAAATATAAAAAAATAAATTCATAAAACTAATGAAAATTCTACTCTGCTAAAACAATTCCAATCCCCATACTATGTTGAGACCAAATGATAGGCAATATACAATAATGAATACAACATCAGAAGACATGGAGTTAAAAAAACATAGATGTGGCCATATATCTTCCTAAATTTGAAGAATTTTATCCCTCGTGCAGCTGGGTGAAAGAGATATATCTAGCATCTGGTCCTCTATAACTACACACATATATCCTTTAGAGTGTAATGATTATGAGAGAATATTTCTTTAATCTTTATACATAAATGAATGAATTTGATATAGAACCGTCAGCTTGATAAGTTATGTTTCCAGAATATATACTTGAATCATAGTCATGTTTGCATGACCAAATATGATGACACAGTGCTGTAGTTTACATTCAGACACAAAACAGAAACTAGTCCCCTACAAGGAGGAGAGCTAACAGTACACAACTACTTTTAAACTGTTGCGTTTGACGAAATAATGCCTTGTACTCAAAGAGATACAGTCACGAAACCAATTACTAAATTGTATGGAAATATGATGTTTGGAGGTCAAGACTTAGCAGATTAACCAACATTGGTGAAATTATATACAGCATAAGGTGCTAAGAATCAAAAGGCAGGGGACCTTGAAGAGATTGGGATATAAAAAAATCATACAAGTTGCCAGGTTTGTACACAAGTAAAGAAAATATCAAACTTTCCATACCATGGGAAGATTGTTAGTAATCATATCAATAGTTCAGGGGAAAATGGAAAACGTAAAAGAAAATTTCAAGCATCTATGAACCTCAATTTAAATGCATCTCTGTTATCCAGATCCACACTTCACTTTTACTTGCATAGTTGAGTGAATCAGCATATTACTTGGAAATAGAATAAGGCATCAACAAGCTGCAAAACCAGAACACTTCACAGGCTATTGAATGATCAGATCCCAAAGAAAAGCTACAAAATTCATGGTCATCAGTTTAATCTCTATTTATAAAACTGATGTTGGAATCTTGGAGATCAATAACTGTGTGTCTTGGGTATCAATGGAAGAGTCATAATACCCAAATAAAAATGACCTCTAATTTATAGAATGGAAAGCACACTTTTCAAGTTCATCAAACCTTGCTCCTCAGAAAAAGGGGAAAAATCATCAAGCCTCCATTTCTGGAGGCATTGGCTTCTTAGTTATGGGAAGGCATATCAAGAGAGCAAAATGTTTTTCTAAGGACATAGGAAGATATAGATCTCCAAGTTCATAGGACCAAAACAGTTACTTTAAGCATGTCAAAGAATTCTGGAGAATTGCACGTGACCAAAGACAAAGTATGGACTTGCTTCCTCTATATAAGAAGTATGTGTCTTTAACTTTATAGGAGTGTTTTATAATTTAATGTGCATCAACCCAAGCTCATCCTCAGGTGTTAAGTTTAAAAGGCCATTATAAATGGGGGGAAAAAAAGTTTGTGCTAAAATTCCTTGTTGTTGGCACTGAACCAACACTCACTACCCATGAAAATTACCATGCCAACATTTGTACAGGAATTAACAAGTTTAATATGTTTGAATTTAAGATCAATATTGGTCATCATGAAGAGAATAAAAACAAGATAATCACTTGTTGCTCTATTGCAGGTGTTGGAGTTCAGATAAAACTTAGAGGCATAGCTTTTCATTCTTTTCCAATTATTTTTCTGTAAGCCAAGGACTCATCTATGTGTGTGTGTGTTGAACCAAAGGAGTAAGCACAGGAACATTTTCTATTTTCCAATAAGAAGTTTGAATAACATAAAAATCAAAATATCAATGCTACATAACCTTCTAGAGATGCTTCAATGAAACAATCATAGCAACCCCTTAATTGAATGATATTTTGAATTGTGTAACGACCACTTAATTTCATGAAACCAACACATGGAACAAAGTCTAGACAGGAAAATTTTCATATCAACACTTATTGATGGGATTGTCATCAGTATGTATAGAAGACATGTATCTGTCAAAGTGCATTAACGAGAATTTATCAATGATTTTTTAATTAATAGAAGACACGTGTCTATCAAAGTGTATTAAAGAGAATTCTATCAATGATTTTTTAATTAATGAAATATTTGTAACTCTATGATGGTCATGTCATGTGTCATCCATACATATACTGATGGGATTCTCATCGGTACTTACAGATAAGAAATTTTCCGTCCTCTAAATTTAAATTTAAATATCAAAATCCAGAATTTCCATGTCTTCACTAATCAAAACTCCCAAGAACAGACAGAGCATTCCAAGTGAAAACAAAGAGAAGATCCAATCCACTTACGGGCTGGGTCTCGCCAATTGGGTGCTGAAGAGCCAACCCGGTCGCCTTGTTCACCAGAGCAAACGAAGGAAACCCCTCCCTGTCCTTCACTCTCGTCGCAAACTTCTCGTCCTTGATCCAATGCTACCCAACCCCCAAAAACCCAAACAATCAAGAACCCATATCTTCAATTTGAACGAAATTTAGTAAAAAAGCAAAATTTACCTGAAAAGGGTCTCTATGGTTGGCGGGGGCCAAAACGACGGACCCATCACGGACTGTGAGGGAGAGGTCCGAATCGGCTCGGCAGAAGATCCTAACGTCGGGACCGTTGGGGAGGACGACGCGGGGGATGTCGGGGTGAGGAGGGGGAGGTGGTGGGTAGAAGGGGGTCTCGTGGGCCACGTGATGGACGGTGGTGGGGGGGAAGGGACCGTCGAATGGACGGTCGTGATGGGGGATGTGGTGGGGTGGTGGGAGTAGGGTGGGGGATATACTTCCGGTGGTGGTGGTGGGTAGGGGTGAAGGTGGGAGGTTCATATGGGTTGGGGTGGGGGAGGTGGGGATAGACTTCCGGAGGTTGTGGTGGTGGTGGTGGGTAGGGGTTAGGGTGAGGTGGTTGGTGTGGGTGGTGGTGGTGATGGTGGTGATCCATAGAAGTTGCTCTGCCTCTTCAAGTGTTGGTGGAGTGATTGAGAGAGAGGGGTTTGTTTATATGAGTGTGTGTTTATGGAATTTCTTGGTGGTTAAGACTTAAGAGAGAGCTGTAGATGGAAGGAAGCAGAGGTCTTCAGTGGCCAACGGGTTTCAAAAAATTCAATTCGATCTGTGGCGTGTGAGCCATCGTACTTCGTACGTAACTGCTCCACCTGCCATTCTTAATTTCTGACGCTTTTCTTTGGTGGTTTGTCAATGTGCGATGGTAAAATTAATTATGAATGAATCGAAGCTCACCTCTTAACCTTATAAGAAACACAGTTTTTCAATATTATTTATCTAAAATTTATCTATTAGAAGCTGATATAATAAAATTGTTTAATTATACGATTATAAAAAGAGCTTCCTGCAATCACAAAAACTGCACAATCGCACAACCAAATGCACTCTTAATATTCATGTATGTTCAAATATTTTTAGATTTACAATGAATGTAAAAAAATTAACGAGGTATATAAGAATGCATTTGAAGCTGTAAAAAAGACTGCGTAATAACACATCTAGTAGAATTCATGCCAATCTTAATTTCTTATAATTTTTTTTATTTGTAGATCACATATTTTAATATTCATATCGTATACTAATCATTTATATAATTATATTAATATTTGATATCTTTGGATTCAAAGTGAATGTAAAAACAAAATTAAAAAAATTAAGGATTATACATCACCTAAGGATATATATATATATCTTGTTGGATGACTAACAGGTATATGCGACTGATTTTGAGCTATAAAAGGTCTCTGTGTTTGCTCCTAAGGAGCGGTCACTTTCACCTACTATTTACGGTTCTTACCTAGTTATTAAGTCCACCCATCTATCTCCCCCTTCCCCCCGTCTGGTGTTTGTGAGGCGTGCCAAGGTTGAAGTGGTGGAGGTGGAGGTGCAAGTAGGTCTGTTAACGGGTCGGGTCCGGGTCGGGGTTGACCCGGACCCGACCCGTTTGATTGTCGGGTCCTTTGGGTTGGGTCCACATCGGGTCTCGGGTCGGGTCGGGTCGGGTCGACCCATTAACAAAAGTAGGTCAGACAAAGAGAGATTGATAAACTTCTTAAAGGCCTACAATGGCTTCATTTTTATTTCTTTTCAATAGAGTGTAATATATTATAAATAGTTTTTCACTATTTTGATTTTTTAATGTTTAATAAGATGACATTTGGAATACGGTTTAGATTATTACGCTTTTACGTGAAGTTAAAAGATTGTAAAAATATTTCAAATGCTTAAAATTTTAAATGAGTATTCAATATTTAGTTATAAATGTTTGATTCGATCATAAATGTTGGGTTGGATCATAAATAAAAAAAATCACAAAGTATTTGGGTTAGGTCAATCGGGTCCATAGGATCGGATCGGGGTGGACCCAGACCCGACCCGTTTTCATTGTCGGGTCCTTCGGGTCGGGTATTTATGCCTTCTATCGGGTCGGGTCCGGGTCGACCCGCGACCCGTTGACAGGCCTAGGTGCAAGTGCCACGAGGATGGAACCACTGGGGAGGTGGAGGGAGAAGGTTGGGGCGAGTTTAGCTTTTATTGGTTAGATATATCATGGGTACAATTAACGCTTTTGAAAGAGGTTACTTCTTTCAAAAAGTTAAGTATACCTAGAGGTGTAAAACGGGTCGTGTCGTGCCGGCCCGGCCCATTTAGGAACCAGGCTAACGGGCTAGCGAGTCATGCCGTGCTGTGCCCTCTAAGTGTACCCATGATATATCAATCTCAATTAAAAGCTAAACCCATCCAAAACATTATTTCCCTACTTCCATCTCCACCTTCAACACCGGATGAGGTGATAAGACCTCATTCTTAAAAAAAAAAAATTATGCTCTGAATCAGCATTCGAAAAATGAGAGAGATAACAATGTAGTATTTATTTTAAAAATAATAATGATTTTTTTGCCCCAATTGATAGACCTCATACCAAGCCCCATGAAGTGGCAAGATTGAATTTCTCAAAATATCCTTTTATGTTATATTCACTTTTTTAACCCATATATCGTAACCGATCCCCTGTATCGTAACCGTCCCCTTTATTAATGGAGGTGAAACCATAACTTTGTTGTTCTTTCTTTTTGTAGAAACAATTAATTCAATCGGACAATTCAATCAGAAGAAATTGTGTATACTTAATACATTAATCAATTTAAAATATTAGAGGAACAGGAAAAAAAAGTCAATTTCATTTTTTATTCAGATTTTATTCTTCTGTGCGATCTGATTATGGTACAATCAGAATTTGATACATCCAGTTAGGTTTTTCGATCTAAAAAATTACAAGATTTTGCGATATTTTAGTTTTCAAATTCATCGGTGGATTTGAAAACAAACAGTGCATTTTATTTTTGTTTCAATTCGATCGGTGGAGAAGAGAAGAATTTTGATTCATTTAGTTTTATTTGTGACTAGTTTGTGGTGCAAACAATGGAAAA